>JAJJWW010002643.1:0-14542 GCA_023531295.1 Papaver armeniacum | reverse complement strand
CATCCCGAGCCGTGAGATCTGATCCATCCGCATCCAACGCTCGCTCCATCCCGCACATCAACCATCGCTGCATCCTCCCAACACCACAGCCACCTACACCTTCACCCATCGAACCAAACACCTCCTAACTCATTTCTCTTTTCTCTCTTCCCCGACAAAACCAGAGAACCCCATTTCTCTTCTCTTCCCCCGACCAGTGCAGAGCCGACATCGCCACCACCATTTCTTCTCCTTCCTCTGGCACCAGCAGCACAGCACCAGCAGCCGCCTGCTCCGCCACTCTAGCTCAAGTTATCTCCATCATAGCTTCTCCATACCCTAGAAGCTAGGTTAGAGATAGTTGGATCTAGGGTTTCTCCAACAAGCTCATTAATGTCTACCAGAGCCGATTTGGAAGAGGAAACACGATGGGATTTGCATTAATTGCAATTTCGAGTGATTGGGAGGTATAAATTTGAGTTGTTCTTCATGTGAGGGGGGCAGATAATTTTTAGGGTTTTATTTTCTGTAATTAAATTCTGTTTCATGACTTGTATGATGTTTTAATTCATCTTGCTAGGGTGTAGATGAAACCCTTGATTTGATGTCAAGATAATCAAATTCTCATATTGTTCTTGCTATTTGTATTGTTTAGGATTATAGTTAGCTGTTACTTAAACTAACCTGTGATCAATGGTACTGTAAGAAGACCATTGATACTAGGGGTGAGTGAGGGGAATTAGTTAACAAAGTATCCATCTGAGGCCTTCAAGGGAAGGCACAAGAACACACTGAGAATTTGTGTTGTCTTAGCATAGGATTAGAAGGTGGATTCAACCACCCTAGTACTCTCAGCCAACTGTTTACAATTCCTCTTACTTATTTGCTGCCTTAGTTTACAATCACAATTCCGTTTAGTCGTATCGACACCCAAACAAACCCACATTTGTGTTAACTCTCTTAGAAATCAGTTTAGTGAACCATTAGAATCAACTTTACACAACCCCAAATCCATGTGGATTCGACCTGTATTTGCCCTGCCTACAATATGCACTGTGCACTTGCAGTTTACCTGTAGGCAATCACTTTTCTCAGCTTACCAGTGTCTCTAGAACTGTCACCAGACTCAGCTACTTCACTATCCTCAGTGATAAGTATATACAACTGAGGTATAAGGCATTTGTGACCTTGAGTGAAAACTGAGTCACAATTGTAACACAATCCCTTTTCTCTTCTATCTCTCATTTCAGCATAAGTGAGCTTCTTGATAGGTAGAACTTGAGTGTTAAGGTTGGGTGTTGATGGAGTCTTGGTTGTGGGTGTAGGGTTGGTAAGTGGAGATAAGGGCGTTCTGACTGAGGTACTGAAATAAGGAGTGAATGAGGGTTTGTGAGAAAATTTATGTTTCTTAGTAGCAATATATAATAATGCTTCTTGCATTCTTGCTAAGTATATACCATTACTGAGTGTTTTTGGGTAAAACATTTGTACATGCATTTTTAGCTCTTCCTTAAGACCACTGATGAAGCTAGGGGTGAAATACTCTTCAGGAAGGTGTCTATATTTGGCTACTATCAATGCTTTCAGTTCCTCAAATATTTCTTGATACTCAGTTACAGTGCCTTTTTGACTGAGTTTGTTAAACTCTCCAACAATATCATCATGACCCAACTCTTGAAAACGAGCACAAACATCTTTAATAAACTCATCCCAAATTACTACCACCTTACATTCTTGATAATCCTGAAACCAAACATCAACACGACCATATAAGTACAGAGGAACGAGATTTACCTTTTGCTCATCATCCATGATATGCATCTGAAAGTATTTTTTTGCATTTTCTAGTCCAAGCTCTTGGGCGATCACCGTTAAACGAGGAAACTCGATCTTGGGTTTTGAATGTTGATAACTACTCTCTCGATGATTCAGAATGGATGGGTGAGAAGTACTGAAGTCAGCATTGAGGTGAACTCTCGAATGTCTTCCACCCGTAGGACCTGCACCAAGGACACCATTCTGTGGATCTGATGTCTCACCGTCTTGATGGCTAGCTCTGTCGAGTAAAAACTCTTGAAACATCAGTTTGATCTTTTGCATAAACTCATCAGAATGAGATTTGTGGTTTTCAGAAACCTGCTTTTGTAGATCTTCAAATTTTTTGTCTAAACCAGACATGTTGGTAGAAAGTAAGATGTTATTAGCTATTAACTTATCCTGTTTCGTCGAAAAATCATGGTTAGATCTAGAAAACTCATTTTGTTTGAGGGTTAAGTCATCTATTCTTCGGAACATTTCTTCTATGTTCTCTCTGTTAGCCATGGAGACGAATGTAGAAAGAGAAAGTAAAAAAAAAAATTGAGGGTGGAACTCACAGGACTTAACTGCTCTGGTACCAGCTTGTAGTGTTATTGCCTACAATACTTGGTTGATCACGTGAATTGCTTACGCAAGGGAAGAGAAATGGAGAAAGTGATGTAACATAAGGGAAGAGAGAGGAGAGAAGAGAAGAGATGATCAATATGATCAGATGAATTAAGGTTTAAGATGAGAGGAGAGGAGATAAAAATTACAGAAGAAGAAGATAGAAATGGGAAGACAGAGATTGCAGGTAAAAGAGAATAGTGTACTAACATTACTCTAATAGGAAAACAACAGAGTACGTTACATAGCAAAGTTCACGTGAAGGAAAAGTTACAATAAGCTAAAAGCACACAACAAAAAGATGAGGGCCACATGAGTGGGTGCCCATAAGGGACATAACAAGGTATATTTGGGTACCCTCGTCTTTTCACATCGCATCTGACCTGATCATCAGAGGATGTGTCATTAGATTTCCTCTTTCTCATATTTGCGAAAATATGAAAAACCCTAGTTACGGTTTCAATCAATCTTCCCTAATATGTTTGTAAACATAGCAAGAGGTTATCTTTTATAGGAAGAATATATATCAAAAACCGGAAATAACTAGCTTTAGGAAATTCTACCAAAATCTGAAACCGAGGCTTGTGTGGAAACAATTCCGATTTTATATCTTGGTCTTTCTTTTGGAAAACCGGTTTTTCATGGACTGGATCTTTATTTCGGATTGATTCTATGTTTCTATCCAAAAGTCTGCTTACTCTTTTATTACCAGAATTTGATAACATCATTTGAAATTCTCTCAAGAATTTTCTAAAACAGTATGCAGAGAAAAATTTGAACATAATATGATATTTGAAAATACCATTAGAATCATAAATCTTGTAATTCAAAAGATCACTTGCTTCATTAAAACAGTTGTGAGGTGTATGAAGCAATCCATTGTTAATAGAATTATTAACCGAAAAATCATTCCTTGTAAGGTTACAAAGTTTCCAAACTCGCATCCTAAGTAGCGATACATTGACAGTCTTCGATCTGAAAATGTACATATATATACTTTGGTAGGTCATCCTAAATATATTTAAGATTCCAGATTTTTCAAGAACACAATATCCATGGTTCATATAATAATGAATTTTTTTGAGAGGAATCTTATGCATTTTCAAGATACATCATGTCTCATAGAGAATTGTATCATTGTTACAGTTAGTATCAAACACAATGATATAAAACCCTATCGGATCCAAAAGATTATGTAAGTCACCCAAGACATACATAGATGTTATTCCAATTTCTAAAACATTTAGGAATAAGAGTATTACATACTTCATTCGTGTCTTCCACACGAGTTTTTGAAGTACAGTCAAATCCTGCCATTACGTTAACTGAATCAACCATTAGATTCAATTCTTATAGGTTGGATCGCACCAAACACATATTGTTAGATCATTTCGTGTTTGCCTGCTCTGATACCAATTGAAAAGACGAGGGTACCCAAATATACCTCAATCTAAAACTTTTCCACCTATAAGTCCTTTCTCCGAAAGTGATTTTCTATGGACTGAATCGAGACAATACAACTAATCGGTTCACACTTCGTGTGATCGTCTATGGATACAAGATCGAGGCAATACAACAACGAAGTATGATTACTTGATAATAGGTTCAGACTTAACCAAACATAATAGGATTGCTATCAAGTAATTAGGAATTAACGTTTGTGTATTTTACTTCTAATTATAATAAAAAATAATTATAATTACGAAAATAGAAAAGTAAAAGACACAACAAGATTTTGTTAACGAGGAAACCGCAAATGCAGAAAAACCCCGGGACCTTGTACAAAATTGAATACTCTCAGGATTAAGCCGTTATACAAAATCTAAACCAACTTCGTATAGTTGAGACCAAGCAACTAAATCTATAGTTCACCTAGTTCCGTATGTATCCCTGCGCCTCTAACTTGCAATAAGTCACGCACTTGGAACAATTCCTTTGGTTCGTATTCCAAACAATAAAGGAACAACAAATCTGTTCGGTAACAACTCTTTTCAAACAACGTGATATGAGTTTGACAAAAGGCTCTTCCGTTTATCCCAATAAACTCCTTTGTCAGGTTCTTAGATCAATCTATTCAACAACTACGAAAGTATTGTTTAGACTATGCAATCAATACTATACATCATAAAGAAATGTATTGATTCCGATCTACTCAACTACTCAATCCAATCTATCAAAAGATAAATCGATTATAGTTGGATCCGCATCCGATCAAGTTTTGTGCACACCAAAGATTATGAACTCAAATAAGAAATCTTCTTTGTCTTCAAATCTTCTTAGATCTTCAATAAACACCTGCACACAATCAACTTGAATCTCTTGTGATCAATCACACACAGAACGAAGTCTGTTAATAATGGATTATCACAAGACGTATTTATATCTACAAACAAATAAAGATCCCCGTCGATACTTCGATCTAGTTTGAGTGAATCTTATATCAGAAGAGAATATTCTCAAGCATAAACAAACTAGGTGCAATCAAAGTTCAACAACCGTTTTTCAATCAAATCAATCGAAAACTAATAATAAACTGCAATTATCTAGTTTCCCACGAAACGACTCGTAGAGCTTCCCAATCCCAAAGAAGTATTTAAAACGAGCAGTCGTAAGAGATTTCACCTAATTAGGGTACTTTCCTCTCCGAATAGACTGCTCCACCAATAAAAACACAACAAGGTAGTTTTGCTGGCTCTAAGGATTAGTTTGCCTGAAATGCAAACTTCAATATTTATAGACCAAGGAAGTTTGGACACCAAGGAATTTTCAAAACCGAATATTCTCAAAGATATGCAATAAACACAAAAACGATTTTCATAATTCCTGGAAATGCTCTGTCCAAATATTGACCGAAATCTCAATAAAAAATCTCCAATTAGTAAATGCACATTACCAATTTTTATTTTCTAAAGATATGCATTTAATTGCTGGAAATTAAAAGCATATAAAACTAAAAACCTTAATTAAAAGATTCTCAATTTATTTCGATCCGGGATTCTCCTTTAGTTATCAAGGAATATCTTTGAACAATAATAGATAAGAGTTACTGCTCGTATTCAAAGTATGTCGACATCTTTACTTTGTAAATCCTTTTTCATATTTACATTCTTGGAACCGATTTTCCACACTTCCAAACGAGTTTAGAATTGGTTCATCCGATTTCCAAGAACTATGTGATTGATCAAAAACATTCAATCGCCATTCATGGGTTTAACGGTTCTATCAAAACAAGTTTCGGTTCTACCTCCAAGTGTTTACTAGGATCGGTTACCACTTATATATGGTACTTACTTGTGATCGGGTGCACAAGTTATAGGATCGGTTGCACCAATTACTAAAACTTGTTAACCTACTACAAGGATCGATTACACATCTTGTGATTAGTCCCACCAAGTTCTAGGATCGGTTCCACAGTGACTAGGAATGGTCACACCAATTAAAAATATTGATCATACCATCTCAGGTGATTACTTAAGATTGGTTTCACTAATAAAAGTCATACCGATACATAAGTCAGACCTTGTGAATAGTTTTACCAAGATACATAACATGTTATGAGCGGTTATACTAAACACACATATTGGTAATCCAAAGATTTGTAATGAATAACAATACCAATAAGCCTAGCGATTTCCCTTTCGATTCACAAAACAAGTTTATGAATTGTACTTCCTTTAAACGAATGTAAAACATTGTTTCCTAGGACGAAATCTTCACCCATACCCATACATAATCACAATAGCATTTATACGATTATGTCGATGTCTTATATACGAAGTTCAAAAGATAGGCGTTATACTTCGTATTATAATTCCTTAATACTACGTCTAACTAGAGTATACTCATTCACGACTTAGCGATTCGTTTTCAATATAGCACGACTTGAAAGATACGTTAGGAATGAAACAGTTCAAGTCAAAATATTACTAACCTCAAGAGGAAGGATGATGTTGTCTTTGTACAGTAAAACTTCGATAAATTAATCCGCGATAAACTAATAACTTCACTAAAATAATATTTTTTGCCAGTCCCGATTTGGGCAAGTGTATTAAATTAATAACCTCGCTAAATTTATAAGATAATAAAAATTTTAAGTATCCATAGGACCCAACTGAAATATAAATTAATAATCATTATAATAGCATTACATTACTGGTGCGTTACTAAAATAAAATTCCAAAGTTGTTTGTTTCTTTTCACATTTATGCAACACTGGACATCATCTCTGAGTTTTTTTGTAGTCCCCTAAAGAGTTTAGGAGTGCCTGTTTCAAATTGTAGGAGGAAATCATTTAGTTTTACTATTGATAAGATTGCTTCTTTAAGAGAAACTAGATTCACCTGAGATGTATTCCGATGCACGCTTAATTGTATTTGATATCGTTCCTTGACACACTTTTATGTTAAATTTTTCAAGAAGACATTTTTGTGTTTCTCTTTGAGTTAAATTTGGATTGGAATGACTATACTCACACAATGCTTTTCGAATCTCGTTTGTCATCGTGGATTTTTTGACACCTTTGAGATGAGAAGTATGAGATATTGTTACACTCTTCTTTTGTGTTGTTGTTTTTTGTTTCGTTTAACATCAAAAGATTTATAAATTTATGCACATAATATGCAATTTACTATACTATGTTATATTATATTATGCCAAAAATTTATTACACATCAATTTGAATTGAAAATAATATCTCAAGATATTTATTATTATGGGAAACCATTGAGTTTAACTTACATATTTTCTTTTATTGTATTTTTGAAACTTAAATTTAGAGTGTTTCGATAATTTAATAACTTATTAATTTATCGATAAATTAATACTTCGCTAAATTGATAGAATTTGTCAGTCCCAATATTATTAATTTATTAAAGTTTTACTGTAGCTCTTTACTTCTTCACATTCTTCAAGTCTTCGAGTAATACTTGTATGTCTCATATCCTAATAACTTTCTAGTAAACCTATACAAAGTTGACTCTAGTAAATAATCAAGCGACTCTTTCAATGAGTTTTGGTTCAATAAAATATGACAACCAAACTTGACATACCAACGCTTGGTGGGTTCAACCGAGCAATGCTCTAACACATTATATATGATCAAATACATATTGTTGAAACTCTAATATCTCATTTTGAAGACAAGTTCAAATTTCAAGAAGTTCATTTCACTCATGGGATCTTTCAAGATTTTCCTAAAGTAATTAATGATGAAGAGAATCAATTTTTGGATGTTGTTCCAACATATGAAGAAATAAAAAAAGCAGTGTATGATCTTGATCCTGATAGTGCACCAGGACCTGGTGGTTTTGCTGGATGGTTTTACAGATTTGCTTGGGAAATAATTGGGAAAGATTTAGCTTATGCAATCAAATACTGTTAGAGGGGTGGTTTTATTCCTCAAGGCTTCAATGCAAACTTCATTCTTCTACTGCCAAAGGTAAAAAATGCTAAAAGAGCTCAACAATTCAGACCTATAGGTTTGATGAACTTCAGTTTCAAAGTGATAACAAAAATCATAACAACAAGAATTAGTAGTGTGATACAGAAAGTTATATCCCCACAGCAAGGTGCATTTATAAAAGAAAGAAATATCCAAGAACAGATAGTCCTTGCTTCTGAATTAATAAATGAAATTGATGTGAAAATGAGAGGTGGGAATCTAGGTCTTAAATTGGACATAACTCAAGCATATGACTCCTTAAGTTGGGATTTTCTATTTCAGGTCATGACAAAATTTGGCTTCTCTGAAAAAGGAATTAAATGGATACATACATTGCTGCAATCTGCTAGAATATCAGTTCTTCTCAATGGTGGTCCTGTTGGATATTTCAAAGTGGGCAGATGACTGAGACAAGGAGATCCCCTATCTCCACTTCTCTTTATTATTGCTGAAGATCTTTTGAGTAGAATTTTATCAAGAATGACTCAAGACAGAAGAATACAACCAATAGTGTCAATGGAGTTCAACCTTCTCACATTCTATTTGCAGATGATATCTTCTTATTCTGTAATGGAGATAAGAGATACATTAGGAAACTTCTTAACTTTCTCAGGGATTATCAAATTTGATCTGGTCAAAGGGTTAATTTTGAAAAAAAAAAAGTAAATGCTTCATTGGAGGGACTAGTGAGCTTAGAAAATTCCAACTGACAAATGAATGCAACATGCCTTTATCAAAATTTCCAGATAAGTATTTAGGTGTTGTGTTAACTCCTGGATGCATCAAATCATCTCATGTATGGGGTTGTATGGAGCAAATTCAAGAAAATCTTGCTGGCTGAAAAGGTAAACTTTTTGCATTTCATGAAAGATTAATTCTAGTAAAGCATGTGCTCTGCAGTATACCTATATACAACATGTCAGTTTACAAATGGCCCAAGAAAGTTATTCAAGATGTTGAAAGAATTATAAGGAACTTTTTATGGACTGATGATCCTTCAACAAAAAAATGTATAACTCTGAAATGGGACTATATGTGTGCTCCAATAGAAGAAGGTGGTTTGGGGCTAAGAAGATTATAAATAATAAATAAAACATTACTTACGAAGCTCCTCTGGAAAATCCAAAATGGCTCAGATGAACGGGAAAAATACTTCCAAGAGAAATTTATGACAAAAAAATGGAGATTTGATCAAGTATTATAAAAAAATATTCTATTTTACCAGGTCTAAAATGGGTGACAGAAGATATACAAGAACATTCAAGATGGCTTGTAGGTGATGGTTCTAAAATTTCAGTTTGGAAAGATGCATGGGTGAAAGAAAGAGCACTAAAGGAATTATTCCCCATAAATGAATACATGCTCAATTTCCCTGAGATGACAGTGTCTGATCTACTTTTAGATGGAGAATGGGTGATACCAACTGAAGTATTGGAAATGATACATCAAAATGAACTTCCTGTGGTAAGTACAAATGAAGATAAGAAAATCTGGTGTGGTACTATCACTGGAGATTTCACAGTTGCATCATTTGTAGAATGTATAAAAAGAAAATTTCCAAAATTGACTTGGACAAAGCAGGTATGGTCTTCATCTGTTCACCCTAGTATTTCAAGCAATATATGGAAACTTTTTAAAGGGATTACTCCTACCGATGACAAAATGAAATCCAGGAAATTTAATTTAGCTTCAGGATGCATCTTTTGCAAAAAAAATCAGAAGAAAACCTCAACCATATTCTATGGCACTGTGACTTCAGTGAAATCATTTGGAAATGGCTTGGTGGAATATTTTGCTTTTTACATCCAAGATCTTTTGAGGAGATGCTGTCACTGGAAAAACACAGAAGTCCTGCAATCAAAGAACTGTGGAAAATAACATCTTTTATAACAATGAAAGAGATTTGGTTCCAAAGGAATAGATGTGTGTATGATGAAGAGAAAGTTAATACAAAGATCATCCAAGATACAATTGTGAAGCTTACTACAGAATGTGAAATCAGAATGAAGGCACATATGTGGAACACAGCTTATGATCTACAAATTCTAAAAAAAAAAAATTGGGTTGAAGTGCAGACAAGCTAGAACATCTAAAATACAGGAAATCTTCTTCAAACTACCACAAATGGGACAAATTATGCTCTTCTGTGATGGTGCTTCTCAAGGAAACCCAGGTGCAGCTGGATATGGATTTATTGCCAGAAACAGTGAAGGAGTATGCATAGTAGCAATTGAAGGAGGATTGGGGATAGCTACAAACTATTATGCTGAAGTCGTAGCTATTATATGTGCTGGTGAATGGGCCATACACAGAGGATATACTCATCTGATTTTTAGATCAGATTCACAGGAAGTGATTGAAGCTTTCAAATCTCAAAGAATCCCTTGGTTTGCTATTAACAAATGGAGTAGAATATGTAGAAGTGTTGAAGAACTGAATCTCTGTCACAGTTACAGAGAAATCAATTTCTCGGCTGACACTCTTGCTAAGAGAGGATCAAGACTGGGTCAAGGACAGAAAGCTATATACAATTTCAGACAACCTTTTCTAATCCAAATAGAAAATGAGAACCAAGCCTACTACAGATTCTTTTAAGTTGTGATTCCAAAATGGAGTGTAATAGTTTTTTTTTCTCTGTTTTATTTTTTATTATTATTATTTTTGGTTTCTCTCTTTTGTAATTTTGAAATTATTTGGTTATTAATAAAATTATTATTGAGCAAAAAAAAGTTATTGCACAAAAATGGAACTGTCAACATTGGTGTTCACAGGTGTATGGGTGGTTGGAGTTGTAGTTGTTGGAGTTGGATGTGCAAATGGTAATTCAGTAAGGAAGAATAGTCTGGCAGTTGAGGGAAGATTTAGTTGCTTGAGATGATGCAGGTGTACAGAATATCGTGGAGAATTTGTAATGTTGGTGAAATTTCTGTTGAGAATGAAATGGATATGTAATTGAGTTTGCAGATAACGTTAGAGTGCATTTCATCTAAGAAGTTGATTCTACTAGAGTTGAACTGTTGGAATTGATGTTAGTGGTAATAATTATATGAACTTCTGTATCTTGGTTTTAGGCCGGCCAGTCAACCTAGCCAGATTAATCGATTCAAAACATTCCTTAATAACATCAATGACACATATCACTGTTCCAGGATATTTCCAAATGATAAAATTGAATCACGATTTTGATTTCGAACAATAAATTGTCCTTAACCAAAATTCACCAAGTATGAAAAAATGTTCATTAAGCATAGCCATTATATTTCGAGAAATTATCTAGATAAACTTGATTCGAAATTCTTGTCTATGCATACGAGTCTAATTAGTTATGCGACATCGTCTCAGATGATAGAAAAGTGAATATAACTTGGGATATAGGTGGTTCAGTCTTCACTTACCCTTTGTTGATGAAGTTCTCCAAAAAGCTTCGGTTGATCTTCGCATTCAAACAGTATAACACAATGATGAATGTCATGATCCACTGTTTCTCAACTACATTTTTATCCTAGTCCGAGACTTAACTAATTGTAGACTAGAAATCAAGATATAGTTTTGACAACTAAATTTGACAACAAGCTTGAGATAGCAACACTTGTGAGTTCGACCGAGCAATGCTCTAACACAATATATCAATAGTTATGAATGCTTTATATTGGTATATTGGATTACAAAGTATAACACTTATCTTTTGAACTTTGTAACTGCGACATCAACATAATCTTTGTAACGCATTACTAGATTGCGTAGCGAACATAAGTTTGATTTCATGCCTAGAAAATTATGTTTTATTATATGAGTTTAAGGAAGTAGACTTACGATCTTGTTTCGTAGTTGAAATAAATCAAGAGGATTAAAGGGTCCGGTTTTTATTGAAGATCTAAAGGTTGGACCGATCCTAAGCTATATAGGGATCTAGGTAGAACTGATCCTAACACTTACAGAGTTCATCACTCTGATCTCAACACCTTCTCTGCTTCCCTCCCTAAGATCAACCCTTCTCATTAATTTTGTGACCGAAGCAAGACTGGAACAACCATTTCTTGGTTTAGGCTAGAATTGTACAGATTGATCTCTCGAATCTAAAGTACTCATGTACAATACATTTGTTTAGGGTCCAGTTTCTCATCAACCTACCCACTTTTACTCTTTTCCCCAGAATCAGTTTTTACCCTACTAGAGAGATGTACAATGTTAGTAGTAGTGCGAGATGTACAATATTACTTGTGTAATTTATACCGTCTTTAGTAGCACGAGATTTGCGATATTATAAATAACACGAGATGTGCAATACTATAAAACCATATCATATATTGATAGATCATTCTTATGTATACTACACTTCGATATCTTCATGTTGCTTGAATTGTACTTATTAGTAATTCATGATATTGTTGAGATTATTAGTCCCACACTGTGTGGGTTATCTATGATCCTGAAGTTTATAAGACTTAGGCAACCCTAACCTTGCAAGCCGGTTTTCGAGGTTAGTTAGGCCCATGGACTTCAATATGGTATCAGAGCAGGCTATTTGTGATGAGTCATTTTGACCATACCCCTACTCTGTGTCACCCGATTTATTGTTCACGTGTTAGACCCAATGAGGCTACACGTAAGGGTGTGTGTTGAGATTATTAGTCCTACATTGTGTGGGTTATCTATGACCCTGTAGTTTATAAGCTTTGGCAACCCTAACCTTGCAAGCTCGTTTTCGAGGTTAGTTAGGCCCATGGACTTCAATAGATATATGACTTGTACGAGCATTTCATATAGACAAAATTATTATAGCGTTTAACTTTATAGTTTACACAACAATTGAAGTGTATGTTCGCTTTGGGTATACCTTTACTTATGTGTATAGTTTTGATTGGATTATGCTTACTATATTTTTTTTATCACATGTTCTGGCGGTTAAAAATGAGGCAGCAGAAGGTGAATACATATACAGATGGGTAGATCGAAGTGGCTTTAGCTTCATTTGGGAAGCACCGTTAGTCGTTAGGTGTTGCTAATACTGTCTAGTGCAGTTTAACTTAAACTCTTTTCGAGGTGATGTTCATGTTTTTCTTATGTTTTGTTTTGTTCTTTTATATGGATAAGTTAGCTAGCAAATTTTTATCTATGTGTATAAATATCACCAACACTCTTATGTATATATGCTAGCCATCTAGCTAGGCTAAGGGCGTACAATATCGTATATGTGGTTTTTCTTCTATTATGTTTTTCATGGTTTAAAGCTCCTGATTTGGGTGTTTTTCAATTGTCGATTACCGATAGTCGTTAATAATAAGTTTTTCTGTCGTATCAGTCTTATTAAAGCCTAATCGTTGGATTCAATATTTCAAAATATTGGTTCCGAAAGACAGCGCTACAACTACGTAGGGAAAATACATTGAAGAAATTATAGTTGCAAAGCATGCTTTGAAAGGAAAATTGACATGCATTTGCTTGGTAATCCTTGAACATTTACGCCCCTGTCACCGCGTTATGAGTGGTGTATCGAGAAGTCTCGCCCTGAGCAGCGCGGCGCTGGAGGAGGGATTTTTTGGGACGTCACAGAAAATTTCTCATCACCTTGATCATTCTCTTTTCTATTTGTCGTCAGAAGAGTAATTACACACGCGCGCGCGCGCACACACATATATATTTATTTATGTTATAACTTTCATATCGGATATAGACTTTGAGTTACAATGCAGTGCATGGGGAATTTTCGACCACTTAACAGATTACGATCACAAGGCGATGATGTATTTTGGTCACTGATGATTTTGATTTCTGAATTTTTGACTGCTAATGACACGTTAAATGAGAGATCTATATATATCGTTCAATTTTAACTTAGTTTTGTCGGGTGACACAAGTTGATTTCGAGTCTGGAGACCTGACAAGTTGGGAATTTTATCGGTTAAGTCATCTGTTGAAGTTGTTAGGTAACATCAAACTTCCAGCTTTGGTGGTGCAGGTTGGCTTTGGTGGAGATCAGTTCAGCCAACTTTGGCGGTGCTAAATTGGAAGCTTCTCAATCTCCAGTGATGTGTGACTCAAAACAAACTCATTGATATAGGTTTTGACCTTGCTTCTTGTTGTTGTATAGGCAAGAATGCTAAGAAAAGTCTGTTACATGTTTTATGGGACTCTGGAATATCTAGACAATGCTGGAATTGGTTGGATGAGATGTTTAACACAAGACTTGTTTCAGATTTTTAAGCTTGCTATAAAGCTGCGACTACATTTCTGCATCTTACTTTTAAGGTGAACGTGTGAATTTTTGTACTCTTAAAACAAAAATTGTGCTGATGATTTATAGCGTGCAATGTGGAAAGTTTCATGAATACTTGTTAGGAAGACCAAACTCTTGTCAAGTTTTTCAAAATTAGTTAGAAAGGTCTTTCAATATTAGTTATAGAAAGGTCATGGCAAGATGTCCGGTTGATTGTGAATGGATACCACATGAAGATTATAAGTTGATGTTATACTGTGATGGCATCGCAATACTCAACCCGGGCGTGGATGGTGTTGTTTTGCGTTCTGCATGACTCACAATGTGCATGTTTGGGGCCATAGGCAGTGGATTTGGGTATTGCCACCAACTCCAACGCAGAGATTAAGGCTAGGGAAAATTTGGGGGAGACCCAAAAAAAAATAATATTCTCATTGTCAGGCCCACAATTAATTTTGGGTACCGTGACACTCATAATTATA
>JAJJWW010002642.1:0-66515 GCA_023531295.1 Papaver armeniacum | reverse complement strand
ACCACTTTTCGAGCAACTTTCTCCATAAGAGCTTATTTTACAAAAACACCTACAAATAAGTTTATTAGTGATAAAATGAGTCCCAGCTAATGTATTTATGGGTGAAAATGCGTCGCACTTTCGTGCTTATCACGATTCAGATCTCGGTTTTTCGACACAGCATCGGACTTTTCCGTTCTTCTTTGCTACTGGTACGATGTTAGCCAGCCATACGGGGTGTTGGATTGGCTTGATGAATTTATCTTTTAGCAGCTTTTCCACCTCTTCCTTGATAGCCAAATCAATCTTTTCTGGAAAATTGCGGTTTTGCTGTTTAACCGGCTTGTACTCGGGTGAAATATTAAGGTTATGTGCGATTAGACTGCTATCCAGGCCGGGCATTTCATCGTATGTGAACACGAACACATCCTGGTATTCTCGGAGCAGTTTGATCATCCGTGACCTTTCCTTTGCTTCCAAGTGTTTACTGATGCGTACGCAACGAGGTTTGTATTCCGAGCCAAGATTTATTTCTTCTAGCCCATCGAGGGTTGGGTCGACTTGCATCTTTTCTTCAGGCAAGCTTTCTATTATTTTTTCCTCTGAGATCGGAACTTCCGCTTCTTCCTGTGAATCTTCAATTACAAGGGTCACCTCCGCCATTTCTTCATCTATTGATGACATATGAAAATCATGTTGACAATGGGAGGCTTCCCCGGCTAATTATTATAAGCGGTAAACATGTCCTCCTTCCAGACGCGAGAAGCGTTTGAATTGGATGTTCTTTGTTTCCGTTACTGCTCTCTTACTTCCTGTGGCAGGTCCCATCCGTGATGGGATGAATACCGACTTAGCCTTCCCCTTTGCTTGCTCTTCCGGCTGGAAGTCTTCCCATTTTGGGAGCGATGTTAGATGCTCCGACTATTCTCCTTGGTCTAGGACTGGTTGTGTGTAGAACACTACATCATCCATGTAAGCTTCTTCCGGTCCGAATGGGTTGCTCGTAGCTGGGATCCGGAATTGCTTTCCTCCAATATTAGTCTTAACACACTGATGATACGTCGATGCTACTACCTTGTGATTTAAGAGCCATCCTCGCCCCAGTAGCACATGGAACGTAGTGTCATCCTCAAGTACATAGAAGGGGGTAAGTGCCCTAATGGGTCCGATCTTCATCATCAGGTGTACTATCCCAATCGTCGTCTGAGTCCGTCCTCCAAATCCTCTCACAGTTGTCGCGCACATCTTAATTGTTGTTCTCGACACCCCTAAGGATTCCAGTGTGTGTAGTGAAATTAAGTTGAGGGAAGCTCCGCCATATGTGAAATCTCGCTTGAGGGGTTATTTGTTGATAAACGCTGTCAGGTATAAGGGGCGAAAGTGCTCTCCTGGGTAACATATATCTTCATCCGTAAAGGTGATATCTTCTTTAGGTATAGGATTGTACGCCTTTCCGGACGCAATCGCAGTGATAGCTTTGGATGCTTCTCGTACTTGATTTTCACTAAAACCCAAATAATCGAAGAACTGTTGAGCCAAAACAGTATGAGCAAATTTACTAGCAATTCCATTTGTATCCAGAAAGATTGCTATCTCAGAAACCTCATAGACTTCTTCTTCTTTCGCATCTTCCTAAGGTCTTCAGGCTTCTCCCTCAGTGGGTTCGTGTGAAATCATCATAACTTGATGCTGAGGAAGCGGATCACTCTTGATGCTTTGCTCTCCTATCTCCAGCTCACCTCTAGATCGCTTTTTTTGCATGATATACCGAAGGGAATAACATTCCACGTTCGGATGGTGAACTCTTCTGTGGTAGTGGCAATACCGCTCGTGTGTCTTATCCACCGCGGTAGGTTCTACTGATACAGGCGGAAGAGTTTCTTCCTTGTTCAACACCCATTGTTCCAAAAGTCCTAGTATCTGTTCTTTACTGCACGACAATGGCGGTTGCGGGTTAGACCTTCCTCCATCCGTTCTTCCTCCCCTTCTTCCGGCTGTCCTCCACGATAGGAGCCAAAAGCAGCTCCGCCTTTTCCTCTTTCACTTCCTTGATCATTGAAAGCTGGTGCAGATGCGGCGTTGACAGAATGTTGTTGCCAAGTGTGTCCGCTCGCTCCAGAGTTCATAACGTCCTCACAATCTGATATCCGAGCCGCAGTCTCTTCAACTTCCACAAAGGTTTGAAATTTTAAGTTCGTCAGATTTAACCGGAAAACAGTGTCCATTCCCCTGATGTGGATTTCCACTAAGCGCTCTTCTAGGATATCCTCGTGGCATTCTAACGTAAAATCTCGGAATCGAGTGATGTATTTGCTGATCTCTTCTCCTACCCGCTGGGTGCACCTTCCTAAGTCTATTGTCGTAACCCTTTTCTGGGCGGAGTAGAATTTCTTCAAGAAAAGTTGTACCATAGCGGGCCATGAGCTAATACTTTCGGGTTTTAAATTATCGTACCAGGTAAAAGAATTGTCTGTCAACGACTTTGGGAATTCCCACATGCAAAGGCTTTCGTCCTGAGCGTAAGCATTCATAGCTGGCAGGAAATGACTCATATGCTCTCGTGCGTTCCCCTTTCCTCTGTATGTTTTAAACTTTGGCGATGTGTAGTCCTCCGGGTATAAGTAGTCGGCAACTTCCACGGAATATGGTGGTTCCAGCGAGTCATAGGAATCGTGCATGTTTTATCACCCGATAATTAGTCTCTAGATACTTCGCAATCGCGTCCTCCGTCATGCCCGGGATAGTATTCTTAGCACTGGCCGTTCTAGGGGTTACTACATTTTGCTCACTCGCTCACTTTAGGAGACCGCGCAGTTCCTGCTGCCTTTTGATAGACGCGTCTAACTCCTCTTGCATTTCAGACATTTCTTGCTCGCTTGTTTCAGCCGTAGCTTTTTCTTTAGGAATCTCTCATTTCTTTTGAGACGCTCCTGCTCCTTGCACAATGGGTATAGTAACCACTGCACGGAAACGTATCTCATCATCATCACTCTCTCTGTGCACATCTTCTACAGAAACATGGTCTGTATTTGGGACTGATCCACCCACTGGTACTTCCTGGCTCGCAGTTCGGAGTATCATGCTGGAAAAGAAGCTAAGAACCTCCCACTGTGGTCGCAATATTGATAGGGTAAAACGTGGGAAGGAGGAACTAGCCCTAATCACAGAAAGTACTCCCAAGGAGTAAAGAGGTTTATGGGAAGTAATGGTGGATTAATGATATCAATAAATGTGCCCTCTTTCCCCTTTTATAATGACTATCTTATGAATAAATGCCCATAAGATTAACATATCACTAAACTATCATTTCCCATTTCCCTTTCCTTAAGTTAATACCAAACCCTAAGAGGCTTTCCTCTTGGGCCAAAAGCCCATTCAACTTAATGTGGTCTTGGGTGGACTAGAATATCCCATCCTAGTGGTTTATGCCTAGTCCCCAAGTCTCTTCATCCTAAAAGGAACCCTTGATAGGTTAAGGGTCCCTCTACTTTAGGATTGGTTATTTTCACGTATCAACACCGGTCACGCTCCTTACATAAATTTAACGATAATCAATAACTGCCACAAATCATCTCAACCACTCAAGTTGATCGGCTGATTTGACCGGCCTAGATTTAATTTGAGCTAACCAATGAGGTGACGTGATGACTACTGGTCATCCGTCTCCTATGAGGGCCGATCATCTTTTCCCTGACCTACACGAATAAGCTCCTGGCAGCTCCCCAAAGATGGCCGGTCGCACCCCTTTTAAGACCGTGAAATCCGTGACTGACTCAAACAGGCTCTATACAACGATGCTACTTGCTTAAAAGCGATGCTTTACATGCATCGATTACAAACGATATTTTATAAATATCGATTTTACAAATAATTTAATTATTTAACCTAAAAGCGCCATATGCTATTCTTTGAACGTTGGCTCACGGCGAGTCTCATTCGTACAATTTGACTTGCCACTTACGGATTTCATCCAGGTAAATCAAATTATACGAGTAGGCTTTTACCTGGCAGCCTTAGTAATATAAATCATGCGAGTCATGACTAATTGCTATTTTCTACAAAAATATACTCGAGACATCAAACATGTTGAAAAGGCGAGTGTACCCAAATATACCTCAAGCTAAAACTTTTCCTACCTATAAGTCCTTTCTCCGAAAGTGATTGTCTATGGACTGAGTCGAGACAATACAACTAATCGGTTCATACTTCGTGTGATCGTTTATGGATACGAATTCGAGACAATACAACAATGAAGTATGTTACTTGATAAAGAGGTTCGGACTTAACCAAACACAATAGGATTCACTTATCAAGTAAATATGAATTAACGTTTGTGTAATTTACTTTAATTATAATAAAACAATTATAATGCGGAAATATAAAGTAAATGACACAACAAGATTTTGTTAACGAGGAAACCGCAAATGCAGAAAAACCCCGGACCTTGTCCAGAATTGAATACTCTCAAGATTAAGCCGCTACACAAAATTACACCTAACTTCGTATAGTTGAGACCAAGCAACTAAACCTATAGTTCACCTAGTTCCGTCTGTATTCCCACGCCTCCGACCTTAGTCACGTACTTGGAACAATTCCTCTTATTCGTATTCCAAACAATAAAGGAACAACAAATTTGTTTGGTATCAACTCTATTCAACCAAGTGATATGAGTTGGACAAAGGCTCTTCCGTTTATCTTAACATAAACTCCTTCGTCAGGTCCTTAGATCTATCTTATGTTCAATTAATTACCGAAGTAATTGTTTAAAATTAAGCCAACAATACTATTAATCCAAAGAATTGTGTTGATGCCGATCTACTCAATTAATCAATCCAATCTATCACAAAGATAAACCGATTATTAATTGGATCCTATTTTATTGAAACAAGTATTGTGCACACCAAAGATTACGAACCCACAAATCAGAAATCTTCAATATCTTCTTTGTCTTCAAATCTTCTTAGATCTTCAATAAACACCTGCATAGAATCACGTAAATCTCTTGTGATCAATCACGCACAGAACGGAGTCTGTTAACAATGGATTATCACAAGATCGTCTTTAGAACTAACAACAGTCTAAAGATCCCTGTCGAAACTCTGAACTAGTTTGAGTGAATCTTATATCGGAAGAGAAGATTCTCAAGCATAAAAAAACTAGGTGCAATCAAAGTTCAACCACCATTAGTCAATCAAATCAAAGAAAACAAAAGATAAACCGGAATTATCTAGTTTCCCACCAACGGTACTCGTAGAGCTTCTCAATCCCAAAGAAGACTTTAAACTGAGCAGCCGTAAGAGATTTCGCCTAATTAGGTTACTCTCCTCTCCGAATAGGCGGCTACACCAGTAACAACACAACAAAGAGGAAGTCTGTTGTTACGAAGGATTAGTTTGCTAGAAAGGAAAAATTCAAGTATTTATAGACAAGGAAGTTTGGACACCAAGGAATTTCCAAAACCGAAAATATTCTCAAGATATTCATTAAAGCACAAATTCGGTTTCCATAATTCCTGGAAATGCTTTGTCCAAAAAATAATTATCGAAATCTCTCGGAAAATCTCTAATTAGTAAATGCACATTACTAATTCTTATTTCCCTACAAAATGAAGTTAAATACCTTAATTAAAAGATTCTTAACTTATTTATGTTTCGATCCTGGGATTCTCTTCCTTTAGCTATTAAGGAATAACTTTGAACAATTAAAGAAATAAACATTCATGGCACGTGTTCAAAGTATGTCGACATATTAACTTTGTAAGTTCTCTTTCACACTTACAACCTTGAAAACGATTTGCCACACTTCCAAACAAGTTTAGAATTGGTTCATCTGACTTTCAAGAACTATGCGATTGATCAAATAACATTCAATCACAATCATGGGTTTAACGGTTCTACCAAAACAAGTTTCGGTTCTACCTTCCATGTGAATACTGAGCATAGTCACACTAGCTTTCCAAAATTTGGTTGACTAGGTACTAGGATTGGTTCCCCACATATATATGGTATCTAACTTATATGTGTTACACATGTCCATAGGATCGGTTCCCCTTTGCCTAAAAACGTGTTGCACATGTTCATAGGATCGGTTCCCCTTTCTGCTATAAACATTGCTGCACCTCATACAAGGATCGATTCCCCTTTGTGTTGTACTGCACCTCTTACTAGGATCGGTTCCCCTTTCCCATATTTGGTCAGACAGAAAATCACAAACCCGATCATACCATCTCAGGTGATTACTTAAGATCGGTTTCACTAATAAAAGTCATACCAATACATAAGTCAGGCCTTTGTGAATAGTTATACCAAGAACACAACAAGTCGTGAACGGTTATACTCAATCACACATATTGGTTGTTCATAAGATATGCAATGAAGAACAAAACCAATAACGCCTGGCGATTTCCTTTTCGATTCACAAACAAATTTATGAACTTACTTCCTTAGAACACATGTAAAACATTGTTCCCTAGGATGAAATCCTCACCTCATACCCATACATAATCACAATAGCATTCAAATGATTATGGCGATGTCTTATCTACAAAGTTTAATGGTTAAGCAATAAACCTTGTATTGTATTCCTTAATACTATGTCTATCTAGAGTTCAAATATGCTTCGCAGTTTTGTTTTCAATATGCACGACTTGAAAGATACGTTAGGGAACGAAACATTTCAAGTCAAATATCACTAACCTCAAGTGGAAGGATGATTGTTATCGTTGTAGCTCCTTGCTTCTTCACATCTTCAAGTCTTCGCAATACTTGTAAAGTCTCATATCCTAATACTTTCAATCTAACCTATACGAAGTTGACTCTAGTACATAATAAAGCGACTCTTAACATGAGTTTTGATTCACTAAAATATGCCAACCAAACTTGACATACCAACGCTTGGTGGGTTCAACCGAGCTATGCTCTAACACATGTCACAAACTGGGGATGTACCTCAGGGTATTGGTCTTGAAGTTTACAACGCACGGCGTGCAACACACCCATTAAGAGAAAGTGCATGGAATAGCGGATAAGTGATAGGTAGAGTAATGAGAGTACAAACCGTCCAGTTTTCCCATAACCATAAGACACGATCTTCACCATTCACCCATGATATTCACTACTTCACAACTCCCACTTCCAACAAGATCAGTGTGTTCGACTATGACTTGTATAAATAGATTTTTCAATCTATTTCAACCAACAACATTGGTTATCAACGCAAGTATTCAGAAACCATCAAGGATTCACAACTTACACTTTGCAAGCAAACTTTACATTCTGATACAAGTCACAAAACTACACTTTACAGAATTCATCATGTTAGAGCATTGCTCGGTTGAACCCACCAAGCGTTGGTATGTCAAGTTTGGTTGTCATATTTTAGTGAACCAAAACTCATTCAAAGAGTCGCTTGATTATTTACTAGAGTCAACTTCGTATAGGTTTACTAGAAAGTTATTAGGATATGAGACATATAAGTATTACTCGAAGACTTGAAGAATGTGAAGAAGTAAAGAGATACAACGACGACATCATCCTTCCTCTTGAGGTTAGTAATATTTTGAATTAAACTGTTTCATTCCTAATGTATCTTTCAAGTCGTGCTATATTGAAAACATAACTGTGAAGATGTGAATGATTATACTTTAGTTAGACGTAGTATTAATTAAGGAATTATAATACGAAGTATAACGCATATCTTTTGAACTTCGTATATAAGACATCGACATAATCGTATGAATGCTATTGTGATTATGTATGGGCATGGGTGAATATTTCGTCCTAGGAAACAATGTTTTACATTCGTTTAAAGGAAGTAAAATTCATAAACTTGTTTTGTGAATCGAAAGGGAAATCGCTAGGCTTATTGGTATGGTATTGTTATTCATTGCAAATCTTTGGATAACCAATATGTGTGTTTAGTATAACTGCTCATAACTTGTTTATATATCTTGGT
This sequence comes from Papaver armeniacum, assembly GCA_023531295.1. Lineage (NCBI taxonomy): Eukaryota > Viridiplantae > Streptophyta > Magnoliopsida > Ranunculales > Papaveraceae > Papaver > Papaver armeniacum. The sequence goes on along the minus strand of JAJJWW010002642.1, from coordinate 58,583 downwards.
AAAACTATTCAAGGCCTGACTCATGTATCGGTATGACCTTTATTAGTGAAACCAATCTTAAGTAATCACCTGAGATGGTATGATCGATATTTGTAATTGGTGTGATAATTCCTAGTCATTGGGTAACCCATCCTAGAACTTGGTGGGACTAATAAAAAGATGTGTAATCGATCCTTGTAGTAGGTTAACAAGTTTTAGTAATTGGTTCAACCGACCCTATAACTTGTGCAACCGATCACAAGTAAGTACCATATATAAGTGGTAACCTATCCTAGTACTTAGTTAACCATTTTATGGAAACTAGTGTAACCGATCCTAGTAGACACCTGGAGGTAGAACCGAAACTTGTTTTGGTAGAACCATTAAACCCATGAATGGTGATTGAATGTTTTTGATCAATCACATAGTTCTTGGAAATCAGATGAACCGATTCTAAACTCGTTTGGAAGTGTGGCAAATCGGTTCCAAGATTGTAAATATGAAAGAGGATTTACAAAGTAAAGATGTCGACATACTTTGAACACGTGCAATAATTCTTATTTATTATTGTTCAAAGATATTCCTTAATAACTAAAGGAGAATCCCGGATCGAAATAAATTGAGAATCTTTTAATTAAGGTTTTTAGTTTTATGTGCTTTTAATTTCCAGCAATTAAATGCACATCTTTAGAAAATAAAAATTGGTAATGTGCATTTACTAATTGGAGATTTTCTACTGAGATTTCGGTCAATATTTGGACAGAGCATTTCCAGGAATTATGAAAACCGTTTTTGTGTTTATTGCATATCTTTGAGAATATTCGGTTTTGGAAATTCCTTGGTGTCCAAACTTCCTTGGTCTATAAATATTGAAGTTTGCATTTCTAGCAAACTAATCCTCAGAGACAACAAAACTACCTTGTTGTGTTGTTACTGGTGGAGCTGTCTATTCGGAGAGGAAAGTACCCTAATTAGGCAAAATCTCTTACGACCGCTCGTTTTAAAGACTTCTTTGGGATTGGGAAGCTCTACGAGTACCGTTGGTGGGAAACTAGATAATTGCAGTGTACTATTAGTTTTCGATTGATTTGATTGACTAACGGTTGTTGAAATTTGATTGCACCTAGTTTGTTTATGCTTGAGAATCTTCTCTTCTGATATAAGATTCACTCAAACTAGATCGAAGTATCGACGGGGATCTTTAGACTGTTTGTAGATCTAAAGATGTCTTGTGATGATCCATTGTTAACAGACTCCGTTCTATGTGTGATTGATCACAATAGATTCAAGTTGATTGTGTGCATGTGTTTATTGAAGATCTAAGATGATTTGAAGACAAAGAAGATTTCTTATTTGAGTTCATAATCTTTGGTGTGCACAAAACTTGATCGACTGGGGATCCAACTATAATCGGTTTATCTTTTGATAGATTGGATTGATTAGTTGAGTAGATCGGCATCAATACATTTCTTTCTGATTCATAGTATTGATTGCATAGTCTAAATAATTACTTTGGTAGTTGTTGAATAGATTGAACTAAGAACCTGACAAAGGAGTTTATTGGGATAAACGGAAGAGTCTTTTGTCAAACTCATATCACGTTGTTTGAAAAGAGTTGTTACCGAACAATTTTTTTGTTCCTTTATTGTTTGGAATACGAACCAAAGGAATTGTTCCAAGTGCGTGACTTATTACAAGTTGGAGGCGCAGGGATACAGACGGAACTAGGTGAACTATAGATTTAGTTGCTTGGTCTCATTTATACGAAGTTGGTTTAGATTTTGTATAGCGGCTTAATCCTAAGAGTATTCAATTCTGGACAAGGTCCCGGGGTTTTTCTGCATTTGTGGTTTCCTCGCTAACAAAATATTGCTGTGTCTTTTACTTTTCTATTTTCGCAATTATAATTGTTTTTATTATAAGTAGAAGTACAATACACAAACATTAATTCCTAATTACTTGATAGCAATCATATTGTGTTTGGTTAAGTCCGAACCTATTATCAAGTAATCATACTTCGTTGTTGTATTGTCTTGATCTCGTATCCATAGACGATCACACGAAGTGTGAACCGATTAGTTGTATTGTCTCGACTCAGTCCATAGACAATCACTTTCGGAGAAAGGACTTATAGGTGGAAAAGTTTTAGATTGAGGTATATTTGGGTACCCTCGTCTTTTCACATCATTCTGATCTCATCACTTTCTTTGCTTCCCTCCCTAAGATCAACCATTCTCCTTCATTTTGTGACTGAAGCAAGACTGGAACGGCCATTTCTTGGTTTAGGCCAGGATCGTACAGATTGACCTCTCGAATCTAAAAGTACTCATGTGCAGTACATTTTTTTAGGGTTTAGATTCGTTTCTCATCAACACACCCAATTTACCATTTTCGGCAGAAACAGTTTTTACCCTACTACAACATGAAAATATTAATTCGAGCCCTATATACTACAACAAACAAGATTTGAAGACATATTTTTCTGTTTTTTTTTAAATAGAAAAAACAGGGTTTGAGGTTTAAATTATTGTTCCTTACAATTATATGTCTACCCAAATGTGGATGAAGAGTTTGTTCCAATTAATTCGAGTAACAATCACTAGTGGAAAATGGCCTATCTGAGACATAATGAAATGATACAAGCGGGATGTCGCAATTCAACCACATACCTAAAGTGTAGTTGACTAAGTTCAAAACGTCGTTGTGTTTGAACTTTTGTTGACTTAGACAACCATGTTTGTCATAGTGTCCTTGACTAAAGTCAAACTGTCGTTGGTTTAGGACTTTTGTTGACTTAGACAACGTCACTCATGTAGTATAGTTTCCTTAGTAGGATATTCTATTTCTACGGTCAAGATTTGTTCTGAAAAGTGATAAACAGCTAGATCAAAATATCACCTCAAGCTTATCTATTTCAAAGCAGAGAGAGAAACCACATTATTCTCCGCCTATCTTTACTCTCTCTTTTTCTCTCTCACCTTCACAGATAAAGCGAACTTCATCCCACCATTTCCAACCTAAACCAGATCTGCAACTTCATTTCTCATCCTTGGAATCAGCAAATTAAAACAATGAAACTCACTTCAGTCACCACCATTAACCAGCGAACCTTAACTTCCTCTAGTTTCTTACCCTAAATCTAGTTTCTCACCCCTCAGAAACTCACTCTCTTCCCTCTCTCCAGCCGCCACCACCACCTCCATCACCACGATCTCACCACCACCAGCATCTTCTTCTTTCTTATTCTTCTTCCTCACAGTGATTCACGTTCGCCAACAATTGAAGAATCAACTAACTTACTTCTCTTAATAACTGTTGAAAAATCATTAGCAAGGTAAGTTTAATGATTAGTTTTGAGTTTCGTTGTTTTGGGTTCAGATGTAATTGAAGAATCAACCAATTTAGTTTTTCGTGGAATCGATTTTCTGGATTTTGATTAGAATGAAACCCTAGGTTTTTATAATTGGGGGATTTAAAATTGGGGGTTTGTACTGGTAACGAATGAGCGATTCTTCATTTCTTACATATTTTTAAGTTTGGATTATTAGTTTTTTGAGATTTGGTTTTCGATTTTTGCAATTTTGTGTAGTTTAGCATTGAACAAACAAGTGACGGAGTTGGAGTGGGAAACTTTAATCTTCAAAGATTTCATTTTCATATTTACGGTGATTTCTTCTTCTTCTTCTTAATTTCTTTGAACAATTGAGAGATTGATTTCTAACTTGAAATTCTTATTACAGGGTGTTCACCCATGTGATTGGAGGAGAAGTATATCCGAATATCAGACCATCTTTCCTGCAATCGATTTCTCACTGGCAAGTATCTGATGATGCTCTATAGGATCCCACTGACACACAGTTTACGTATCGCATTGAAATGATAATGCATTTTGCAACTGAATAAGCTTTGCAGTTAGCTTACAACCTCTGTCTTATGTATCTGCTGCAGATAGAGGATGAGGAGGATGTTTTGTGGCAGGCTGATGTAAGAGAGTCAAGAAAAGTTGTTGCTGCCAGGGGAATGAAATTTATCAATTGGTGATTTTTTTTTAATTCCCCTTTGAATTTAAGCGTTGCTGAGAATGATTTAGTTAAGGACAATAATTATAATTACTAACATAGTAAAATCTGGTATCTTATTTAGGTTGTGGACTCGTAAAGAAAAAGAGATTGCAGTTGTGGCCCATAGTGCATTCTTGCTTCAAACCCTTAGTGCATTTGAAGATGACTGCCACCCAATTGTGCAGAAAGAAATCCGCAATCGGTAAGTGTTATTGGATCTTCCTGTAATAATAGCTGTTAATGAATTTTACATTGGAAATAACCATTTGGGAATCCTTTAGAACACAATTTGTACTTTGGCCCCAGAATTTTCCTGTCAAGACATGTCTTTTAAGTTTTATCGTTGACAGTTGTTGTGCTTATTACTCTTCGTTTACAGCTTTGCTAACTGCGATCTACGTTCTGTGGTGATCGTTGATACCGGGTAAGCATATTCGCTCCTCGGCTGTACTTTGTCTGGTTTAACTAAGGGAACAGACCTGTTGGCACCCCTTGTTTATTTTCTTGATGCCGAATCTTTCTTTTTTTTTCCTTCTGAATTTGTGGTTTGATAGGGTGAGATGCTCCAGTTGCTAACTATCCTGGAAAGATTCCTTGCGGACTCGATCTTCCTAGTGCTGCTTCAGTCGACAAGCAGCCAGAGAAAGGAGCACCAAATTCCTAAGCCTTGATTGGTTATCTTGATTTGGACTTGCATGATATTGTATCAGTACTTACAGTGACCAGCCATTTTCGAAGCATTTATGTGTTGTTATCATTTTCGCTTCATAATATGGTTATCATTTATGTGTTGTTATCTCAACTATACACGACTATAGTGATGTAAGATCAACTGAAATTAGATTAAAAGGTCTAAAACACACACACACACACACACACACATAATTGTTGCAGAAAGTGTTGCACACACACCACATAGTATTAACACGATTATCTAAGCCCAGAAATGCCACGTCGGCTTTTACTGCCATGTCAGCAAATTGTGCACCGTCAAGATGACACGTATGCAACGTTTATGTAACCTTGATAGACACATTCCGTCTTACTCTTGATTACGTTTTTTGTTTTTTTTCACAAGTCCACAACGTGGCAAAAAGTTTGACATCACTATATGCTTGGGGGCGTTTACGTCATGTCTTTGTTAACCGAACTTACTTATTATAGAAGCCCATTTTTGGATAAACAAGGATCTTTCAAGATAAACTCAAATCATGTGAACCAAGATAGACATGGATCTTCAAGGATTAAATATTAAAGTCCTCCAATTTGAACTAAAGATATTAGTAAGCCTCCACCTCAATTTGAACTAAAGATAAACTTTGTATTGATAATGCTGTTATTTTTGAGTGCTAAAGTTTTCTGTTAGTCATGTCCTTATCGCGTTTGTGAATGCTTCTGTCAGGTCAATTGATTTGAATTAGTTTATGCTAGATCTTCTTGCATTAATATATTAAGCCAGACGATTTCCTGATGGGCTTATTTCATTCGTTTTTTTTCTTTTTTCTAAATATGTTGTAGGATTTTGATGAGATAAGTTCTTTTAATTTCAGTTTGATGAACTGATACCTCTAAATAGAACTCATTTTTTGTTTAGTGTTCTTTTAGAACTCCTCCTGATATTTTAATTTCAGCCTATAGAGTGATGTAAATCAAGTTGAGATTATGGTAGTACTTAATAGTGCATCACTTTGGATCTGGATCTATATTCTTGTCGGATGGAATCATGGAACTACATTAAGGTTAAGGTTATTGTTGCTTAGATTACTGATCTGGTTTTCTTGATTTTTTATTTTAAGGTTATTGTTACTTAGATCATATGATTGTCACTAAGGATTCTTAGTGTTATTGTAATTGCTTGTTTCTATTGATGTTAAAAACGAATAAGATTGAATAAATTGATTGTATACACATGTACTGATTGAAATTGAAATGACCTTTGGATTAACAGGATGAAAGAACCAAGCTGATGCCGAAGAAAGTGAATCAGATAACTTAGTTGATCAACCAAAGATTGAAGATAAGCTTGGTGTTGTTCCTCATGGATTATCCACTGATTCGGAAGTTGTTAAGAGGTATGTGTTAAGTTTTGTTTGTTTTCTTTCTATTGTCTATTCATATAATCATTAGAACGTTTTGTTCAATTGGTGTTTGAATATGGTGGTTTTTAACCAGGGAGTCAGAATCAATGTCATGGAAATCTCTTAGAAAATCCACTGAGAAGTTTGAGTTCCAGGCTGAGGTTTCTCGGCTTATGGATATCATTGTCAACTCTCTTTACAGTAACAAAGATATCTTCTTGAGGGAGCTAATTTAATTTCAAACTTTGCTTTTGTTCTCAGGCTTTGGATAAGATTAGGCTCCTTGCTCTTACAGATAAGGAAATTCTAGGAGAAGGTGATGATACAAAGCTCGAGATTCTGGTGAGTAATTCTTTTAGTGAAGTTTATACAAGTGTGGATTCTGCGACTTGTATGAGCTGAGTACACTGTTTTTTTTTTTTCCTCTGTGTAGGCTGGTGTTGCGAAGTTGGATGCTTGGTTCTCTGGTGACTTAGAGATCGAGTGAGTACATTGTTTTTGGTCTCATAATTGTGTCATGAAGTGGGTGTTGTTCTCTTTAAGATTTATCTGCTTGAAATGACCATTTTGTTTGATTTGCTGCAGCTAATTTTCACTGAGACAATGAAGTCGGTGTTGCTCTCTTCGCAACTGATGGTAATTTCCTCAGTTCCTATAAGTTGTTTATGTTGTTTGATGAAATCAAGATAAGCATGGTAGAATCCTAAATTGGCTTTCGTTCAACTGATTTTAGAATTTCAGAGCTCTTCAACTTTAGCATATTCATTCCAAACTTTATGAAGAACGAATCTATTTATAAAATAAAGTTCACTGTTATCTTTGATGATGATTTTGCCAGATCTATGTGCAGGTGGCAAATGTATATTGTCTGGTCACAATAGGAGGAGAAAATTTTTATGGGTCAGTATAATACCCTAACTTGTCTCTTTTCATTTCTATTTGCGCGAAAGAGTGATGGTTTGATTTACTTATCTGCTGAATCAGTTTTCAAATTTTATGATGATAATTTTTACCAAATCCATATTTCTGAACTTGGAATAGATAGTGAGAAAGACGAGAATAGCTCTTTAGACTATGCAGTGGTTTAGCTAGTGGCAAACACAGTTGACATTATCTAGAAAGAATGTGAAAATTGTCTGGTGACAGTTTTGTACATTTATCTCAGACCTGCTGACATTTTTGATCTCTTTCCAAGGATTAATTTTTAGTAAATATGTGATTTCATTGTAGTGGTACAGTTTGCCCCTTCGGTTATCTGAATTCTATTTGTGTTGCATGAATGAATGTACACTTAATTTCCCCTTTGGTTAGCTTGAGGAAGTGGTACACTGAATTCTATTTGTGTTGCATGGATATTCATTCCCTTCTTGATACTGTCAGGAACTAGCACTAGCTGGAATGTGCAGATGATGAATATTTGGATGGGGATGCTTAGGTAATAACGCTGGTTCAATCCTTGTTTATTTGTTGTTTTTTATCTTCTTTATGCATATGGAGATTCACTCACTTCTTGATGCTGTCAGGAACTAGCTGAATGTGGGTTGTAGATATTCAATCACAATGTTTTTTCGATGTATGCGTCTTTGCATACTCATCATTGCCTATGGTTTTCACTGCCTATATAAGGTTTATTTGTTCATCTCCATGTTGATGTTAGGAATGAAGTCATTATGTAAATGTTGTTGCTGTTGTTGTCTTGATGATGGGTATATTAGACCACCTCCGTGTATATTATGTTTGAAGTCATGTAAACCTAGCACATAAGGTCTGACTTACTCTTCTTCTGAATGTAGTTTGATACCTTCATGGATGCCGTCACTTTGTTCCCGATGGTCTCATGAGGCTAATTAATGTCATGGTTGATGGTAAGATCGTTATTCCTGCTGGATGTGGAAAAGTTGGAAAGGGTTGTGCGTCTACAGTTCTGCTCTCACGCAAGCTAGTGCCAAGATCCTAATGACTGAAATTGTTGTTGAAATTCTCAAGACTTGTATCAGTTAAGAAACCTTAATAATTAGAAGTTTTTTTTTTAATTATTTTGGACTAAATTTATGAGTATAGTTCAATGTAATGGAGCTGTCATTTGGTATTAGATGAATCAGGTTCTATATGGAATTTGAATTTGAGAATTTGAATTTCACTTGAATTTGAGAAGTTGAGTAATTTCATTTGAATTAGAATTGTCATTTAAATTTCAGTGTAATTTGAGTTTCATTTTAGTATAATTTGAATTTGAATTTGAATCAGATTTATTTCAGCCCAGTCAGAATAACTGGAGTCAGCTAGCCAGATCTGACTAACTTTTTTTTATATTACAAAATTAAATCTACGACGATATCCAGATGTGCGTAGCGGCACTCAGAAAGCATCGTAATTCAGGGGCATTCAGAATCTACGACACTTTCAGCAACATTCCGAAAGTGCCGTTTAACTCATTAAAACGACACTATCTAACTATCTTAAATCGGCTGTTTTCCGGTAGGGTAATAACTCCAAAAGATATTTTGAAAAAAGAACAATTTTGATCATATTGAGTATCAGAGACGTCGGCCATTCAAATCAAATTTAAGTTATTTAATAGTGAGTTTTCATTACCCATTATTGTTGGTGTATCAAGATTTAATGTGGATTGCATCTAGTTAAAGGGTAGTTTGTATTTAATCACTGCCAAAATTCAAGTGATTGAGATAGAGGGAAAATTGATAGCATAAAAGAGTGTTCTGATTTTGGAGGATAAAATTAAATAATATATAGTGAAGAAAAAAAAAAACAGTTAGAATGGCTGTTGAAAATTAAGATAGTCGCGGGGCCTAACCTTCGCCGCGCACTTCTTGTACTGGCGCCAATTACATATTACCATAGTGGCAAATCATATTTACCATTCCACCTAGTTGAACTAATTTTTCTATTTTCCAAAGTTCTGTAAGAATGTCATGAACTTTGGTTCACATTACAGATTTTTGCGAGGCATTGGCTCGTCTCCGATGCGTATATGCTTTTTGTCCGTAACCAGTCCAGTGACCACCCCGTTGATCGAGTTTTCCATTGAATATGATAGTAAGGCCTATTCCTATGCACATGTCAAACACCAAAATTTGCCGCTTTTGCATCCTTTATGGGTATGCCAAAGTGGCAGACGTATGTGCCAATGTGTCAAATATACCACATAGGCATGCACGATGGAGTTTTCAGCGAACGATAGACTGTCCATCGCTATATGGTATTAATATTGATTGTTGGTCAGTCCAGCGCCAACGCTAGTCATGTGGTCGCTCGCTGATTAGATCATTGTTCAGCAGTTCCTCATCCAACAGCTAGAAAATCCCCACTCTATAAGTACCCAAGTTCAAATTTATTTCAACTCACGCCAGAATTTCTAAATTTCTCTATAATTTATTTAACACTCAATATTCTTCCGATCTAAAACAAGATTAACTAATCACACATTCTCTACACTTCTTAATTTCTTAACTTTTTGTAATATGAATTCACAATCTCAAAGTCAAATTCAAGGTAAAGGTAAAAAGGTCAAAGTTCTAGGTGCAAAATTCAACATCACAGAAGATGAATGTATTTGTCGTTATTATGTTTATTTTACCCAAGATTGTATCTATGGTGCACAAAAACAAGGTAACACCATGTGGGATAACATATTTCTGAGATATCAATAGCAAACCATGAACATCAATGATCGTGATACAACTGGGTTAGCGCAACGCTTCGTTGTAATTAATAAGGAAGTCGCCTCTTATGTTGCATTGATTATGCAAACTAAGAGAGGCCGGGAGAGTGGTCTTGTGGATGGTGATGTTGAAAGACGGGTTCGTACAAATGGCAGCGTAAAAATGTAAAAAGTTTTGCATTCAAAAGTTGTTATCATATTTTGAAGGTGTTGAACATATATAATCCAGACGTGTTAGCAGCTGATCAACAAGTACCTGAAAGATCACCATACAATTCTTCTCTCTGAACACCAAATTCTTCACCATTATCACAATGTCCATCAAATTCTTCACCAGATACCTCAAAAAACCCAAATGCCAACTTAGTTCTCAATAATGATGATGGTAAGAGAAAATTATTGTTAGAGCACTGCTCGGTCAAACTCGCAAACGTTGCTATCTCAAGCTTGTTGTCAAGTTTAGTTGCCAAAACTATAAGTCTTGATTTCTAGTCTACTTATAGCTAAGTCCCGGATTAGGATAGAAAGTGTAATTGAGCATTAGACTTCACGGCGTTCATCGATTGAAGACGAAGAACTACTAAGGGGAGCTTATGGAACTTCATCAACAAAATGTATGTGGAGACTTGAACTCATCTATCACTCAAAAGTCTATCTACTCTATCTCCTATTTGAGACAAAAGTCGTATGGCTATATAGACTTCAATTATACACATTTGATATTTCGAGCTGAGTTTAACTCGCTTACATATTTCTCGAAATATGTGTTGGTAAGCTTTCGCTTCAACCAAGTTCATCTTATATTCTTGATGAAAGTCAAAAGATGATCAAGTGAAAATCGCCTGGTAACATCTTACATGATTTGTGTGAGACAATCATTTGATGTAGACTCAGAATGTTTCGTATTGATCATTCGATCACTTGAAAATTGCCTTGAAGCAAATAGTTTGTGTCAGACAGCTATTTCCGTCTTCTAAGTATTTCAATGGTTGAAAATGAGAGTTTAGAACAATTCATATAAGCACAGTATGCATACTTGCATATGTGTAATCCAAGTCCGGGAACCTTGGTATGCATACACGTATGCGTACTGTTTGGTTTGTCAAGGTCTGGAAACTCAGTACGCATACTGGTACACGTATTGGCGTGAGGTTCAAGTTCCGGGACTTTACTGAGGTTGTGGTATGCGTACAAGTTCGCGTACTGGCGAATCAAAACTCAGTCCGACCACTGAGGTACGCGTACCTGTTTGTATACATGAGTGGGTAATGTTCTAAAATCGGTTTCTTCATGAACTAATACATTTATATATTAAGGAATGTAATCTTTTGCAAACCTTGACTATAATGTTTATGACTTGATTCGAGTGAATCAAAATTGATTTTCCTCCAATTGATCTTGTATACTTCTATGAGAATATAAACAATTGAACAACTCTAGAACTAGTTTCATTTGAGTCATTTGAACTAGTTATGGTTAAGATGAATAAGGTTGATATGAAAGTGTTCATATGGCTAACTTCGGTTAACTATTGTTGATCCAACAAAGGTGCACACGTTTAGGTACGATTACTCATATCTAAATGAAGTCACTTTTCATTTGTGTGTAACAAGCTAAGTTCGATCTAACGATTGAAAGATATTAACTTGAGTCTAATCAGTTTTACCCAAGGTAACATTGATTGCAAACCCTGATTTGAAGACTATATAAAGGAAAACTCTAGAAACTGGGAAACCTAATCCCCACACCTCATGTGTGATACTAGTTGCGACTAGAGTCGATTTTCTTTAACCTTAGGTTTTTCTAAAACCCTGTAGGTTAACGACTTAAAGACTTCACTGGGATTGTGAAGCTAGACCCAACTATTTTATCTGTAGTTGCGTGATCTAATCTTGCTATTTTCTATCGTGATTGAGCACTATCTTCTCTAAGATTGGCTCGAGATTCGAGATTTAATCTCCGATAGGCAAGATAAAAATTAGTCACAAACATCTTCGTCGCATCGTTTGTGATTCCACAATATCTTGTTTCGCTACCATACGGTTAAGATTATTGTGAGGTGATTGATATTTCTAGGATGTTCTTCAGGAATATAAGTCTGGTACATCAATTGGTTCATGTTCACCTTTATTTATCAAAAGACGGAACAAAAACTCATAGGTTTATCTGTGGGAGACAGATTTATCTATTCAATATACTTTTCTGTGTGAGACATATTGGTTTATCAAGTCTCCGACTTTGGGTCGTAGCAACTCTTAGTTGTGGGTGAGATCAGCTAAGGGAATCAAGTGCGTAGAGTCCTGCTGGGATTCATAGACGTAAGGAGCGCAACTGTACCTTGATCAGTGTGAGATTGGTTAGGGCTCAACTACCTTCCAGTCCGAAGTTAACTTCGAGTAGGCTAGTGTCTGTAGAGGCTTAATACAGTGTGGTGTTCAAATCTGGACTAGGTTCCGGGGTTTTTCTGCATTTGCGGTTTCCTCGTTAACAAAACTTCTGGTGTCTGTGTTCTTTCTTTTCCGCATTATATTTGTTTATATAATTGAAATATCACAGGTTGTGCGTAAGTTCAATCAATTGTGAATCCAACCTTTGGCTATTGATTATATTGATTGACACTTGAACATTGGTCTTTGGTACCGTTCAAGTTATTTCACATAATAATCAGGCTCGCGGAGTTCTATCTATTTGATTTGATGATTACATTGTGAAATAGAGATACAACTCTTGATATATTTCCATTGATTGAGTCTGACTGTCTAGTTGATTCTCTTGGAATTATATTGGAGTTTGTCCATACAGATTGCTAAGAAAAATATTGGGTGTGGTTGTTAGACCCCACTTTTTCAATTACTAGGGAGAAACAATGCAAGGCTAGCTAAAAAATTAGATCAAGAAGGAGGAAGCTCCGATGGATTTAACATGGCAGAGTTTATGGAACATCAAAAGACCGTTGAGAAGGAAATAGCATTTTACTGGAAAGTTCAGAACAGTGAGACTAAAAAAGTCATGTTTCTCAATAAAAAAAATTGAAAGACTATGACAAGCATAATATTCTTCAAGATGACACTTCAATTATGAACCCCCATCAAAAACATGTGCAGCAAATCGAATTTGACAGGCTTCAAGCGCAGATTGAACAACAAGCTGGATTTAGTAACAACCAAGCTGGTGATGATGATGAGGATGATGAGTTCGATGTGGTAGTACCTCTATATAATTCATGTATTAATTTGAGTTTTAGTTTTAAATGTTCTTGCATTTTACTTAATATTGATTTGAAACAAAAACTTTCTTAATTTGAAATGTGCATCCTACTTAATAACAAGTTTAACTCATTAACTGACAATTAAATGTTTAAACTGATACCTAAAATAAAACTTAATAACTAGCCCACCGGCTCTTCCAGACTCTGCCCAAAGATTCACTCTCATATCTTCTCTTAATCGATCATACAAATTCTGGTTCTGAATGTAATTAATTATTTACCCATAGTTTCTTGCAGGCACGCCTCTTTGTAGTTGAATCTCAGGCCTCAAGTCTTCATCTTCATAGTTAGTCCATTCCTTGTCATAACGGGTTTCCTGAATTACCATGTTATGCATAATTATGTAAGTAAGCAAAGTCTTGTGCATTTCACTAGGACTTAAACCACGATATGGCTGACAAATGATAGTGAACTTCCTCTTCAAAATTCCAAACATATCCTTCCTCAACGACATTTGGCGTTCGTTAAAATGACGGTAGGAATTACCCAATGTTCCGGCAGAGTGTTGATGGTTACATTGAACCAAGGTTGACTATTTTGGATGGATACCATCCGCAATATAATATCCATGAGTGTATTGATTGTTGTTGATTGTGAAACGGACTTCGGGACAAATTCCATACATTAGATCTTCAAACAGCAGCGACTTGTGCAAAACATTAATATCATTTTGTGAACCCGGAAGACAAAAAAAAACACGTGCCATATCCAATAATCATAAGAAGCAACAGACTCAAGGATAACGGTTGGTTTCGGGTAATGACCCTTCTATTGACCGGCCCAATATACATGGTATTCCTGCCATACCCAATGCATACAATCAAGACTACCTAGCATTTCTGGGAATCCACTTTCCTGATTCTCCCTTAATATTTGTCTCACATCTTCCTCAGTTGGTTTTGATAAATACGTTGGACCAAAATGATTAATTATTACTTCGCAAAACAATGAAGGATTAGTAAATGCAGTTGTTTTTCCCATACAAAGGTACTCATCGTTCGCTTCTACTGGTCAGCCATAGCCTAGAATCCTTAGAGCCGAAGTAACTTTTTGTTCGGGACTATGACCTATAATATTTAGTGCATCAAACTGATAGTTAAATTGAGGTTCTACTCGACAAAGCTCATCAATAATATTTTTCACCAGGTGCCGAGGCATGCGGAATCGACATTGAAAATCTTGATCAGAGTACACACAATTGGGAAGAAAATAATCGTGTACCAGCTTCTGTTGGTAAAATTCCCTCCCTCGATACCTATATCTTCTTGAGAATACTTCTTTTGGCTCTAGAACTCTAGGTATTTGGTCCGAATGTACAAGCATCAGAGTATCGATTAGTTTTTCATCTTCAGCTTCCTCATCATCAAGTTGTTGCAACTTCCGTTGATGACTTCTTGTTGTAATCTAAACCGATTCATAATAACATTCCTCTTTTCATTGGATCTCGCTATTGATGATTATGAAATTTAAAATTGAGAATACAGATAGAGAAATTGGTAAAATATTGTAAAAGTAGGTGTGAGTAAAATTACAAGGGCATATATATAGGAACCAGCAGAGGGAAATAGTTGTTACAAAATAACCGCTGATCGATATTCATAATATCGCCAGCGATATTAAATAAATCGCTCGATGGGGTCTATGATGCCAGCGATATTCATAATACCGCGAAGGTTGTTGATAATAACTGTCGATTCCCAAAATACCGGAGCACATTTACCATGCCACATGATATGTCAAACATCGTTTTTTAACCTTGTGCATCGGAATAGGCCTTAGAGCAGTTCCTATGGAATGAACAAACTATCAAGTTTGTTCATTTTGCTCCCACTATGGACTCAACAAACATGAAAAAAGGATGTTCAAGCCAACAAATTTGTTGGTTTGTTCATTGAGTTGGAGGATGTAGTGAGCGTTTGATGAAAGGCCGGGCGAGCTTCGCTCCAGCGCTGGCGGTTGAGCCAAAAACGCTGGCGCTTGTCTTTCCTGCGCGCGATCTTGATTAAAGCGCTAGAGCTTGTCCTTCCAGCGCTGCTTTTGTCATAGAAACGCCAACGGCTGAATCTGGACGGCTGAAAACTATTGTGATCTAACAGCTATAATTTTTGAGTTCTATAAATACTCCTCATTTCAACTCCAAATTCACACATTCTACACATTCTTCACTCTCAAATCATCTACAAAAATGTCTCCCAGAGTTCGTGGTGTTAGATACACTCAACAAGAGGATTTACCTATTTGCAGAGCCTACGTTTTTCACACACAAGATGTTGCCGATACCGGTAGGAATGTATCCTAATCGACGATTTGGGAGAAAGTTTATGAAATGTTCCCCACTGAAACGATGAACATTCATGGGCGTGATTGTCATGGATTGGCGCATATTTATAGTGTAATTTCGTGTAATGTATCGGAATTCGTTGCTCAACTAATGGAGAATCACAAAAAAAAAGCTCAACGGTGAAGCCGAACATGAAGTGTTTCCCAGAACTCTAGCGATATGGCCAGCATCTCACCGCGGACGTCCTTTCGACTTCCATGCTTGTTTCAACATTCTTAGGGTGCTCATCAAATACGATCCCTACATCGCCCTAGGAATTCCACCACCCACCGAGAATTAACGCATATGTAGTAGTTGTTTTAATTTAATGTATTTCTTTTATTCTCATGTATCATGTGGTTATTCAATGCAGTATGTTTTTATTTATGAAATTGATGGTGCAATGTTTAATCGAGCAAAATTTAAATTACTTATGATATTGCTGGTTTTAGATAATCGTAATAACAAAAAATAAACAACAAATTAAATAACATAATACCATAGTGAATCGATTTGTCATTCAACTTCAATCAGCCCACTCCACCAAAAAACACTTAGGAAATTCCCAGAAATGTCCTTCCATATGTGTCTTCTTCATAAGAAGTCCGCAAATGCATAAAAGTCTTGCAATCGGGCTTTGAGCATCCACTGATTCTCTGTGGACAATGTTTGTATTCGTGATCTCAATATCCACAATGCTTGCAGTGTAATAACTCCTTCTTCAATTTGGCTTTAAGTTTGAAGTTTTTGTAGAGTGTTGCAATCTTTTCCTCTTCTTCCCTTTTAATCTTCATAGCATCATCTAGCATATGTGGTTCTTCTGGACAGTTGGGATCTTGACATTGCAAATACCTGAGCTTTTCCGTTTGTGATTCAATCACAATTCTAATGCGTGAACAACCTTCCCGCGAACACTTTGAATACATCCAAGGGCATTGCATAAGACTATGGTTATCCATGAAACATAATGGACAAACCTCTTTTGCTTCGACACATAATATTTGCTTCGTTTTGCCTTTAGAAAACATAATGGACAAATCTGTTGGTTTGGTTGAGAGGCCACCCCTAGTGTTGTATTTATAACAAAATACGCGTTGGTAATTCACACGGGCGGTTATAGTAAAATCGCGCGGTTTTACTACAAACGCCAACTCATATGGTAATTCAAACGGGCGCTCAAAGGAAAGTCACGCGGTTATACTACAAACGCCAACGGCTAAATTTCCAACGACTCGATTTTCTTTCTCGACCTATAAATTCCATTCTCCCCATCTCCAAAATCACATCTTATTCTTCTTCTTTTCTAAAACTATTAATCTCTCTCATTCTCTAGAAATGTCTGTTAGAAATCGTGGTCCTAAGTTTACTGAAGAAGAGGATATAACTATATGCAAAGCATATTTTTTTCATAGGGTAATCACTGGTATGGGCTTTCAAGACACTTATTTTTGGGAGAATATTTTTTCAATGTTCGTCTCACTGACGGGAAACCCAGGAAACCGAGATGCTCGTCGATTGCGTGCTCGTTTTCAATCTATTAGGCTTACAGTCCAGCTATTTGTTTCTCTGGTTATGGAAAATGATCGAGAAAAGTTCATCGGTGTAACTGAAGATGAAGTGATCCAAAACAGCTCTTGATAATTGGGAGGAAGCTCACGGCAAACCTTTTCGTTACTAAGCGTGTTTTAGAATTCTAAAAGATGGTCCATCTCAAGCACATTTGTACTGCACTCGAATGCCGCTCCCGGTCTTTACAATGGAAAAAGATGTTACTCTTGTTCGATGTTGGTTACATCGTTTGATGAGACCAATGAAAAATGATTATTTCTGGGAAAGAGTATTGGGATATTTTGTAGCATCGCAGACCGAAACCATAAGAAACAGTAAGATCCTAGAACTAAGAATTGCATTCATCACTAAGGAAGTCAAACATTATACGGAAGTTTTGTGGATGGTTCACCGTAGCTATTCTAGATTATCCAACGAAGAACTGGTGAGTATCTTACCTTTGTCCTCACTGATCAACTGCATCATAAATATCTGAACTTTTTGTTTATCTGTTTTACAGAAAACTATCGCTCAGACCAAGTTTACTGAAGAAAGCGAAAGAGTGTTTAAGCATTTTGAATGTTATAAACTCTACAAAGAGAATGTCGCTGGATTTGATGTAGTTTGATGTTTTTGTTGTGGTTTATTAAAATGTAGTTTGATGTTATTTACAAGTTTAAATTGTAATAAATTTCGCTTAATCTGAAGTGGAAATCTCTATTTTAAAATCTAATATTTTCATTCAGTGATGCCAATTCTTTTACAAGATATAAAATTAGGCAATAATAAAACGTACTAAACAACTTCAATAAAAATCGAGTACAAGTTTTGGCCTCCTGTATCTTCATTTGACGTATCTTCCATTCAACGCGCTCTTTGACAGTTCCGCCTTTGTTTTTGAATTTTTTGTTGTTAACTTTCAAAACTGGAGCTCTTCTTTTCCATTTAGCGGAACATTTTCTTGGAGCAACTTCAAAAACTTGCAGTTCCCTCTTACAATTTTCAAAACTCCCACATATCTTAGAAACAACAGCTTCAAGTTTTGCATCGCAAAAAAGTGTGATCGCCTTTTCAGCCATTGAGAAATAGATTTTAGAAGAGAAAATTCAAGAGAAGTGAATTTTGGTGTGAGTGAATTGTTTGAAATTGATGGTAATTTATAAAGGTAAAAAGTGAATTTTGAATTTTAAAAAACTACCCGTTGGCGTTTTTGCTACAAACACCAGCGTCATATGTTCAAGCGCCGCGCTGAAGCTTTGAGCTCCAGCGCTTGTCCTTCCAACGCCCGCGCTTTACCTACAAACTCCAGCGTTTGTCTGTCGCTCGCGCGCTTAGTTATTGATGCAGGGCGGAAGCGTTGAATAGAACTAAAATCTAAAAACTGGAGCTCTTCTTTGCCATTTAGCGAAACATTTTCTTGGAGAAACTTAAAAAACTTGCAGTTCCCTCTTACAATTTTCCCACATATCTTAGAAACAACAGCTTCAAGTTTTGCATCGCAAAAAAGTGTGATCGCCTTTTCATCCATTGAGAAATAGATTTTAGAAGAGAAAATTCAAGAGAAGTGAATTTTAGTTTAGATTACTCCAAATTCCGGATTCCATATATAAATATTGAGATCTTTTGGGATCTTGATATACCAAATTTAAATATTCCATACATTGAAGTTGCCGTGTATAATCACTCTATGTATGAACATTAATATCTTTTGAGATCTTGATATACCAAATTTAGTACCGTGTATCATCCTTATTATCCTTCTGACTAACATTGTTTACCATTCCTGTTAAATCTACTTTGAGAAACAAATCTTAGGCTTCAGAAGTATAGCTTTTTCCGTTAAAATATGGATTTCCATTTTAAGTATGGAATCTTATTCATTTAAATTCCGTTTTAAGATTTTATGCCAAATTTTCTACGATGGATTGTATGTTCGATTTTTAATTTATCGTGTGTTTGTTTGCAGCTTGCTTATGACGATTATCCCTGAGATGAGCATAACCCTAATCTGGATTCATTGTATTTTAGCTTGGTTAATGGTTATGCAATTATCTTTTTTTCAGTTTTGATTTTGGGATTCTCTGCTTTATATTTTGCGTTCTTTGGTCCATGTTCTAATCACTGGTTGTGGTTGTTCAGGTTTGTTGAATAAGCTACAGTAATGTCACTAAACCACATGGTGTGCAAGAGTATTTCAGGTACATATTTTGGATTTCATCTCCTCTGTGGTGTGTTTTCTGAATTTGTTTAATAATATTATACCATCTTCCGAGTTGCGGTGCTCTTTGGTTGGGTTTATTCTACAATTGCTGCAAGAGTATCTTAGAGTTCTGATTTTAGATGTGCTCGATTGAATAGTTATAATGTGCTTTGCTGAAAACATGATGTTTTCGATATTCCATTGATCACTGAGTATTGGTAGTTTATTTTAATTTGAATTTGAGAGATTCACATGTATGGCAATAATAGTTGGTTTGCAAGGAGAGGACTGGTGTTGGCAAAATTACCTACAAATCTACAGTGGTATTTGTTCAGGCTGTGTACAATGCAGGATTCGGTCCAACATCGCACAAACTACGTACTGTATGTTCATACCTAATAACATTACTTCTGGAGGTACATAGTGCAAATTTTAGTTTTTTTTTTAAGCATGCGATGATGGTGGTGTGATAATATTAATAACCTGTATAAATATTTTAGACGTTTCTGTTAATATGTAATTTGTTTTGGGTTAAAATGATAGATTGTATGCTGTGATCGGTAGTCCCTACTATGTGGCTCCACAAGTGCTGAAACGACAATTTGGACCCGAATCAGTTTTTATTGGTGTGGTCGCGTATATTTTGCTATTAGTTTTAATTTGTTTTTGAGTAATGTCGTAACTTATTTTTGAAATTTATTTTTTGTTTGTTCTTCTCATAGGTCTCATAACAATGAAGTTTATTTTTTGTTTGTTCTTCCCACAAAAAATTTTCCGGTGTAGGCTTGCAGGATCGCAATGAAGTTTTATGTTTTATGAGCTTTTCTTCGTCGCTTCTTATTTTTCTTCTTGAGTTTTCTGCAGTATAGCTTGCTTCTCCTAAGGTTTGACGTTTTCTTCTTATGATGTTTTCAATTAAGTTGGGTTTCATACTGGAGAAATTCTTAAATTACTGTTTACATTGGGATTTCAGAAGATGACTATTTAGGAAATCATTATATACCTTGGTTACCTACTCCAATTTTAAATGAAAATGAAGTAACCCTGATAAGACAATCAGATAATATACATCTCAAATAGCTGCACGTTGCTTCAGGTTAATCATCTAAATGTTACAGTTATGAAGTGCACAAAAAATAAGAAAAGATGGCATGTTTCCTTTTCTCGCTTTAATTTGTTTTCTTTTTCTGCAGATACATACTTTTAAAAGAGAGCATATACATGAAGGGTGAGGCGGTGAGTAACATTTTTTCACTGAAGTAAATTTATACCGTTAAAAGCGTCTCGAAATTTCAACAAAGATTGCGGCTATAATCCTTGATCCTTTTCAAGTAAGTGGTTTATTGCTGCGCGCCGCAGGCACAATTTTTATTTGAAACATTAGAAAGTACATTTTTGCGATGGTTAACTTCGTAGACTTTTGGTTTTATTGCTCTTCGTTAAGTAGGTGACACCATCTTTCAATTCAGTTACCTGCTTCTGTTGGTCTTGAAGCCCCATCATGGCCTGGCTTGGCTTCTACAGCACACGCGACAAAACATAACTGCATTTAGTGATTAAATGCCAGATTTTTTGTACAAGGGGGTATTAATGAGTTTTTTTTTGTTCACCCATAGATTCCATACGATTGATTTTTAATGTCATATTAATTATTACACCCGTCTGCTTTCAGAATATTGATAAGATTGTCGCAACACACTGATCATTCTGTCGTAGGTCATCCTAAAAGGTAAATATCGAACAATTCTATGTTTCCTTCGGTTCGAGGTTATATTAAAACATGTTAGATGAAAGATCGGGTGTACTATACGATGTTCAAGAATGTTATTTGTTATTTGGTTGTAAAAACAAAGAAATTAGAAATCAACAAGAATGAGAAAACTCGAAGTTCTACATGATGGATTTGTCGTGTTATTTCTTTCGCACTCATTTTTATATGCATATCGTTGGCCATTTATGAAATGATGGTTAAACTCTTGATCTTGGGTGTTACAATTCCATAACTAATTCATGAGATGATCAACACATCTTGGATAATTTTCAAGAATTTTTGTCCATTGGATTTTTGTCTCTCGGATTGTACTTTTGATTTTTAGTCATGTATTTCCAGTTTCTAGCACTCTACTCAGAGATGGAGTTTTTGGTAGTTCCAGAGTATTTGCTGATTCGTTAGAATATTTTTTTTAGGATCGGTGTTATTATGTACTGTGTTGACAAGTGTGCGGCCCAACCCTGATGTTTGTCTCCACCAAGAGGATGGAAAAGCTAAGGTGGTAGAAGCTTTTGGGGAGATGTTGGATGCCGAAACTGAATTAACATGACAAGTAAAGCAGCTTTGATAGTGGTGTGAATGTTATTTATTTGTTTGGTGAGTTCAAGTATTGGATGATTAGGGAAAATTGTTGTTAAGCTTTTTTTTCTTAATGTTATTTCTTTGATAGTCCGTATTGATGTCCATGTGAAGGAGAGCGAGACATAGACAGGTTAGTTTCACCTTTTTTTTTTTCAAACAGGTGACCAATACAAATGAGCTTTAAGGCAAATTACATGATAGACCCTGTTCTCCACGGTGATAATCCAGGTGTTTTTGACCGGTAAATCTGTAGTTCGTGCTTACTACATTTGTTGGCATTGAGGAAGAATGTTCAGACATATGAAGAATCCTTGAAACTGCCAAGTTCATTGCGGTATTGTTGATGTGTAGTAATTAAATTGCTGAGGAGTTGGTATGCTAGGTGTTATATGAAGAAACCTTGATCTTTTTTTTTTTATATATATAATGAAGATTTGTCAAATTGTATTGTTGTTGATGTGGTACAAAGAGTTGGATTAATTATGATAGCCGGAAACGTAGGTTGCTGTTCTCGAGGATATAATCAGAGGATGTAGGTCAACAGCAATTTTGTGTAGAAACTGTCTCGACGGTGTCCAAATATGTACTTACATGGAACAATCTTGCAGGAGTGTGCAGGAGTGGGATGATGTTGTATTCATGACCCCTTCAGCAGCCAAAACTTACTGCGACCATGTGGGGAGTGTCGTACCTTTATTTGTACAAAGAAAAAGGTTCATTAAACACTAACATTTGTACAAGGAAATATTAGAGGTTTTTTGTCATTTTTTCTTCCTGGCACTTTTAGGGGCGACCCCGAAAGAATTAGGGGCGACACTAAAAGACAAAAAAGGTCACCCAAACGTAAATCTAAGCTACCCCTTATCTTCGATTTTTCGAAATGGCCAATATGCCCTTATATAATCGGTAGCCAACACCATAATCGGTAGGTAAACATGCAATCGGTAGGTTAAATTAAAATATACCTACCGATTGTTGTGTAGATACTTCTTAAAGCCAATAATCCCTTTTATAATCGGTAGCTTATCCAACTTGTAAGACTACCGATTATAAGGAGCCCCATATTCAACCTTGGCCAAATTCCATAGGTTTTGAGGGGTGCAGATCCAACCATAACCACTTGGCTTGAGTCAGGATGTAGCCATAATCGGAAGCCTAATAGGTTACATAAACTACCGATTATAAGTTGCCCCAAATTTAGTTTTTTCTAAAATCCTTCACGTAATGATTTTTGAAATCTACCATAATCGGTAGGGTATATAATTATATAACCCACCGATTATAACGAGCCCCAGATCCAACCTTTGCCATATTGCATAGGTTTTGAGTGTACACAGCCAGCCTTAACCACTTGGTTTGCGTTTTGGATGCAGCCATAATCGGGAGTTAAATATATTACCAACCCATCCGATTATGGGTTGCCCCAAAATGAGTTTTTTCTAAAATCATTCATGTGATGAATTTTGAAATCTACCATAATCGGTAGAGTTAACAACTTAAAAACCTACCGATTGTAAGGAGCCCCAGATCGAATCCTTGCCAAATTCCATAGGTTTTGAGTGTACAGAGCCAGGCATAACCATGTGGTTCGTGATTTTTATGCAGCCATAATCGGAGTTCAATATATTACCAGACCCTCCGATTATGGTGTTGTTTGGTTACAGAAACCATAGTTGTTTTTTAGTATAATAATCGGACATTAACGAAACCACAAACCTCCGATTACGAATATTCGGTAGTAAATGCGCTAAATTACTTTCCGATTATGGTGTTGGTTGGTTACAGAGAACAAATTTTTTTACTTATAACAGTCGGAAGGAACATTACAAATAAACCTACCGATTATTGTTATTCGGAAGTGAAGGTGCACATTTACCTTCCGATTGTGGTGTTGTTTGGATACAGAAGACAGGTTTTCTTTACACATGATAATCGGAGAGAAAAGTATATTAGCAATCCTCCGATTCTGACCAAATATTTTGCACAATCCCCAGAATCGGTAGGTTAATAACGTATAACCCTACCGATTCTGACTAAAAATTGGAACATCCCCAGAATCGGTAGGTTAATATATAAACTTATCTTCCGATTGTGTTCCAAAATTCAACACTTTCATGTCTCTTCATGTGATTCGCTTATGCAGTCATCGTTAAATGCATAAAATGTGTAAAATAACTATTCTTAATCCATAAACATAACGAAACAACTAATATTCCGACACAAACTTTGAAAACGACATAATCCAACATAAACAAAGTTATCCATAAAGTTAACGAAAAACATCGAGAGTTTACAACACCGAGAGTTTACTTGTTCCTCTTTGCTTTGACTTTGCGAGCTTTAATAAGTTAATAAAATGGATACGATCATTACCTCAGTTTCATATATTTCTCTGGCCCAGGATTCTTTGTATCCAAATAACAATTGTCCTCCATCCTCCGGCAGCCCAAGGATTACACCTTCTGG
Organism: Papaver armeniacum; assembly: GCA_023531295.1. Lineage (NCBI taxonomy): Eukaryota > Viridiplantae > Streptophyta > Magnoliopsida > Ranunculales > Papaveraceae > Papaver > Papaver armeniacum. The sequence continues at coordinate 34,628 of JAJJWW010002642.1, read as the reverse complement.
AATATCCTTCACCTTCGATTCATCTCTCGACAAGGTGTTTCGCTTTCTTTCGAGGAGGATTTTTCTTTTCGGCTTGTCCTACTTCTTCTACTTGTTCAATTTCTGGTTGTGATGGTGGAGCACTTGGTTGAACACCTTCTTGGATTGGTTGTGATAGAGAGGCACTTGGTTGAACAGCTTCTTGGATTGGTTGTGATTGAGAGGCACTTGGTTGAACACCTTCTTGGATTGGTTGTGATTGAGAGGCACTTGGTTGAACACCTTCTTGGATTGGTTGTGATTGAGAGGCACTTGGTTGAACACCCGATTGAACCGGTTCGATTGAGGGGCACTAGGTTGAACATCTTCTTGGCTTGCTTGTTGAGTTCCAACTTGACCACTTGAAGCGGCGTTAGCAGTCCTAGCTCTCCTTGCACTAGCTGTCAGGTTCTGACGCCTATCCTTCCTTGCACTAGCCGAGACAATTGCATCTTGGATGTTTTTACCTCGCCTATCCCTAAACAACAAAAAAAGTACAACAGGTTATGAAACTAAATATTCGGTTGGTTGATTTAACAAAGTGCCTCCGATTATTCACAATCGTAAGTATCAGTTCACCTAAAGCTACCGAATACGTATAATCGGAAACAAAATAAACTTTTTGGTGTTCGAATATGTTTATCTACACACAATAATCGGAATCTAAAGTTCAACATAACCCTCCGAATTCCACACAATCGGAAGCCTAACAAAACTAATGTCTACCGAATATGCGTCTCTTTGTATCCAGAAACAAATCAAGTTGTTAGCCTAAACAATCGGAAAGATATTACAGAATATTTCACCCGATTATTGCGTCTCTAATACTTGTTCTTCCCTAGTTTATTCGGAAGGATAAATCACAATTAGCTTCCGATTATGATTGAATTAGGCCTCAGTAATGAAAAACGTTATATAATCGGTAGGATACCAAAATTTTTAACACCCGAATATGACAAATTTTCTCGTGAAATGAAGAGTTCGACCACAATCGGAAGTTTATAACAATACCTAACCTACCGATTCTGGGTAATAACCGAAAACCCTAAAAAAATAAACATGGATTCGTCCAATTGAAGCAATATAAACCAAATTAATGGTAGAATCTTACCTAATCGGCGCCATTTGAAGTTGCCCGAGAGTTTGGCTATCGCACGCCTACTTCATCGTCTTCGTGTTCTTCGGGTTCGTGAGTTAAAACCTCTTTATTACGGGCATGCAATCCAATATTCGGATCCTCACCGCGCACTACGTTTTTGGTTCGAGCTTTCTTACGTTCCGTTTCTTTCATCTTTATAGAGAATAATCGATGATGATTCGATTCGACGATGAACGATGTATAGCGAGGAGAGGGGGGGAGTTTTCCTCTCTGCAATCGGAAGGAAAGAGGAGAAGAGGAGTTGAAGTTGAAGTTGAAAAGAAAATGAAATGAATTTGAATTTAGGTCGACTTTGGTTTTATCTGTCAAACGGTTATTAATCGGTAGGTAATACCACCTCATTAGCTACCGATTGTTGAGTAGCCCAAAATCGGTAGAAATGGTTACTTATAACCTACCGATTATTGGAAGCCCCAAATTGAGCATTGGCCAAATTCCCTAGGTTTTGAGGGGTGCAGAGCCGACCATAACCATGTGGTTCGTGGTTTGGATTTAGCCATAATCGGAAGCCAAATAGGTTACCCAACCTCCCGATTATAGGTTGCCCCAAAATGAGTTTTTTCTAAAATCCTTCATTGTAGGAAATTTGAAATCTACCATAATCGGTAGTCTACTCAACTTAATAATCTACCGATTGTAAGGAGCCCCAGATCGAACCCTTGCCAGAATCCATAGGTTAAGAGGGTACAAAGCCAGGCCTAACCATGTGGTTCGTGATTTGGATGTAGCCATAATCGTACGGAAGATAGGTTCCAAAACCTACCGATTATAGGTTGCCCCTAAATGAGTTTTTCTAAAATCCTTATTTCCACACCAAATTAAAATTGAACCAAAGATTTGAAGTCACTCATTTTATTGAATCGAAAAAACATACATGTAGTTGAAATAAAATAGAAGTAAAACACATAAAATTGTTCAATACATCGCCCTAGGGATTCTCTACGAGTTTAATTATATTGGGCGAATTGCCATTCAACTTCCTCCAAGAGAGTGTAGCAGTCCTCGTGCAGAAACTCATGACCGTACCTTAATTCGTATTGGCTCCGACCCAAAGTATACTGGGAAAACAATTTTTTAAATAAGTTAGCGTTGTTGAATAATCATAACCAAATAAATAATTTTTGATAAGAGGCCTATTGATTCACAAACTTACTCTACTCATTCGGTCTTCGTTTGGCATAGCGTCCTTACGAGCTTTCAATTCGTTTCTCAAAGAGTACGCATTCATTGTATAAATATGCGTACCTTTCCCTTATTTGCGGAGCGTCCTCCTATAACGATTTCCGCTTAGTGCTTTAAAAACCTTAAACACCCGTTTCCACCAAGCATTGGTGTTTTGATCATCCCCAAAGTAAGGCCCTCTTGTTGGGTCTTCGTTCATCGGTCACCCATTGCGCTTCCTCAACGGAGTGCTTTGTGAGAGTGGTGTGTGCTCTGACAATAGCAACATCTTCTATATTATTGAACGGAGTTGTAGCCATTTTTGGTGATTCAAAGTGATGGGTGACTGATTTAGGAAGATTGAATGTGATGGGTGAATAAGTTTGGTAGAGATAGGTCTCTATTTATAGCAAAAAAGTACCCAACGGCTAGTTTTTAAAAAAAAAAAACGGTTACTTCAACATAATCGGAGGTTTGTCAATATGTATTATCTACCGATTGTGTTTGGTTTTCGAGGCACGGCTAGTTTATTTTGAACGAACTAGCCGTTGGAGTATAATCGGTAGTTAGATCAACAATTAAAACTTCCGATTTTCATAAATATTTTGAAATTCATAACAATATCACCTACATTTTTTGCAGGTAGTTGGAGTATAATCGGTAGCTAATAACCTAACGATTATACAGTTGCCCCAAATTTTGTTTTTGCAGAAATGTCATTTTTTTCGAATTTGGGAACTAGAATAATCGGTAGTTAATAAGGCTTCCGATTATACAGTTGCCCCAAATTTCTTTCTTGGCGAAATCACCAATTTTGGGAATTTAGGAGCTACTATAATCGGTAGGCTAGTGAGGTTATTTTTCCTTCCGATTGTTATAGAAGCCGATGCGAGTTTGGCACAAAATCGATATTAAACGGTAGTATAATATAGCTACTAAACTTCCGATTAATGTATAATAATCGGGCACTAAATGTCTTCCGATTGTGTAAGGGCATTAACGTATTCTCCGCGTTTTTGGACATCCCTTAACGGTGTATATGGGTTGGGAATAAAAAAGTCTCCCCTAATTCTTTCGGGGTCGCCCCTAAAAGTGCCAGGTTTTTCTTATTCGGTTGTGGAAAATTAGTTTTTTTGTTTCTGTTAGGAGCTAGGAATGCATCATATACATGTAAAATGAATTTTCCTATGTATTACTGAAATTAGTTTTTTGTTTCTATTAGGAGCTAGGAACGCATCATATACATGTAAAATGAATTTTCTTATGTATTACTGACTTAGGAAATTGCTGCAATTCTACTCATTTGACTCACAATCATATATGTGAGTTTTGATCTCTTAACTTGAGTTTCCAAAGCAGCTGATGATGTCCTATATAGGTAATTAAGAATCAGTCAGATTGCTAGAAAATTGTGGATACCTCCTTTTCTATATTTTCAAAAAAAAAATTATCAAATTTTTTTAGTTAATTTTTTTTGGTTAAGGAATAATTAATTAAAGACTGAATTAATTAATAATATTACTTGAGTTAATTCCTTCGATTTATTTTCTTACATTATGTACAGTCAAAACAATTTTCAGTAAGCAGATCCCTAGGCGGTTATCCAAGTTCAAATGACAAAAGAGTTCATAGACGAATGCAATGATTACTACCTTCAAGTCTTTATGACCAATTCTTAAAAGTTCGGAGATGTTAGCCGGACCATCTTAATTAGTATTTTGAAATTTATGCTCATGTAACAGTACTTTTTGGACCGGAACGAAGTGTGATGTTTAATATTTTCATTATAGGGAGAGCTGATTTGTTTATGGGTAAGATGAAATTTTTTGAAACGTCTTTCCCCCTCACAAAATACAGACACTCTGCCCTCAACTTAACCTAATAGTATTTGAGCTATAGTTAACCGTGATTAAGCTGCTAAACCATTCCCGTAACTATCATTCTTCCCCTCCACAAAGTTTTCACACGAAGCAATGAATAATAAAGATACCGACTTGGATGAATATGCTTGGAACAATTATACATCAATTACACGAGAAGATAAACTATTGTTGTCAAAAACAAAAGAAAAAAGATACTGGATGATTATGCTTGGAGCGATTATACATCAATAAAGTTACTGACTGGAAAAATGCAGTCAGCGTGGCAAAGAGTAGTCGTTAATACAAAAAAATAACATAAAACGTTTGGATATGACAAGCTCACGAAGATTTGAAGAGAATATGACAAATAATCGGCTTATTACAAGATTTTTCCTGTGAGACGCCGTACATTATCTGGCTGTCACATTATTATTGGGATATGAATTGGATAAAAATGGGGTCATGTATTTGTTTCATTTGGGATTTAAATAATCGTTGAAGTAATAAGAAAAAATCCTCATAAGTAATTATTTATATGAGTTTGATTATTATCACAAGTAATTTTAAGTATTCTTATTATGTAAGTTGTTCTCAACTAATTGCGTTGTGATTTCCATTTTGGACTAGAATGATTACGCTTGCGAACTTAGAATCAAGAGATGTTGTTCAAAAACTGAAAGAGTGGAGAGTTTAGATTTTGGTACACAACCCTCTTAAACAGGACCTTATCCATATGTGAGCCAGAAGGGCGAAAGCTAAGATTTTTCTGCATTGGATGACTGCAGGTGGTGACGTGGGTGATACGTGCCTCTACATAAAAATTCTCAGGTCTCAGTGAGTACTTGGCTTTATCCTCTTTTATGAGTCACCGCCGCCGGACTTCTACTTATTACTTTTTCATTTGACTTGATTCATTGTCCTCACCGAATTAATCATACATAAACGCATCTTGATAGAGCTTTTCATACTAGGGTCTACAGTCCTGTAAGAAAAATCCTAATTAGAGGGAAAGCAAATAAGTGGTACTTCTTTTATGTAAGCATTCCAATTTAAATCCATACTTTTATTTCTATTTTTTTGAAGTCTCCAATTTAGTGGTTCTCAAATTAATTGATGAATCTTACGATTCTGTACTTTTAGGCTTGATCACTGAAGATGAAAGAATACAACTATTAGCTGAAGTGTGTTAGTATTTGTACGCCTAATTGATTTTTACTGCTCTTGGAAGTAGTTCTTATTAGACATACAAATACTAACTCAACTTCAGTTAAAAAATCCGAAAGAGCTTAGCACAAGTACTGCTATTCTCCGTGTTGATGCTGAATGGCGATGTTTCCTCCATAGCCATTGAGGTAATTTATGTGCTTCCATTTGTTATTTCAACCCAAGACACGTCTAATTGATTTTTACTGCTCTTGGAAGCAGTTCTTATTAGAAATACAATTACTAACTCAACTTCAGTTAAAAAACCCGAAAGAGCTTAGCACAAGTACTGTTATTCTCCGTGTTGATGCTGAATGACGATGTTTCCTCCACCTGTACTTCCATTTGTTATTTCAACCCAAGACCCAAAGTACCCTTAACTCATAGTCGGTTGAAAACATGAAAGTTCCTTCCAAAATATTTGCAGTACAAAAGAAAAATCCTATTATGGGTTCCTTCTTATGAACACGACTACCAAATAGTTGGGTTTGTCATTGTGGACTCCTTCTCAAGAATTTTTTCTCGTTGCCCTAAAATTATCCTTCTCATTATCGTCTGACATCAACGAGGAGCTATAGTTCTTTAAAATGAATGTGACTTTGGCTTCTTATACTAACATATGAATAACTTATGTTAAGTTTATTTCTCATACAGATAATATATTTACTTATGGGTTCCATTGGAGACTGGGTATTAAGATGTGGATGGTTGCGGACTTGCGGTCAAAGGTAATTCTCATTTGTCCTCCTATTTTTTTTTTGTTATCGTTTTATCTATTTTCTATGGTTTCTGACTAAGAATTAGAGTGGACATGCATTTGTGGTTTTAAAAATGAACTATGTGTTGTTTCGATAAATTTCTTGGGAATTTCTGTGGAGTAATCTGCTGTCGGATCTTCCTTAATATTAATTCAAATTGCACAGCTTCTGGTGTATATAGTTTAACTTTTTTGCCATCCATGTTGCTGCCAACTTCTGGTGTATATAGTTTCACTTTTTTGCAATAAGAAATAATTGCTTAAATTTCTTGCCAACGACATCTTGGATTGTAATTGTGCATCTTTGTACTTCAAGATTCACCTTTGCAAAGTTTCCTCATAGTACATAGTTTATTGGAAATAGCAAGGAAGCTTTTGCATTGACATCTTAGAAGTTTTTATCCGCTACCAACTAATGTATATAAAATTGTTTAATTGGGTGGGTTTAGTTAGCTGCTTATTCTTTTGTATTATTGAGCTTAAGAAGTTATGTCCAGATTAGCCGTACTGGTGTTACAAGCTAATTTGGGTTCTATAGCTCTGACATGAATTATTACAATTTATTTAATGGAGTATAAGGATCAAAGGTTGTGTTCTCAAAACTTTGCTAGCTTAGATATAACAAGCACATTAGGATCAAAATACTAAGCGTATTTTTAATAGATCATAGGTACCAAGCAAAGAGCACGTAGATGCGTTGTCCAAGGAATTGCGAAGCTGTGATATCTATTTTTTGAGATATATGTCTGGAAATCTATATTAATATTATTACGCCAAATATAACGGTTGATTGGTTGGAATCTTACGCCACATTTAGTGAAAGGATTAGAGAAATTTCTTAGCAACCAAGTTACGGATCTATATGTAAACGTAGTAACGTTTGTCCGCGAGTTCTTTGTTTTTTATTTTCTCCCTCAAAATATCATAATCCTACCGCGGTAATGTTTTTCTGATTTTGTAGGTTTGTTTATTGTCCTCGAGTTGTTTATTCTCCCATGACGGCTATGACTCTTTAGTGTTATTTACTAAAGTTCATCATATTTTATGTTAACGATGTTGATATTGATTATCTACTTGCATCGTGTTTTGTTTTCGATTTTGTATTCCCTTGATTTGTACCGACTGAACCAGGGTGGCGTGATAGGCATTGACAGCTTTTTGTAATAACCGAGAGTGCCTCCCTTCTCTATGAGAGATTAAACTCTAATTAATTTTTTGTTTGAGTGCATTAGAATTAATAGGTGGGTTCACGGGTTCTGTAGAAAGAGGGTTTGAACTTTGATGGTGTGTGCAGTATTGGGTGATGCAGCTCTGTAAGAACAGTTTCAGGCAATTCAGACTTTATTAAAGCTAATTTTAGGTGAATATATCCAAACAATTCCCATTGGGCATTGTAATAAAAAAAAAAACACTCTTGAGCCTTTATTTTTCACTGGCGTTTCAAGAATGTTGTAGCTATTTTCCAAATGTGGTTTTAATATGATGAGTTCAATCTCGAAAAATATAAACCGAGTCATTGTTGATGTTAGAGATGTTAGGTATACTACATCTCTAACAAATTACCTAACATGAAATACAGATGTTAACATACTATAAACCGGCATTCCCAAAGCGAGGTTATTGGTGTTAATGGAGAGATGTGAAAAATCTCTAAGATTCCAAAAGAATCTATCTTTATGCACCTGCAGTCATACATACAAATTTTAATGTGCCATTTTCTGAAAGATATACATGTGTGTACGTCTTTGAGGTCCTGATCAGTTTTTAGCATATGGTTTTAGTTAGTCATTTTCATCTCATTGTTGCTTCTGAATAAATGAATGCGTAAAATGCAGATAGTAGATAAAGCTAATAGCTGGTTTAGCTGATGGATTTGGGAATATGTAGATGGGAACCAAGAGACAAACAGATGAGCCATCCAAAAGGGATTACAATTGGTGATTGTGAGAGCATTTACATAGCTGACACTACAAACACGGTAGTAAGGAATACAATTCAGTACTGAACTTACTGGGAATTGATCTTGCAATAACATCCTTCAGTTTTTCTGGTGATGCTTTACTAATAATTTAGGTACAATTGAAACCAAAGATGTGAGTGGGAATCGGCAATTTGGACTTGATTCAGTTCGAGAGGTGTAGTACATAAACATCTAATAGTTTTATATTTTGAATTTTGGATAATTGATTGCCGTCTCTATGGCGTGGAACCATTGATAAGTAAGTTTAAGTGGGTTTAAATTTTGTCCACTTTAATTCGTTTTTTTTTGTTGTTGTTGGAATTTCCACATATGGCTGAGAAACAAATTGGTTTAAGATTTTAAGATAATCTCTTTTGGTTTATATATTCTTTTGGTTTGTGGTTATGGTATTTTTATATGAATTTTTTATTGGATGCAGATGGCAAGAAAATTCCATGGCCATAATCTTAGGAATCTAATACAAAGATACAATTGTAGGAAAATGACTATTGCATAAGTATGGTTTCCATTGATTTGGGAACATGCGCAATGGTAGCGCATCTGACTTCACGTCAGAAGGTTTTGTTCGACTTACGTCATGTCCAATCGCCGGTATGCCGTGTTCTGCAGATAAGTGAAGTCTTATTTTCTGTTTTGGTTGGGACTCTCACTATTTAGATTTTTATATGACTATTTTTCAAATCAGTTGTTATAGATTCTCACGACATTGAGAAACAATTTGGACTTGCATTAGAGATTGGCTGCTTCTTTGGCTGGCTGCCTGAACAGAGAAGGCTCGGGAAAACGTAAGCAATGCCAAGTTTACAAAGGTTTCTTTTGCGGTAGATATGCTACTGTGCAGTTTGTACTGGAGGGAGACTTGGAACTCTAAATGGGGGCGAATACCATTAGACGACATATAAAACAAGAAGAATGAAGAAACTCAATGATGTGTATGTGCAAGTTTTTGAATTCTTCAAGAGAAAATTTGCTCTTTTAGGTCGATTATCTTTGAGATTTTTTTTTTTTTTGAAACAAGTTATCTTTGAGATGACCTGAATCCACTTTATCATGGTACATGTTTAAATTATGTTAATTTAGTAGCTTAAATACAATAGTTACTTTTCACAGTGTTGTTTCTCTTCTTCGTATTAAGAAGATTAGATGATCTCCCACGCTATATGAAACATTGTCAAGCTTCTGTACAAAGAAAAAAATAATGAAATGATATCATCTTTCATAATTTTTCTTAGGTTTTTATAATTCCACAACCTATATTTCTTCCATTCAATGATTTAAATGCATGCTGTATGGGAATAAGCTTCAGTGATCAAGAGGGACATCAAGCTGTCATGGCATTTGATTTTTCAACTGGGCAGTTCAGATTTTTGCTTCCACTTTTATTGGTCCATAGCCACTTGAATTACCAACCAACAGATGGGACGTCATTTGTCTGCATGGTATTCTGGTTAGTATTATCTCTCGCGTACTCTCAAAAAAATGATAATCCTAATTTATAATGGCCAATGGAATTTATTTCTTGCTATTCTAAATTTTGATGTCTCTTCTGAAAAGTATGTGCTCTAAGCATTCACCTTAACCACTCTGAGGTCACAGAATGGAGCAACATTCTCTATTCTATGATATATGCTTCTTTCCTAACAATAATAATTGTGAGAGTTCTGGACAAAAGCTTAAGTCGAAGAACTCTGCTTAAGTGTTCTCATCTTGGAGCTGGGCTGAGATATAACGCGTGCAACCTAAAAATTGTTCTGTTTTACATTGATAGATATGGTGGCAGAGCATGCTGCTTCATCTCTTTCATTGCTTACTGACAAAGTACAAAAGACGCTTCTGGTATTAATTCTTTTAGTTAATTTCATATCAGACCGGGTTATATGGGTAGCTCCTTTTTTGTTTTCAAAACCTGAAGGCTTTTTGGCAAGAAAAAGTCTTTATGGTTCTTCTCATTAAATGCAAATGAGGTTACAGAACAATAAAAAAAATGTAGGTATCAACTTTCCAACAAAGAAGGTAACCATTTATAAGGAAAGTACAATAAAAAAGGCACGTCTAGAAGGGTCTTGGAAGGTATCATAGATGTGTATTACAACATGCCGGTTACATAGCTAAATTCACCCATGATCTGACTTCAAAAAGCCAAAAAAAAAAGTTTTGTATTGCATTAAAATTTTATTCTATTTTTCTTTAATTTGTTCTGAAGAAAAAGAATGCAACAGCAGTGTGCTAACTGCGTACTTTGTCGGTTAGATAACTCAATTACTCAAAAACTATAATGGACTGAACTATTTCAGTGAGTAGTTTATCTTAACTGATGAATTGGATGCCTTAATTGATCCATTAACGGGTTATTATCCAACTCTACAGAGAATTTAGGTAATGCAAGACATAGTGATAGTTCAATCAAGCACCGCCATATATAACACATATCGGAGAATCCAAGTTGGTCCTTAATGCCGAAAGGTTTTATATGTTGAGGCCAAGGGTAAATGCAAATGAAGTGTATAATTCAGACACTTTTCGTCAACTTCAAGAGGTCACTTTCCCCTTGGGGGAAGTTAAAAGAGCAATTTTTATTATCTTTTGCATTTGTGCGCGTGGAGTTGCTTCACCTAAGATGAGAGAATGAAAGAATATAATAGAATTTCGACTGGTATGACATCAAGCACCCACAAAACACTTCGATAATGGGGGCGTTAGGAAACCTGACGAACATGTGGGAATGTGCGGTTCAACCCAGGAAAAGTAGTATGAATTTGAAATAAATTATTACTGGTCATATTTTAAGCTACTAAACTTATGTCCCAAATGACAAAGATATGGGGCCAATGCCAACACGGTGGAAGAGTGTATGCATGCAAAGGACATGATTGTTGTTTTAGGTTTTCATTCCTTTATTCTTTCGTATCTATCGGACTTTTAATAGAATGTTTTGGAGACCCCTTTCAAGCATATCTTATTTCATCGAGTACAACTAATTTCTACATTTTTTCACTAGAAAAATAAAATAATGTCATTTTACAGAAATGATAGGAGCAATATATTAAAATGACAGTACGGATGATGAGAAGAACTCACCAAGAGACACGTTAGGCATGAAACCCACACTATGTCCATTGCATACTACAACCTCGGTACAAGAATATCAAAGGGTGGGTTTGTTGAATCCAGAACTGCTATGCACATCCAGTGGATACAATGGCTCCTCCATCATGGCTGCATTTGACGATGCTATATGAGATGGTCTGGATGCATTTTCATTATCCCTTACATCATCTGCTTTCGTGAGGCTGGGCTTCTCCTCTAACCCAATTGAAAACGATAGGCCCACATCATCTGTTGTATTACTTTATGGATATTAATTGTTGCTGCAACCACTATATATTGTGATTTGGAGTATGATGTGGTCTTGGTGTCGTTGATGTTGTAAACATGGTCATCAAGGTAAGTGCGTTGCACGTTCATTACGAAACTAAATAAATCAAAACTAATGCTTGCTTTGATTTCCTAAGTAAAGAAGTGATACAAGTGGATTCTAATTTTTTGTTTCACGGCCCATGCAGATGCTTTCATAAATGATATGTATGGTGTGCTCATTGGATTACGTGATGGGATATTCTATTGATATGGCAACTTAAATTAAATTAGCAAGAATAAAAGAAAACTCAAATGTACCTCTTCGTCGACCATTGGATTAACCAAAATTACTCTCTTTTAGGGTTAACTAAAATTACTCTCTTTTAAGTCTTGGTTCCAATATTCCACATACCAGTGGACCAGTTATCTATTTTTTTGTGATTACACTCATATAATGCTTTAAACGTCTTCTATTTTTGTTTTTATACTGGAATTGGATTCCAACTTTCTGTTTTTTGCTGACTATTCGACACCCAGAGAGTCCTTACTCTTTGTGATTCTAGCATTTAGAGGTGTAGTTTTCAGGGAGAGAGAAGAAAAATGAGCTCCATTCAAAATGATGGTATGACACATTAGATGGGTGAAATATTTTGATTATTATGTTGTAAAAGAATAAGTTGAAGTCATAACAGAGATGTACGTCGAACTGGAATTATGATCAAGTTAGAATCTTCCTTAAGTCATGGAAGAATGACGATTGTTGAAAAGCCAACACAAGGTAATGTCTATCAAATAAATACTTGGTGGGAATGTACATAATTCACGCGGGATCGTATGATTTCCTTTATTATAATAAGACTTTAGTTTTCTTAAAAAACGGGTTTGATATATTTTTTTATGTATTACTTTTTCATGTTTTTTAACAGGCTACCTCCTCCACAATTTTCACCTTTTGTTGATTATATGGTATGTATAGGGCTATGTTCCTTATTATGGCGGAACAATGAACACCTAAAAGCTGAATAAAATAGTGTTGCATGTGCCATGATTTGTGATTCGGTATGGATGATCCTCATAGATCGCTAGGTAAAGGAATTATCATTCCAGTCGTAAAAAAAAGATATAGAACTGATAAAAAGGAAGTTATAGGATTGTATCAAGAGCGAGCATGTGTTGTTGTTTTTCACTCTATGGACATGTAGAGGATTTAGAATCGATACACGCGCAAATGCTACAAGAATTCATAAAATATTTAGAACAAACTCACGAAATAAGCTTGAACAACATCTAGACTCCATGGAAGATACATCTATGCAAAGACATTGGAATGGTGTGAAAGAAGATTTTCAAAGTCCTCGACGGTTCAAAGACCTGTACAATATGTTTTGGATGTAAGGATAATATAATCTTTGGATAATTATTTGATATAATTAGGCTGCATGATAGATTCATAATCAACCTCTTTTCTTTGGTTGATCTTTCAACTTAATTTTTATGCTTAGGTTTTTGTTTTTATTTTTTCTTTGTTTTTTTTTCTTTTGTTTTTGATTCATGTGTTTTAATTTACTTTTTTATGGAATAATTTTGTTTATTAGTCTCTTGGAGCATGTTGTTATTTATAGTTTTGGAAGGTGTTCTTTAAATGCTATTGGTATAAATCTTAAATTACAAGATTATTATGCGATTTTAAAAATGGTAATGTTGTCATCTTTAAAATTAGGCATGTAATCTGGATGTTTTGTATCGTGCATGTTTGTTAGTTAGTTTTTCCACTTTGATAATACAGTTAGTGTGGATGGGTGAGGCTAACCACGCGTGGAATTTAAGACATAAAACGTATACGTGGTTTTTATATAGAAATGTGGTCAACGAATAGTCGAATAGTCATATATATATGTATATTTATTTTGTTTAATAAATGCCGACGAGACAGTTGTGTTTAATTGTTTAATTAAATCCAAATATTCTAAATCCAAAAATTTATGGAGTCAATTTTTTTTAATTATTGTAACATGTGCCGATAAAATAATGCTACATGAATTTAGGTTTATCATACCAAATCTCAATCATCAACTCATTATATACCTAATGGACATTAAAGTTCCACCATCCCTTATAAAAATCATACTAATGAAAGACTGTTCAAAAAAAAAAATCTGATGCATTTGACCACGGGTGCGGGGTGAAGCCCCGTCACACTAAATTAGCTGACCCCACCGTCCCCGGTGCGTAGCACGGGTTAGATACTAGTATTCTTGATAAATAAAAATAACTTAATTTATTACAATATATCTTGCGCAATAATTGAAATAAATTAGAGGATACTAAAAATACCTGGCGAGATTGGGGTATACCCATTTTATTCCCATCCATATTTATGTACTAAGGGGTGTCTAAAAGGCGTTAAAAGACCAAATTGCCCATAATAAAATAACCATGCCGACTAAAACATATCCAAAAAAAAAATTCAATATCTTTCTTCTAACCTCTTACTATACATGATGAAATCAAAAAAACAAAAAAAATCGATGAATCAAAACGAATCATAAGTCGGCAAGGTTTTTTTTGTCTACCTTGCCGACTAACATATAGTCGGCAGGGTATGAGGTTGAATACCGTGCCGAATTTTCATCTCTGGAATTACCATTTACAGGGTCGGCACGTTATTCATCCTTATACCTTGCCGACTATAGTTTAGCCGGCAGGTTATGAAATTAATACCTTGCCGACTAATCATTTTTATCTGTATGTCAAAAATTCTATAGTCGGCAGGGTATTTTTTTATCGACCTTGCCGACTATAAGCTAGCCGGCAAGGTAAGAAATCAACAAGATGCCGACTAGTGGAGCATTTACAACAGTCTCCTGTGTGTCAAAAATAATAAAGTCGGCATCTTCTTCATTCATCGACCTTGCCGGCCATAAGTTGTCGGCATGTTCTTCATTCGTCGACCCTGCCGACTTTTGATAGTTTCAAAACTTAAAGTGTTGAATTCTACTTTAATTTTGAGTATGATTTCATACCCAGCTTTGCAATCCTCTTTTTAGAAGTGTTTGGGTAGGATGCTTTCATTTCCGTTGGAAAAAATATTCTCGAAAGAAAATTTTTCCATCAAAAATCTTCCCAAATGAGTTCAATCAAAAACAAAATTTCATAACTTAAATTCATGATTTCAAAAGTTTTAATCTAAACTCAATTAATTAAGCTAATCAGTTTTTTTAGTGTTAATTAAACAAGGGTATATTAGCCATTTAGAAAATACATGTTTTAGGGGTGGCTTCTTTTACTTCAAAATAACCTAGCTTTTGTCTTATTAGGTATACTCCAATTAATTTGGGTATACCCCAATCAAGACAGGTAAAAATATGCAAGCATATTTTCTTTCCATAAATACTCCACCATTCTCCCCTTCTCAGAAAAATTCGTCCTCGAATTTTGTTGGTATAATTGCTTGTATTTATGGTTCTGTAATAAAATTTGGATTTCAAGCTTTAATCCGAACTCCCATGAATCTCGCAGATTATGTGCAACTCCTTGAAATCCTTCCTCCTTGTCGCCAACGAGGTGTTTTTGTTCATCACGGGCCAATTCCTCCACTCGATGTAGGCTAGGACCATGATGGAGCTCTTGCTGATGATGCATTTCAGCGCCTGAACCTTCCGTTCTAGATCATCTATTACCACTTGCTCTTTCTCATCGTTGAGAGCGGCTCTTCGAACAACACCATAATCTCTTCCTCGAAACATGATGCAGGAGCGTTGCCTGTCTCTGAACCAACTGATGCAGGGCGGAAGCGTTAAACAAAACTAAAATCTAAAACTCATGTTTCCGAGATACCACTCTCAAGGAAAACACTAATTTTTCAATTCATCCAAGATTGTCTAATACTAAAACATAGAGCTCCTTATATAGATAACTCTACCCAAACAATTAATTATTTCCCAAACTATCAAAATACTTATTACCTAAAATAAAAGATATTTCTAAACAAATAAAATCCCTACATAATTATTTATATTTCTAGAATATTCTTAATAAATAAAAATAACTTAATTTATTACAATATATCTATTATATATTGTAAAATCTAACTGATGCAGGACAGAAGCGTTGAATAGAACTAAAATCTAAAACTCATGATTCCGAGATGCCACTCTCAAAGAAAATCAATATTTTTCATTATCAAAATCTTTTCCTCTAATACAAATACATGGAGCTCTTTATATAGATAACTCCATTCCAAATAATAAAATATTTCATAAATAAATTATCAAAATACTTATTGCCTAAATAATATATATTTTCTAAACTAATATGAAATCCCTAAATAAATAATTCTATTTCTAAAATATTCTTAATAAATGGAAATAATTTAATTAATTACAATATATTTTACTAGTTAATTAAAATAAACTAAATAATAATGAAAATATTCAAACATATTTTCATTCCATGCATACTCCACCAGTTATCTAACGCCCAGTGCTTTACCACAGTGGAAAAACCAGTTTGGCCCTCTACCTGGCTCAACAAAAAGATGGTTTGTTCATTCCCATAGGAATAAGTTACATAATCACTACCCTCACACTCCAGCTCATGCTGTAAGGCTAAGTCCTATGGGCTAGATTGGACTGCTAGATTGGCCAAAAAGTGTTGCAAATCATGAAAAAAGTGTGGGAAAAAAGTTAACACTCAATCTGGCTACTTCTCTCTCTAGCGCTTGCTCGCAAATGCACTATCTACGAGATTGAAACGCCGAATGGAGCGGCGCTCAAAAAGTGATGCAAACGCTTGGATGGTTCGGCGTTGTACGAATATTCCAGAGAATAACGCTGAATGGAGCGGCGTTGAGTGTTGAGATAAAATGTTGTACATTTGTACTGTTTGGTAGAAAACTCACTCGTAGTGACAACTGAAGGAGAAAACAGGGAAACTAATTGAAGTTAGTATTAAATTAGCTCTTAAATCTCACTCCAGTTCTGACATCTGGTCTGACTGAGTAGTGACAGGTCAAAGAGTCTACAGTGACAACTGACAAGCAGATGAAAAGACTTTCTATTTTTTTAAAAATAAAAATAAAAAAATCTCTGTTTTTCTTTAGAAACAAAGCTAGCACTCTTCTTTCTCTCTCTCTCTCTTAAATCTCTCATTTTTTTTATTTATTTTTTGAATCTCCATTCACCCTTGTTCTAGTATTAGCAGGAGACAAAAGGTTTTTTTGGACGCTGAATGGAGCGGCGTTGAACGCTGATCAGTTCAGCGTTTCGCTGCTAGATTGGCCATCCCATAGGGGTTAGGAGGTTGCCCAGGCTGACGTGGATGGCCAATCTAGCATATAGATATCTAGCCGATATGACTAAGCCTAACTGAGTTTATTAAGAAGACACCCAAACCAAACCAAAAATAAATAAAAATGCAGAGCTTGAAACTACTGTCATCAAAATTCGCAACAAAATTCAATGATCTCTCACCAGTAATTCTTAAAACCCTAACTGGAAGTAAAACCCAAATCCATAATCAACAACTGAGGTTTCGATCTACAAAGAAAAACGGAGATGAAGAATGGAATGATGCTTGGGAAACAGCATGGTTACCAGAAGAAAAAGAAGTATCAGAAGCAAAAACCAGAGCTCCATGGGAAACAACTGATGTTCATCCCCAATCATCAGAAGAAACTAGTGATGTAATTCTTCCATTAAATAATGATATTGTTAATCCTGAAACTAAAGCTTTTGTTGAAGATATGACTGATAATTGGAATGAAAGAAGAAATAGAAACCCTACGTTATCAAAACAGAAGAAGCAACAACAAGAGAGAAAAGATAGTAGTAATCTTTATAGTGTTAGGAATATAAAAAGAGATTATAGGTTGAAGAAACAAAGAATACATTCTGGGTTGTGGATGAAAGAGATTGAAAAATTGGAAGAAGCTAAGGCAAGTGGTGGTGCTGGTGGTGGTGATAATGATATTGATAAATTACTTGATAGCTGTTCTGAGTAAGTTCTCCATCTCTAGTCCGTAGCTATTGCCATTTTTGGATTGCACAATTGGTGTTTGAAATATGGTGTGTGTGAGTAAGTCAAGTTTAGATTGATTTTTGGGATTAGAACTTGGTAGCGACGAACCAGTGCTAAATCAAGTAATCTTCTTGCACTAGGGAAAATTGAGTTGTAGTAATCTTATAATTTCAAATCTTAACTCTTCACAGCAAGACTACTAGACTAGTTCTTAACAAATGGCAATGACAGTTACAGGTTTTGCAATTTAGTGGGTTGCAGTAAGATAGCCTTTGTCCCTTGGTTTCTCTAACTTTAAGACTGAATGCAGGATTTTTGACTCCACCAACAATGAGTTAGATGATACTGAAATTCCAAGTACTTCGGAGTTCAAAACTAAGCCAGACGGGTGGGAGACAACATCCAAAACTCAAGATGGGAATGTGTGGGAGATATCTCAGAGAGAAGAGGACATTCTTCTCCAAGAATACGAGCGTCGAATTGCGTACTGTAAATTTCAGGTATGCCAAGTTTATGCACTAAGTAGATAATAATATAATGTATTTATTTGTTCAGGGAAGGTCTTCTATTTGAAACACTAAAAGGCATATGAGTTACTTTTCGTTTTTAACATCAACGGTTTAACTAAACAATAGATATATAGTTCAGCTGCAGCAAGAGAGGGTGAGGTAATTTGATAGGTAGGGCAGGATTGCCAGTATGAATTTATAAAGTAAGGTTTGGACTTTGGAGAAGAGTTCTTAGCCAGTCCGTCTCACAGAGAAGAAGAAACATATTAGCTTTTGCAAATGCAAGTTATTTTTTTATTGGCTGGCCGGTACAGCTATCAAAGCCAGTTTTGACTAATGCGAGACCCAGTGAACTAAACATGAGGTTTGTTTTACCGTTTGAGACTTAGTTGTTGCAATGATTTTGCTTCTTTAGTTCTCGAATGATGTTTGTCCGAGTTGGTTGCTTAATTATCTGAGGCGTCAAGTTCCTCATTATATGTTTATTAAATAGGAAGAGGTGGGGTTTCTTAGATAGGCAAGAGATGACCCCGTGAAAGAGTGAAAAACAATCTAATATTACCCAATTCTTCATCTTCAGTTTGTCTTTGGCCCATGCATATTTACTTGATCTATTTTATCACTCTAAAGCTCTGGTGTTTGTCCTTTTGCAGATTGCGAGTTTTATCAAGTCTCACATATTTAGCCGAAGACGACCTATTGATGGGTGGAGGTACATGATAGAAGTGATTGGACCAAATGCTCGTAAAGGGAAGGGAAGTGCTCCTAGGTTGCCCAGTTTGTCTGATGCGTCAACTCAACCTTATAAGGAGGAAAGAACATCATCGGTGAGCAGCCTCTCCCCTTACAAAAGGAGGTAGTTTTTGTTGGAGAAATTTTTGATACGTACGATGGAGTATGATGTATAGGAGGTGATGTTGGCCTCCATGTATTACGTTACATAAGCACAAATTTGGTTTTATTGGATTGCTTCAGTTGTTTATTACTCCAAATGGCGCAAAAGAAATTGCTTTGGTTTTTACGGTCTTGGATCATATTCGTTGTCGTTCCAAATGGGGCAAAAGAAATTGACGACCAAGATGGCACATAAATTTGCTTCACCTGAAGTGTCATGCACATTTTACTCTTGTATATCAGAACATAAAAGATCCTTGCAGTAAGTAATTCAAAAAGGTGCAAATAAAATAGTAAATACCTCAAGCCTAGCTATCAAAAACAAAAATGAAATCAGTATTCTACATGCTCTCCTCCATCTTTTCACTAATACAGTCTCATTTTGGTCTACCATGCAAACTAGTCAGAATCTGGGTCGGCATATACAATATCTGGACAAGAATCAGAGTCATCATCTACGATCTGTGTCTCTTTTTGTTTCCAAGACAGTGGTTTAGTAGCATCACCACTAGGAACTGCCGCAGAAATGACTCCTTTGCTCGACTTCATTTCGTTTCCTTCCATAACAGTAGATACACCATTTTTGCTCTTAGGATCCAGTGCACTACTTTCCGCTATGATTACTTTGTTAGTCGTTTTATTCTCCCTTTCACCACCTCCGACACTAATTGTGGGCTCCATATCAGCTTCCCCAGTAGTCCCAACATCTCCACCTGAGGGCGCTTGGGCTCTCTCTGACTCAACTACAAACTTATCTCTGTTTACTTCTTCTGCAACCCCTTTACCATCACCTTTTCCTGCTGGAAAATCTGTAGCCGTCAGCTGAATTTCTTTAGTAGAAGGTTCAACCATTGCATCTTTCATTTCCTGATCTGTATTTTTTACTGGGGCCTCAGTTTCTTCTCCATTCCCTAGCCAGCTTTCATACAAGTCATCATCGGGATCCGGTTCAGTCATTCCCAGTATGCCTCCCGAAAATCGGTTTTGCTTAGAACTAGAAAATATGTTATTTTGGTTAAACCCTTGTCCAAAAGTTTCGTGGGTGCTAGAAAAATCTGTCATTGGAAGGGCTCTAGGATGTATGAGCACTTCCAAGGCCAAGAGTGCATGAGCACAGAATTCGGCGAGTTTTGTTCCTGTTTCTTGCTTTCCTGCAAATCATATTTATACAGATGTAGCATTAGCAATGAATTGGAACACAATAAAGGAAGTAACTTGCACCGTTGCAGATGGCGGTTTTCTTTCCATGAGTAATAGTTCAAACACCTCATGAATGAATCGAAAAGGTTAAAAATGAGCAGAGTTTCCTCGATCACTTAGGAGAAATACCTCTACGGAAAAGTTCAAGACCCCTGGACAAATATGGGGGGCGGACACGAGATGGGGACAGAAGAGATGCCAACAATGCATGCAAGACCGCAAGCTGCAAATTAGCCCAAGTTCTCTGTTCACCAGATGAAACGGAAGCATTTTTATCCTCACTGGCCCAACCTCCATCACACACATTTGTTGCTACAGTTATCAGAAGTAAATCAACATTTGATCGCCAACACTCTGATCTCAAAGCACCGCCCTGCAAAAGTCCTATGGTCATTTATATCCATCACCCAGTCAACCTACAGTCTAAAAGTAAGGGAAGCTGCTCACTTTATAACAATTTGTTTTTCACCAACAAACCAACAAATCGAGAACCTTCTTATATATGTTTCACGTTGTCTATTTTTGTTAAGGGGAAATGCAGGTTAGAAAAAGAAAGGCTTCAAATGGTTTTGATCCTTCACCTGAAATTTTAATGAATTACAAAATAAGTACCCTACCACTGTAAGAAGAGCTTCTAGTGCCTGTAATGCAGCTATCTGAACAGAAATAGGAGTTGCTGATTTGCTTTTGAGCAATGCCACCTCCAAGTTAACTCCACTCTGTTGGTCCCCACGTACAGTTCCATGCTTTCTTTTCCTGTTGCCAGGTTGATTTAGTGTATCAGTTGCAGCTTTTGCGTTTATGCTGGAGGATGCAACACTGTTTTCATTGCGAAGGGAATCCAGATCTACAAATGCATTGTTGATTACTTCCTGGGCGAGGTATAGTGCCATTCCTGCTCAAGTATGCAACTTTATTAACCAGTAACATCATTATTAGCCAGTAACATCATTAAACATGATTACACGTATCAAACAGAAACACTCCCACAAGATAAAATCCAAAGAAGTGTATTTAAGAAATTGCCGCATACCAACACCCATGGATATCAGTAACATCTTCGTGATTGAGTAAACTTTTATCCTCAACGGAGGAAACGCACATCCCTTGAAATACTTTGTTAGAAGTCTGACAACATCTGCAGCGTATGGCAACAGTTGACTGCCAATGACATGGACAACCATTTAGAGAAGACGTCTGCACTAATTTTTCAACTAACAATAACCAGTTAAAGCAGGGAAATCTTTCTCAAGAGTCGTATTCCTGTAGTGGTTACCTGCGCACTCCCTTGATTATTGCAGTCAGAAGATCCAAGCTGTTCAGTTGCAAACCTGGAAGCTCTGAACAGATAAACTCTTGTTGCATGACTGTCATAAATGGCATCAAGGCTTCTGACAAAGAGCCATCAACTAGCAAAACTCTCTTAACTAGAGCTAGTAAAGGCCGAACAGGAATAGTCACCTGCAAGGCAAAAAATACATGACAATTCCGATGAAAATTAACGTCCCAACTAAACAGCCATAAAACCCCACCGAAAAAAAAGAGAGAAAAGAAATGGAAAGGAACCACAATTTTGGTATACATTCAGCACCTGAACAGGATAAGGGTTGGTTAGCATTGTACAACAGCATAACATTAGCGTAGAGACCCTGGACAGTAGCAATTTCTCGGACCTATTTTCTGCTGGATTTGAGGTCTGAACTGACAGATTACCACCTAAGGGAGGAGGGGGTTCCTTTCCTGGTAGAACCAAGAGTCTAAGAAACTCTCTAGATGCACTATCTGCAAAATATTCACATGGAGATTTTAGAATGTCAGTGAGACCAAGGAAATGAAAAGGCAGAATCCGTGATGTCATTAGATGGATTTTCTGAATACCTTCTTCTAGACCCTGAAAGGCATCAGTCAAATAAGCGTTTACTGATATTAAAATTTTTTGCATCACCAGCGACCAGCTTTCCTCATCTCCCCTTATCTTTGGGAGCAACGCTAAGCAATCAGCGAATTTCTAAATAGAAACAAAACTCCAGTTAGACCATAACCAACACGTTAAAGGAACTCTAAAGTCTCCAAAAGTAGCCGAATATATGATTGTGCAAAAACACATAAATAAAGTGTATCACTCACCTTCAACATGACAGCACTGCATTTCCCTGACATAATTTTTGAAACAATAACAGCTTCAACCTGCGAAAGAAATTACACTCAGCATGTATGTACCAATTAGACAAAACAAAACACGATTAACACAGAAATCCGAAGAGAAGTAAGTAAGTGCTCAAGCCCAGAATTCGATTAGTAAGCCAATATAGAGGAAAGTTCAACATGGAAAATCATAAACTACTCACACTGTCATAGTGGCGATGCACAGATGCTGGGTAACATTTAATAAGGGTGCATAACAAATCAACTGCTCCGTCCTGTACAAGCAACACAATGAGTGTCGAATATCAACCAGAGTAGCAAAGCACAACAGGAAATAGGTAATTTCCGAAAAGCAATACACTCAACTCAAACCAGTGTTTCACTAAATTCAGATTGAGATGGTTCACATCATTGTGTCATGGTTATATAATCTTTACCAGCTCTTATTTGGCTCAAACTATTAATTACGAACAGAAACCATGCAACTAACCCTAATGCTCAACTGCACATACATTCAAATGACTTAATGATTCAAGTAATTGGTTCACAGCAACCAAAAGTTTCACTAACAAGAGTCTCCTGTTAAGTAGTTCTGCTTGTTGCATGTGTAGATAACAGAAAAAGTACTTGGCGACCAACACAGTATAATAAATGCAACTAACCAACACAGCCTCCGAGGACTCTTCAGTTAATTGCTTCAGAATCGGTTGTGTAAGTTTCCCAGCATTGTTCGTAGCATCTTTTTTCATAGTTGAAAATCCAGCCAACCTGTTTCCAGAAGTGAGATCACTTGAATATGTTAACTGCCCATCATGCATCAGTGAACAGGTCGGATAAGCCTCAAGTACATGACTAAGTTCAATTAAATTTTGTTCACACTCATGTCAAGTCTTGAAATTGAGTTTAGAAGTATGAGAAAGTGGATACAGACATACCTTGTGAACATATCAGATAATGAAGCACATGTAGCAACCTTCACAAAATGTGAATCTGAAGACGACTGCTTCAAATAAAATGAAAAATCGGCCAATCAAAACATATGCAGCTAAAACAATTATTCCTCAAACAACCTAACAACGTATTCACAAATATCTAAAAGTAATAGGATGCGAAATATGACCTGAATTTGAGAGTGAAGCTTTTGGAACCACAGAGAGTATGATGATACAAATCGATCCACACTACATTCTTGACAAGTAACCCCAATTAAACAGATTCCTGCCCAAATTTTATCTGGCTACACCACACAAAAGTAAATCAAAATTAACAAAAATAGAAACCTTTTTGCTGGAAGAAAATTCAGAATTTTTTTTAGGGCTTACCATTTTGCTAGAAGTGAGTAGAAGTAATCTGTCAACCCAAGAATCAACGGTAGTTTTCCACTTATCCATATGTTTCTGTTCAACTGGTTCATTATTATTACTACTAACACATTCAGAAAGAAGACCATGAGTTTTAATAGTAGAAACAATATATGATAGCTGCGATGGACTTGGAATTGGCTGCTTTTCATCTGGTAAGTAATCCTTTATCAATGAACGAAGTAATTTAGGTTTTAATCTTATATCATACATATTATCAAAGTACTCAAAAACCGCCATTACGGAAGAAGATTAGAAGCTCAATCCTCACAAAAAAAAGAAAAGAAAAGTAAGTTCTGAAAAATTGGAGAAGTTAGGGTTTTAGTGGTTAAACCCAGAAAATACACAGCAGTAGCCGTTACTGTATTTTGCGAGTTCTAGGGTTTTTCTTTTACGTGTCGTCTTGGATGTTTACGTGTATCTAAGTTCTCTTAACCTAATTTTAAGCTCAGCCCACGAGCCTTTGCCTCACGGTTTGTGTAGCTAAGGAAATGACCAGTACATCGCATCCGGGTTGGAGTCGTCGTGCGTGGGAATGTTTTTTCTCAGCAGCAGTGCGAGTCTGAAAGTAGAATTCAACAAGGACCACACAACTTTCAGGCGGGTTAGACGAGTCTGCTACGGCAATGGCATAAAGTTAGGCAGGTTGAGTTTGGTTCAATTGGTTCTCTTCTCCCACATTAAGTAGATAATCTAGATCAGCAGCACTTGCAAAGAGTATGAAATTTCTATTAATGTTAGATATCCAAAGGAAAATCTTTTGGCGCATTCTGCCTGAAAAACTAGAATAGACACATCTTTGGCGAAAGATGTGAAATAGGAAAAGAACACCACATTTGAGAGTTGAGACCATTCAAACAAAGAAAATAGAGAAGACATATCTAATTGCCGAAGGATTATCAATGAGGCAGCTCGCTCATGCGCAGGCATAGGAGATTGGTTAGCACCAATATAAGAACACGGAGTCGTGACACAGTGCGCAAAGACCATATGGCTCCCAGGGAATGACCCGTCCGGTAAGATCAAAGAGCTGATATTTTGCATTTGACATGAAGTCATCAGACTAATTCCCTAATTGTCAATTTCTTCACAAATATGGCTAAATTCACCAAACTAACGACACATGACAAAAAATGTTCACACCCTAACACCAACGCCGCTTCCCTCTTGCCTAAAAGTAAAGATGAATGAAAATTATTACGTACTATTAATCCAAAAGTTAATTCAGAGTTCTCTAGAGTGCCTGATAACGCAGTCGTACTTATGGGCACAAATGAGCTCACATTAATTAATTTTCAATTTCACATATTTCATTCAGAATCAATGGTCCAGTAATCAGTAATGGGCCTGTTTACTGAATCTCATCCTTAACTGTGTGGACTGTCGAGAAGCATAAACCAGTGAATGACAAAAGCTGATACACAATAGGCCTCATCATATCCATTACAACTTAATTTCTCTGTTGCTAATCAACAAAATAAACAGACTGAGTCACTGTAATTACATTGTCTACGAGATATAAAAACACTATTTCCAACAACCTAAAGAAGCATAGCATATCCACGGCACAGAGGATTAAGAGAAAACAACTAAAAAGTATGTCAATGATCAAGAGTAAACACAAACATCATGACTAATATATATTTATGAAGTTTTCCACCTAAGCTGAGGAATTAACCGACTTGTTGGAGATTTCTACAAAAAAGGTTTCAATCTCGGTAGTATCTATGACTATAATCCCCATCAAATATCATATAATTGCTACTGCTACTGAACCTTGATTCCTTATCAGCCTGCAGAAACAAAAGACATCAAATGGAGATAAAACGTCATACTTTGTTAGAGTAGAAAAGAAACTTCAAGTTGCGGTAATGTTGCAAACTTAGAAGATGTTGAAGTATCTGTTGATGTCACTCCATGAAACAGTAATACTACATTCACTTTGCTAGTTTGCTTGCTATACATGTCGTAAGAAAGCAGAACATTTTGAGGCTATTAACAAGGCTTCAATTTGTTTCAATTGAGACGTATGTGTCACTTTTTGTAGGGGAATAAACTGGAGATAATAGTAATGGAGTAAACAGAGTTTTAGTTAGTGAGAATACCCTGCTAGTGCTAATGAGTTTCTCGAGTGCTTCTGTTCCATGCTCTTGTATATACTTCTCTGCAGCAGTTAACACGTCTTCTGGCTTAGCTAAGTCAGTTTTCTTTCCCCATGGGACATGCCAAACATTAAGGTTTGGTGGATTGACATATATCGGTCTAACAAAGTGCTCATAGACATATGATGCCCCACTGAAGTAAGGCAATACCAACCAGCCAGTGGCAATCAGCTTCGCATACGACCAGAATGGTAACCTAATAAACCGTAAAGATGGAAAACATCAATCAACCCTTATCTCTATAAACAAAGCACTTAGTAGTTTCTTGGCAATTTCCATAAGCAGAAACTACACAAGCAAGAAAATTTGCAATATCTTGAAAGTTAAGAGGAAGGATCTTACATTGAAAATTGATTCTTTTAAGATAAATGACATTAATGGTGTACTTTTACTTTCACGAAAAAATCACATTGGCCAATACGAATTCAGGTAAAGCATTTCTGTGAACAACATGTTATTGACTGAACAAAAATGAGGCCTAAGCAATGTAGTTTTCATTCAATTGTGATGGAATTACAGTATACACACCATTGAACACAATTCAAACAAGGGACATTTAGAAAGTTTATATTTGAGAAAAGGAAACTTTACCATTCAATGAGTTTGGCAAAAGTAAGCTCGAAGAGAGTAATCATGGAATACAAAACCCAATATGTTAGCCATTGTTGATCGTCCGCCGGAGTCTTACTCTCAATTGCTTGAATCGATGCATGTCTAATTAACAAGAACAAAGACACAATTAGTAAAATATAAAACCCTAGACAACATCCAAAAATAGTAAAAGGACATACATAACCCAACCCCTAAAATCTGAAATCTTCAGTATGAAATACATATATTACCAATTTTAAGTATAACAACTGCTAAAAAAAAATTCAGGATACCCATTTCAAAAATACAACACAAACAATAAAAACAAAAAAAATCTGCCCTTTTGTTTGAACACTTACAGGGGATACACCAGAGTGATCAAAGGCCTGCAAATACAGACATAGTAAGAAGAAGAAATAAAAAAATAATCACTAGAAGATGTAAAGTTCGAAAATAAGAAGATTTGTGCAGAAATAAGAGAAAAATGAAAATACCCAGCAAGAATATCAAAGTTCTGAGCCACCACCTTGAGAAAACTCCCTAAACCCATACCTTCTCTTTTCTATTTCTCCAAGATTTTAGTTGATCTTACTCCGTTAACTAATTACTAGTAACATAATCTTATCAGGTTCTCTGACTGAACTGAGAAGAAACTGAAAAGGTTGTCAGTGCGTGTAATAAATGGTGAAACCAAAATAGAAAAGGACCAGTAAAATTCTTCACCAGAAAAGACTGTAAAGTGAGTTTTTACAGAGGATTAGGTGTGGTGCACTTTATTGTTTTGTGGAGGAGTGAAGAGTCTGAAGACTGAATTTGAAAAAGGCTCATAGACTTACCTCAGGCTCAGAGCCTAATAAATCACGGATTTACCAATGTGGTAAGTTTTCTTTTGTTTTATGGGCTTAAGTGTAACGTTTCTTTCTAGTTCTTTCTTTGTGTTTATTAGGCTTACATCAGTTCTTCTTTCTTGTCGTTTTTTTTGACTTTGTTGTCTTCTTTTCTTTGTCGGTTCTCTACTTCTCTTTGTTAGAATACGGGCATCCAACTCAAAACCAATTGGCAATGAGTGGAGAGGCCCTAATAGATTATAAACCGCAGGATCTTAAATAACCCAACCATGTGGGACTAATAATCTCAACACGCCCCCTCACGTGTAGCCTCGGCGGGTCTTACAAACACGTGGACGATTAAATCGGGTGACGCGAGTAAAGGTGTGGTCAACTGACTTGACACAAATAGCCTGCTCTGATACCATGTTAGAATACGGGCATCCAACTCAAAACCAATTGGCAATGAGTGGAGAGGCCCTAATAGATTATAAACTGCAGGATCTTAAATAACCCAACCATGTGGGACTAATAATCTCAACACTCTTGTACACGTATCATTTGCTGGCAACCCAAGTGGAACACTGGTTGAGAGTGTGAGACTACATGTCGAGGACGGAAGGATAACGGTGGGCCACTATCAAATTATACGTCTGTGGATGATTACCATGGGGGCATAATTTTAGGGAAAATGCTAGGTTGATCGATTTTTTATCCCGACCGAAAATTTCGCCTCTAACAAATGACTGGCCCTACTTTAACTCATTGATGATCCCAGTGCTGAGAACGTGTCATGAGCCGTCCACTTTTCTCTCGAGCGATTTTGCGGGATCAAAAATCGATAAGTGTAACATCTCCTTAATTTTAGTTTGGTTCTTTTTTGCGTTATGGATCATGTTATCCGTAAGCATTTTGAATCGATCCTTGATCCCGTCCATACGCTTTTTACGAGAAAGTGTCCTGCAGATTAATAGGAGATTTGCTGGTTGGTCTAAATCAACTAAGCATTTTAATCTACGGCTTAGCGGGAATTTAAAATTAACGGAGGCCTAAATCATCCAAAAATATGGAAATAATAACCGATCTCTCAAGTCTCGACCTAACACCTGAGAAGAAATTACGGTTTCTTCTTCTCTATTTGTTCTTTCTCTTTCTCCTTATTTCTTCTTCTTCTTATTCTTCCAGAAAAGAGTTTCTCTCTACAGTAAAGATATGTTCCTCTCATTTTCTTGTACCTTCTTCCTCACAATATTGAAGTGATCTTCTTTGTTCTTCGCTGCAATTGAAATGACGAGGGTACCAAATACACCACAAACTTTTCGATATCAACCTATAAGTCTGATTCCTTGCGTGATCTACTATAGATAGAAACTGTCAAGAACAAGAAGATAACAACCACAAGGTATACATTTGATATATAGTATAAGTTCGAAACCGAACGTTAAACTATAGGGATCAATTCAAGTGTTTAGGATTAATGTACAATATATTTAATACTCCCAGAATTAAGCCACTATACAAAGACACTACCAACTTCGTATAGTTGAGACCAAGTAAACTACCCCTAGTTACCTAGTTTCCTCAGTATTTCTGCGCCTACAACCAATATGGCCAACGCACGTGAATCATAGGATATAGTCCATTATCTTAAGCTGCTTCATCCTCTCTGAAGACTTTAAGCACCCAACCCTTCCGATAGTCTTCCAAACATTAAATGACTAATCTGTTTGGTAACCACTATCTCAGGAAATTAATCAGATATATGTTTGTTGAGTGTGAAAAAGGATTTTCCGTTTAAAATCATTTAAACTCTTTTATCGGGTTTAGATTTTCCACGATATATATGGATTAACAAGTTAACCAGATCAAGTCGAACAGAACTACCAGATTCAGATACTGAAGAGTACCACCAAATGATATCTTGTCGATCTAAATACGACTAGCAATAACAAGTCTATCAAAAGATAATCTAGATCTAGTCGAATCCTAGCCGATCAAGTTTATGCACGGAGCAAATCACAAAGATATGAAACCAATAAGAAAAATCTTTTTGTCTTCAAATCTTCAATAGTCTTTTGTACCTGCACAATAACGAACTTGATTCCGACTTATGATCTATCACGCATAGAACGGAGTCTATTAACAATGGATGATCACAAGTCAATGTCGGATCTAAAGACAGGTCTGAACTACCACTAATCTCTTGATCTAGTTTATGTGACCTTATATGAGAAGAGAAGGCTCTCAAGAATAACTAAACTAGGTGCAATTAAGAGTTAACAATCGTTAGTGATACAGGTTTATCTTTTCTCTTTTGGGAACTTAGCAATCCTCAAGTTATAATGAGGATAGATTTTTACTTTAGGAAGGAGTACTAGTTTTTAGGCAATATTCATACATAAGGAATATTTCCTAGACAAGGTAATATTTCTAGATAAGGAAATATACCTAAAAAATGAATTATTCCTAGAAGGTTTGAGAAACCATTAAAGTTATAAATAGAGATGTTTAGCTCATAGCTAAGACATATGGATAGTGTGGTTTGTGATACAGGCACACCTAAAGAGGGAGGTTTGCGAGACAAATCACCTAAGAAGAAGTTTGTGAGGCAATACTAGATTATTGTAAAAACAAGCTTAGCAAAACAGTTAAAGGTTATTTACTGTCTAGAAATATTGTGAGTGTAACAAAGAGCGAATTGTAATAGTTTTCTTGTTCATAATCTAGAGAAGATATATTTCTTCGAATTACTTCTTTGTGTTCTGTTTTCTAGTTTTCTGTCTATTATTATTCTGAATTCCGCCTCTATAATAATAGTCACCAAGGTACATAGGTCATACGTATCAGTTAGTCAATCAAATCAATAATTGAAAACTAAAATAAAAATTATTCTAGAACACCGCTGCCACGGTGGAGAGGACCGACCGAAGAAAAGCGATTTGTATAACGCGTTATACATCCTTTTTTTCTTTGGAATATTATTTTTGAGGCATATACATCGTTTTAGTAATTAGTAGATGCATGAACCAAAATACGACTGTATAAGCTGTTATGCATCTTTTGTGGTGGCTCCATAATTCGTTATGCATTTTATTTATTTTGGAATGATATTCTTAAGCATATACTATCTTTGTTAAAAAAAAAAAAAAAAAAAAAAAAAAAAAAAAAAAAAAAACTTTTACAGTTTCATTTTTGCCTAAAAATGGGCCAAAGAGATACTTTTCCTGAAAAGGAATGTGAAGGTATCATTTTTCCTAAAACGGAGAATTAGTCGCTGCATAATGTGTCATGCATCCTTTGTGGTGGTTTGCAATGGCTATGCATTCAATTTTCGAGAATTTTGCCTAAAGTGAAAGTATCACTTTTCTTGAAACGGAGGGAGTACATCGTTTTATTAGTTACAACGGTGTAGATGGGGCAAAAATAACAGGTTCCGACTTAGCCAAACTCTATAGGATCACTTTATCAAGTAATACAAAGTTAACGCTTGTGTAATTTACTATAAATTATAATAACAACAATTATAATTGTGAAAAAAATGTAAAATGACACAGCGAGATTTTGATAACGAGGAAGCCGAAAAAGCGAGAAAAACCTCGGACCTAGTCCGGTGGTCAATACTCGGAAATTAAGCCGCTTATACAAAAATCAAACCCAACTTCGTATAGTGCTGAGACTCAAGCAACTCAACCTATAGTTCACACTAGTTTCTTAAGTATCCCCGCGCTCCGAGCATTCGATAAGTGCGTGCAGCACGGAACAATTCCTTCTGGATCTAATTCCAAGCGATGCAAAGGAACAACAAACGCGCTCAGAGGTAACAACTCTTATTCAATTTTGGTGATACGAAAGTTAGACAAAGGCTCTTCTCGCTAATCCAATAAACTCCTTTGTCGGGTTTAGATCTATCTCATCCAACAAACTACCAAAGTAGCAGAGTTTAGATAATGCAATCAAAAATAGGATCTATCAAGATTACTATATAATGACGCCTCGCATCTACCCAACTAATCAATCAAATCTATCAAAGATAAGCCGAGTTATAGTCGGATCCTTGCAGCTCCGATCAAGTTTGTAGCACTAGAGATTGTGAACCCAATAAGAAATCTTCTATTTGTCTTCAAATCTTCTTTAATCTTCGATAAACACCCGCACACCACAACTTGAATCTATTGGAGATCAATCACGCACAGAGCCCAGTGCCGCAACAATGGATTGTCACAAGGCGCCTTTAGATCTCTAAACAGTTCTAAAGATCCCGTGGTAGATAGGAAAACAGCAGTTACCTGATTTTTTACGGAATCGAAGAGATCGACCGATGGCGGAGACTCCTTGAACCGAGCGAAATGTTGAACCTCTGCGCGAGACGCACTACAAAGAAGAGAGCTGCTTTGAGATTCGAGAGATCAACTGTAAGACTCCGGCCTAAATCGAGAACAATGGCCCGCTCCGCAGTCAATTCGGCCACAAGAGAGGATGGGCTGATCCGTAGGAGGGAAGGCGCGAAATCGGTGAGATCACCCGTGATCCGAGATATGGAGCGTGCTGCGAATTCAAGAAAGCGTAAGAATGCTTCCAAATGGCTGAGATTTGACTCGGTTGAGAGTGAATGATCGGTTTGCAGTGAGCTCATGTGTGGTATGAAAAGATTGTCTCAGATGAACCTGCCTGAGAATTACCTTTAGGCACGATATGTTCAGAACTCTTGCCATTTCAATCAGGATTCAGAGACATTTTATAATGCCGAGGTTAGAAAACACCGCTGATCCCATTGTAGAAGTCGTGATGCTTTGCTTTGGAGATCGTAGAGAGTGGGGAAGTGGGAAATCGTGATGTTAAAACCCGGCTTGCTCATCGATGCGTAGAGACTTGGCGTACCTTCCACCCACTACTTTCGTCGACTCTTCCGGCCCAGTTGCACGACTTGCTCACATTCTCATCATGGGTGAACACACGCAGTGCCGTGAGACCGTCAGCACCAAAACCCTAGTTAATATCCCCATGTGACACGACTGATATCTCGTGATTACGGGAGTCGCTGCTTACGATCTTTGTGGGATGATGAGTCCATGTATTGTTGAGTTGAAACATGTTTTTGCAAATATTCTGAAACTCATGAATCAAATATGTCCGCCCGAGACAGAGGTATTATTATGTTGACTACCTAAGACGAAGGCAAGCCGCGTGTTCGTCGAGATTATCAAATAATATTGATAGTTGAACCAATATTATCGAATCCGAAGGCAAGACATTACTGGTCTCGAGCGAATATTGCTAGTTCGAAGCGAATGTTGCTCATTCGATGGATTGTTGGTAGCAAGTAGGACCAATTTAAATATTAATTTAAGATAACCGACTGCTTTAGGTCGAGCAAAATAAATGGTAAAAATGCTGATCATGGAATCAACATGAAATTATCGCAGCATTTGAATCTGCTCAGTAATCATGCGTTTCTGCAAGTGAGCTCTGAATTCAAAACCCTAATTTTACCGAAATGATGATTTATCAGCAAATCAAGAAGGCGAGGGGACTGCCACACGGGATTGATAAGTTCACCAGTGCAAGCCCGGATGCTCGAATGAACAAAATACCAAAGTCTCTTGAGGACCGGTCGGTAGAAAGAACGTGACAAATGCTTTGGTTTAATCATTTATTGAAATAATGCTCGTGTGAGCGACAACATACAAAACCTATCCATGAAGAGATGAGGAACCAACCGAGAAGGTCGGCCCATGAGGCTCAGCCTCTTGGCGGCCGTGGGACCAATGGATGAGCCGCTCAAGCAAACTCTTAATTGTTTGGAAGAAGTTTGAACCTAATATGAGCAATTGAGCAAATTAGGTTATAAATCATTAAAACATGTGGGATCGGATTTTGCAGGTCTTAGAGCCACCCTTGGCCTGGCCAAGGGGACGTGGCTCGTGTCACCATAGTGTCCGTATCTCGACCTGAGAGTTTCAGGTATTTTCCAGATGCGCATTTGAGCAACATTCAGAGAAAATATGCGATAATCTGTGTTTTAAAGCCAGGAAAAATACATGAGATGATGAATGATAAATAAAACGAGGAATTACAGAAGGTGTGGACCCACCACCTGCTAGGCGTGGCCCACCCGGTTGACAAGCACGGTCCCACACTTTCCCGCTTTATGTAATTTTATGACTTTCCGATTTGAGGGAAATTCCATGAAAGTGGAGAGTTTTATGAAATTAAGGAACTTCCATGAGATGAGGGAGATAAACATAATAATAAAATAAGGAATGATGGAGTGTCGACCGTACAACAGCCAAGTAGCATGGTCTGCCGGCCAACTAGGCACGGCCCCAGGTCACCTTCCTAATTTTATGTAATTTTTACGATTTTAGGAATTTTCATAAAATCAAAGAGATTTGTTGAAACCAAGGTATTTTTGTTGAAATCGGTGAGTTTTCACGGAAATAAAACAACAAACAATAATAAAATAATAGGCATGAGACCGGCTAGGCATGACATGGCCGGCTGGAGCCCGGTCCCACGAGTTTTCCTAATTTTATAATATTTTTCGTGATTTTAGAGAAAATTCATAAAATAGAATTTTCCATAGTTTTAGGGAAAATTCATGAAACTCGTGGAATTTTCATAATTTGAGAGAAATAATAAAATAATGGGGACGTGAGGTGTGAGGACCAGCCACGTGCTGGGCATGGCAGTCGGTTGCGCAAGCTTCCTGGCCCCGCTGACACCTTTCCCTAATTTTAGCTATTTCTTTCGATAAAATCATGAGATTAGAGAATTTCCTCGAAACGAAGAAGATTTGCTCGAACGAGAGAATTTTCACGAGATCGGGAAAAATAATAAAAGTATGACAAAATATAAAATTAGGTGCGGTAATGCCAAACGCATGACTGCCACCGATGAGTCAAAGTCCCTGGCGCCTTTACTAATATTTTATTATTATTTTCCTTCCAATTTTGCATAGATTCATCGCTCATTCATATTTTGAAATGCTCGAGTGCGATTCAAATGCTGGTCCATGCATTATTGCTAAGTACACCGCACCATTTTAGTCGTGCTTATCTCGATGCTCGAAGTCTGTCTATCGTTGAATATTTATCACTAAACTGGGAATTCTCATTGGGAAGAACCACTTAACTCAAGTGACGAAATATAACGAAGAATCGTAAAATATCATTTCGACATTGCGCGATTAGAGATAATTAAATGATGGCTCTATACTAGTAGGGCTTCCATTCAGAGCATTAATTATCTGAGAGGTCAGTAATATGAACTACTGAGTGTCATATTCCTCTTGCATACTGGGGAAAACTCCGGCTGCATCCCCGAAGACGTTATTGCTCTACAAGCACACAAGCAGACATGCCTGCTCAGGAGCCGTCCAATCTTGCGTATTCTATACATAAAGATGAGATGTGTCGTGGTCTCA
>JAJJWW010002641.1:0-59139 GCA_023531295.1 Papaver armeniacum | reverse complement strand
GCCCCTAAAAGTGTAAAAAAAATTTTGGCCACATATGAAACCAATTTTTAGTAGTTTTTAGATGCTCACTCCTGCAAAATGAAAAATCCATTTGTGAATCCGTTAATGTCGATTAATATCCAAATCAACCATTTTTTCTTTCTCCCTCCAGGATATGAAGCACAAAAACCAAATTTCATTTATAACCCATTAATTAAGTGGTGATGATGGCGATGGTACTGAAAATAATAGTGGTAGTGTTGCTTGAACAGAAAATAAAGATGGTGGCTCTGTGTGTTGAAGGAGGATTGAAGAGTGAGTGACATAGAAAGAACGGAGACAATATGATAATGTGGACTTTATACCCAAGGTCATAAAAGAAGTCATTTACCCCACTTAGCCATCTCATCTTTCTTTATGAGATATACACATGTATTGGGATGAAAATTAGGTGGAAAAGGTCTTAAATCCTAGAAACTTAATACCTGCCCCTCCTTGATTGATGATGCTCATAGGGAAGAGGCAGCCGAATAGATTGAGGCCTAATTCTAGAACTTTAGTTTAGACCATCAATGGTTGGCCCAGTTACCGACCTTTAATATTTCAAAAACCGAGTACTATACATAAATAACCTGGCTTGATTGGGGTATACCCAATAAGACAAAATAGGGTCATTTTGAAGTAAAACCAAGCCACCCCTTAACCTTGTATTTTAAAATGGCAAAATTGCCCCTGTTTAATTAACTCTAAAATTTTGATTAAGATTAATTAATTAAGTTTAAATTGATTGAATAGATTAAAACTTATGAATTTTAAGTTTTGAAATTTTGTTTTTGATTGAACTTTTGTGGGATGATTTTTGATGATTTTTTTTTTTTTTTTTTTTGAGATATCTCTTGCAACGAAAATAGAAGCACACAAGCGAAATGCTTCTAAAAGGATTGCAAATATGTTATATGAGATCATACTCAAAATCGAAGAATAAATCAACACTTTGATTAAAGAAAGTATGAAAAGTCGGCAAGGTCATTAGGCTAATGAAGATCATCTTAGGCCAAAGTGGCCCGGCAAGATCTTCGTCGTCATTCTGAAGCAAAAATAACCGTCAAGGTCTTCATCGTCAACCTCGCCGGCCAAAAGTGGCGGGCATGATCTTCATCGTCGACCTTGCCGACTTTTGTTTTTGACATACAGGAGATGACATACAAAATTTATTGGCCGGCAAGGTATTCAAAAAATACCCTCATTGTTTTTAGCCGGCAAGGTATTCAAAAATACCCTTCCGGCTGTATTGGCGCAAGGTCTTCAAAAAATACCTATCATAAATTTGTTTGAAATTTTTTAATTCATATGCCATGGAGAGGTTATGAAAGTCGGCAAGATATTCATGTCACGACCCTTGCCGGTAGAACCACGAAATCATAAATTTTGATTTCTAACTTAATATAAGGTATACGAGATTGGGTATTATTTTGTACCCAATCTCAAATCAATATCTAATACTCGAGTTTGAGATTGGGTACAAAATAATACCCAATTCAAAACATTATGATTCATTTTTTAATCTGTTTTTCATCTAAATCATGTATTATTAGAGTGAATAGAGTTTTTGGGAAAAAATTTGAAATTTTTTAAGAAAAAGAATACAGTAGGCAAGGTTTGGGGGTGGGGACAATTTGGTCTTTCAATATCATTTAGACACCCCTTAGCACTAGGTTGGATGACTTTAAATTTGGTATACGAATTAGTTTGGGTATACCCCAATCAATAAAGGATAAATAACAGAAAACAATAAAACAATTGCCATGAAAAATCAAAAGAAATCTGAAATTTTGTTAGTAGTCCATTTTGTTTGCTATATATATATATCTTGGTTCGAAAATAAGTATTGTACGCCAATCACCAAGTGGTCTGGTGGTTGGGATGCTCCCTCCTACTGTAGAAATAGGAGTTCGAATCCTGTAATTGTTGAAATCTCCCACTTCAATTTAAGGAGTTTGGATGTAGTCTAGGGACCACTAGTCTAAGATATCAAAAAAAAAAAAAAAAAAAAAAAAAGAAAATTATACAGATGAAATACATATGTGAATCGTCGTTTCTCCATGGCATAGATCAGTAGCATAAAATCATAGCTTAAATTGCAGCCTTGCTTGTCCCAATCCGTCCCATCTACTCGGCCTAATTCTAGAATTTGCTTTGTCCGAGCCGAAAATGGGAAAGAGAGAGGACAGGCATGGGCATGCGATCTAAGCTATGATTATATTAAAATAAATGAAGGGTACATGATCGATTTCATATAATCTTAATTATGCAATGATCGATGATGATATTGTGCGTAGTGAGAAGCGGAGGCGGCAAACCAGAACCTTACATGGTATAGGAGCAATCTGGCTCGCCTATGAAGGATCTGGTTGGCCTACTCTGCCGCTCACTATTGTCATCAAGCGCAACTGAAACTCACATGTATCAACCCAAGCCAAACCACTCTCATAAAGCCTTCGTAATTACTAGCTAAAACTTCACGAATGACCAAGGATTTTAAGAAAGAGGAAGTAATGATGGGAGAAAATTAAGAAACTCTCATATAATCGTTTGTTGGTGTAATAGACTCTAGAGTTTTGCTCTTATTTATAGACCCGAGATTTGAATAAACAATTTCACTAATAATCAAAATTGTATGCCTGTCAGCTTTTAAATCTTACGAAGAAAATGTCGCACAGCGTAAATTATATCTTCAACTAATTCAATCCACCGAACATGATAGTTGCTTCATAGAATAATGTATGTATTGCCTGGTCTTTGGGTTTGAACAAAATAAACAAAGTTTTTGTGGTGCATTTTTGTTATATGAAAGCTGCACTATACCTATACAAAATTTTAATTTTCCCTCTAGTTCCATGGACAGTTCCAAAGATCAAAACAGAAACAACGTCCACTACTTTGAGGCAGCCATCACTATTATCATCTACTTAGGGATGGCAATGAAAGCGAGTATGGAGCGGGACATGAATCCATCCCTACCCGTTCAAAAGCAAAACCCATCCCTACCGTTCCCCACTAGAATGGCGCGGGAAAGGGTATGGGAATCGATGCGTAGTGATGTTCACTTATACCCTTACTAACATCTTTCTCTCTTTTGCCCCTTTCTTTGGCTTTATTTCTTGTTTATCCTTCACTTTACTATGTTTTGAAACCCTAGCTCTACTCCCCTTATGTTTTGTTTTAAGAGACTTGGTTAGAACCCTTGTTTTCCTTTTCCTTCAATCTTTCTCTTTGAGTTGAGTTGATGTGAGGAGATGCCTCAATAAACTTGTAGCTTCCAATTAATTTTGGGTAGAAGTTGTAAGAATTATAGAAGAACTTTGATATTTGTTTCTTCCTTATTCTAAGGGTAGAAGAAACTCAAATTGAAAAGGTTAGTAATTCTATTTCATGGTGTTTTGATTCAATTTTACATTATTGTTGCAAGTGAAGTTTCACTTTACATTAGTTGGTATCAAGAGCTTTGGTTTCTTTTTTTGGAAATTGTGGAAGATTTTAATTATTAGCTTGGGGTTTGAATCTTTTGTATGTGCTATTGTCAAATTGGGTTCATTCTCCTTGTGATTTCATTATGGCTCCAAGGAAAAGAGTTAATCAAGGTGAAATTTCTATGAAAGAAGAATTAGAGGTCTTTAAGCATGAAGTGTTTGATGAAATGCAACAAAGAATGGATACAAAATTTGAAGAAAATTTTTTAAGATTTGGTAACTTAAATATCCATCAAGATCAATATAGAACTCAACATCATCATTATGAAGAAGAAGTAACGGATGAGGAGACCACTTCTTTGATAGTCATGTTCATCAACAAGGAGACGCCAAATGTTTGAAGAAAATGAGATACCACAATATTACTACTGACAGATGGAAGGTGGACTCAAAGTTGATATTCCGAATTCCATGGGGGTTTAGCTCCGGGAAGAATTTGTTGATTGGTTTAGCGGTTGAAGAAATCTTGGATTTCAAGGAAGTGCCAGAAAAAAAAAAGTTGGGTTGGTTTGCAGCAAGACTTGAGGAAGAGCGGCGCTTGGTGGCAACAACCCAAACAAATGAGGTTGAGAAGAGGTCAAGCTAAAATTGAAACAGGAGAAGCTTAAGAAACATATGAGGCTTGCATTTCTACCCCATAATTATACAAGACTTATCTATCAACAACTTCAAAATCTTAGGCAAGGGTCTAAATTCGATTAACTACAAAGAGTTCTATCGATTGGTTTGCAAGGCGATATTAGCAAGCGGAAGAACAACTTGTAGCAAGGTATATAGGAGGTTTGAGAATGCAATATCAAGACACTTTAAACTTATTTGATATTTATTAGGTGTCGGAAGCATATCAAGGGCATTATCTTTGGAGAAGCAATCGCAAGGAGAGTTTCACATGCCGATTGGAGTACTCACACTCAAGGAGGTGTTAAAAATACTACTTCTCCAATTCCAACTCATCGAGCTCCAACTACTAACGTTCATCAAAATCCAATACTTCTCAACAAGTCTTTCAAAGGTAAATGTAACAAGTGTGGAGATGAGAAGGACATAAAGCATATGATTGTAGGAAGAGTGATGGTCAAGGGAAGAACTTACTTGTTCAAGTGATGATGAAGGTGATGCATACTTGGATCTTATGGAACCACCAATATTTGATAAAGAACCCGACGAAGAAGTGGAAGAGTTTATCACGGTGACCAAGGACCATGTTTGGTTGTGTTGCGTAACTATTTTTTACTCCAAAACTAATGAAGGTGATCGATGGCTCACGCCGCAATATTTTCAAACCACTTGCACAATTGGTGGGAAAGTTTGCAAGCTGTGATTGATTCGGGGAGTTGTGAAAATATCGTTTAGAAGAAGTGGTTCGCAAGTTGAAGTTAGAGACAAAAGAACACCTTCTCCATATTCTTTATCATGGCTTAACCAAGGAAGCGGTAAAAGTCACTAAACGTTGTCTCATTAATTTTCTATTAGTAACAAATATGTAGACAAAGTTTGGTGTGATGTTGTTTTGATGGATGCATGTCATTTTACTTCTTGGGCAGCGCCTTGGCAATATGATCAGTTTGTGAATCATGATGGGAGAACAAACAACTATTCGTTCATGTGGAGCAATAAAAGTTGACTCTTATACTAATCGTGAACTTATGCCTAAGCCACAAAATGGTGATGGTAAAAATCTACTTACTTATCACAAGTTCATGAAGAGTTGGATGATTCGGAGGTTTTTATATACTTCATGTTAAAGAATCTCCATCATATGATTTACGTACCACCTCTAGTAAAGCCAATTATCAAAGAATTTCAAGATGTTTTCTCTGACTTACCGGATGCATTACCACGTTAAGAGATGTCAACACCAAATTGATCTACTGCGGTTCAAGTCTTTATCGGCCCAGCCCCTTTCGGATGAGTCCCAAAGAACATGAAGAATTCGTCGCCCAAGTTGAAGAGCTTCTAGCCAAGGTTTTATAAGACCAAGTCTTAGCCCTTGTGCAATGCAGAAGCCTTACTAGTACCAAAGAAAGATGGTTCATGGTATGTGTGTGGATAGTAGGGCAATCAACAATAGAATCACATTGAAGTCTCGTTTCCAATTCCTCGTTTGGATGACTTACTTGATCAATTAAGTGGAGCATGTGTTTTTAGCAAACTTGATTTTAAAAATGGATATTATCAAATTCGTATCAAAGTGGGAGATGAATGGAAGACCGCTCAAGACTAGAGGCGGTTTGTATGAATGGATGGTTTATGCCATTTGGGCTCTCAAATACGTCGAGCACATTTATGCGAGTAATGAATCAAGCACTTGACCGTTGATTGGGAAGTGTGTGGTTTATTTTACTGATGACATACTTGTTTATAGTCCCGATATGAAGTCTCATACTCACGTCACCTCGTGAGGTCCCTCATGATTTCTTGGACGACAATTTTATGCTACCTTGAAGAAGTGTGCATTCATGGCAATAAAATTTTGTTTCTTGGTTATGTGGTTAGTAAGGATGGGATTTGGTAGATGAAGATAAAGTGGAATGCATAAAATTTGCCCAAACCAAAAACTTTGTTTGATATTCGAAGTTTTCATGGGTTAAACTTTTTTATAAATCGGTTCATTGCAAACTTTAGCGGAATCATGGCTCCAATAACTTGAATGCATGAAGAATTGGAAAGTATTCATGGACTCAAGAAAAGCGGGAATGAAACCTTTGAATTGATGAAAATAAAGTTAAGTACATCTCAATCTTAATATTACCAAATTTTGATAAACCATTTGAACTTCATTGTGATGCTTCTAAACTATGCATTGGGGCGGTTCTTAGTCAAGAAGGAAGCCGGTGGCATTCATAGTGAAAATTAAATGGGGCACGACTTGCATATAGCACTTACGATGTTGAGTTTTATGCTGTTGTCAAAACACTCAAACATTGGCGACACTATCTTATTCACAAGGAGTTCATCTTATTTTCGGACCACACATGGCATTGAAGCATATCAATTCCACAAGACAAGCTTTCTACTAGGCATGGTAAATGGGCTTCTTATTTTGCAACAATTCACTTTTCCATCAAGCACAAGTCGGGTGTACAAAACAAGGTAGCGGATGCCTTGGTCGAGCGTACTTCCTTCTTACACAAATGCGGGCTCGTATTTTGGGATTCGATGACATCAAGGCTTTTAAAAGTTGATACTTATTTTGGTCCTCTTATGGTTGATGAAAGGTTACTACGTAATGGTGATTATGTTATTTTCGATGGGTACCTTTTACCGTAAAAATTGTCTTTGCATTCGGAATCAAGCTTAAGGTTGAAAATTATTAAGGAGCTTCATGATGAGGACATATAGGTACTACTCGTACTTGGAACTTGGTTTCAAGCTCATACTTTAGGCCGGGAATGTGGAAGGGGATTCATCGATATGTGAAGAGATGTCATATATGTCAAGTATCTAAAAGAGCGGCCACTAATGCGGGATTATACATGCCACTTCCTATTCCTTCTCGTCCATGGGAAGATTTGAGCATGGATTTCATCTTGGGATTACCGCGCACTCAAAAGAGGTATGGATTCAATATTTGTAGTGGTAGATCGTTTTTCCAAAATGTCTCATTTCATTGCTTGTAAAAAGACAACGGATCGGTCATGGTAGCTCAACTCTTTTTTAAAAGAGATTTACCGTTTACATGGTATTCCTTCTTCCATCGTCTCGGATAGAGATAGCCGTTTTGTGGGACACTTTTGGCGTACCTTATGGAAGTTGGTCAAGACCAATTTAAGTTTTAACAAGCTTATCACCCTCAACGGATGGAAAAACCGAAGTGGTAAATCGCTCCTAGGTAATCTTCTCAGTTGCTTGGTTGAGGAGAATTTGAAGACATGGGACCAAGTTTTATGTAAGGCGGAATTTGCTTACAACCACATGCGGTGAACCAGGAGTAGTGGGTATTCACCATTCATGGTAGTGTACGGGTTCAATCCACAGTACCACTTGACTTGTCTTTAGTACCAAATTTGAAAAAGCCAAATGCTAAGGCGGAAGACTTTGTTTCCCAACTCCACCTTATACATGAAAGTACCCGAAAGCATTTAGAAGCTTCATCAAGAAAATACAAAGAACAAGGTTGATCAAAGGCGTCGTGTGGTTGAGTTTGAAGTAGGAGATCTTGTTTATGCGGTTCTTACTAAAGACCGTTTCCCCGTGAGTGAATACAACAAGCTCAAGGCAAGGAAGATTGGACCATTTCAATTGAAGAAAAGATTAACGACAATGCCTATCGCCTCAACTTACCAAGCTCCATTCCTTTTCCCGATGTGTTTAACGTGAAGCATTTGGTTCCATATTGGGGTGACAATGCTATATGGAAGCCGATATTGACAATTCGAGGCGAATTTCTCTTATGTAGGGGAGGATGATGCATAGTGATGTTCCACTTATACCCTTGCTAACATCTTTCTCTCTTTTGCCCCCTTTCTTTGGCTTTATTTCTTGTTTATCCTTCACTTTTACTATATGTTTTGAAACCTAGCTCTACTCCCCTTATGTTTTGTTTTAAGAGACTTGGTTAGAACCCCTTGTTTTCCTTTTCCTTGATCTTTCTCTTTGAGTTGAGTTGATGTGAGGAGATGCCTCAATAAACTTGTAGCTTCAATTAATTTTGGGTAGAAGTTGTAAGTATTATAGAAAAGAACTTTGATATTTGTTTCTTCCTTATTCTAAGGGTAGAAGAAACTCAAATTGAAAGGTTAGTAATTCTATTTCATGGTGTTTTGATTCAATTTTACATTATTGTTGCAAGTAGAAGTTTCACTTTACATTAGAATCCCCGTAGGGGATGGGTTTCCCATGGGTTACCATACATTATAATAAATATTTAAAATTTTGTAAATAATACTAATAATTTAAAAATAATTATAATGGTTCAAACAATGATACTAACCTAAGCAGTGCATTTTAAAATTTTAAGTTTATACTAACCAACTAAAACTGAAAAATAAAGGAAACAATTGATCCACAATTAAGTATTATGGTTCATTTTACTTCTTAGTTCCTCATTATTAATCATCTTCCTCCATTTATTCATCTCATCATGATCTTCTTCGTTATCTTCCAAAAAAGTTCCTCGAATCGGATATAATAGGTTATGGTATGGGCGGGTATGGGGTGGGGACCTTGAATCCATCCCCACCATCCCACATCATTACTTTCGGGGATTCCCCGTACCCCGCCCCGTTCCCCATTTATATGGGTAAAACCCTAATCCATAGGGTCGGATCCCCACGGGGATGGGTTTGGGTGGGGCAAATTGCCATCCCTATCTACTGTCCTACTTTCGTCATTAACTACATTACCGGCACTTTTAAATACCAGTTTACCAAACAAAATTTCTGATTTTAATTAATTGCAGTGCTTTTTAAATTATAGTTTACCAAACGTCATGCAGATTTATTTCCACAATACTGACACAACTTCACAATGACGCTTTTCTAAAATTCACAGTACCAAACTAGCCTATATTACATGAATAAAATTTTGTGAGGAAAATATTTTGATAGCATTGCCAATTTCTCTGTCTTTTCATTGAAATTTCTTTTTGTCCGTCTTTTTAACCTTTTTTTTAAATGGTTAAACCAACGCTTTGTTTGTTTTCTAAATCAGCCCGGCTAGCCTACATCGATTAAATGCCTTATCAATCAATCTCGCTCATCTAGTTTATCCGATATGTCGAGATCGACTCAAAAACATAAGTCATTGACTTATTTTCATAAGTCAATAGCATTTTTACAGGATCAAATGAATCCAAGTCATGGATCAAGCCTAACTTTCGGATCAATTGGACGACTCGAAAAAGATAAAAAAAAGCGTCGACAATCGCTCAAATCTAGTTCTTGAGTCAACAATTATTATAATAGTTACCGATATAGAATCCATAATATCGAGAATCCTCC
Source organism: Papaver armeniacum (assembly GCA_023531295.1). Classification (NCBI taxonomy): domain Eukaryota; kingdom Viridiplantae; phylum Streptophyta; class Magnoliopsida; order Ranunculales; family Papaveraceae; genus Papaver; species Papaver armeniacum. The sequence goes on along the minus strand of JAJJWW010002641.1, from coordinate 49,688 downwards.
ATATATTTATACTTCATATATTAATATCTCGTATTAATAAAAATTATATTCCCAACATTGAGAAATAGTAATAACCTCTCCCGGTTTAATATTAATGATTTTTTCGATTCAGCCTTAAAAAATTTACCTTCAAATAATAATAATCAATATTTTATTAAAAAAATACATATATAGTTACATTAAATTTATGATTAAACAAAATACTTATCTATAATTGTTTGAGAAAAATAAAGTAATTTTTGGGTTAATACAACATTTTTAACCTGCGGATCGTAATATTGCATCAACAGACACCTTCTTGTTAAAGCCAAAAATTTCCAACTTTTCGAACATGTTTAAAGCTTCTTGGAACTACAAATTCCACGATTAATATATGCAGTTGTATATTGAAATTATAAAAATGTATATGCATCATCTAAATACAAATACATTGCTCATAGATTGAACTTAAACTTTTACATTTTCAACGAGTGCCTCTCTATATTAATAACTCCTTATATTAATAATTTTGTGGATGCCCAAAAATATTAATATAGAGAGGTTCTACTGTAATTTGCATAATAGATTATGGACTGATAATCCATTAAAATAATAGTTACCAAACAACCCCTTAGTTATTGGGGACTGAATTTGTTTTCTAACCTGGAATTTTTCCTAAATATTCGCGGAAGATACCCTTGAAACCGTCTGACAACTATGGGTCGGTTTTGTGGTGAGAAAAAAACGGTTCAGTCCAAAACCGCTCAAAAAACGACAGTTTAGTCCAGACCTAGTTGACTAGGTACAATTTAATCCAAATAATGTACAAAGACGCTCTTACGACCTTCCCATGCGCTTTTATTTAAGCACACGTGCAATCAAAAGGATCGGTTTTATAGACTCTGATCTACAGTCTGTGATTGCGACACGTTAGCCCATAATTAAAAAACTAATTAAAGCGGCGTAACGGACAATTTACTTTAACTTCACCATTTCTGTTTTCTCAGAAACTTCAGAAGAAGAAATCAAATAGAAAATCAAACCCTAAAAAACTCACAGACTAAAACCCTAATTTCATCAAGAAAACTTCGATTCTATGAAGCATCATTAGCATAATGATGAAAAGAAACAAAGTAGTTTCTAAGAATAACACACCTACGGTTGAAGATTCATCATCAGGCGAAGACAAAATCCATCACCGGCGGGGAGGCGAAATGCAAAATCAACGTCACCAACGACAAGATCGAAGTCGTCATCAAAAGATTCAACACCAATTTCAACACCAACGCCAAAATCGGTGGGTCCAAAAACGAGATCTAAGAGAAGTTTAGAAGTACCAACATCAAAATCGTGGCTTGAAACCTCAAGAACATCGCCATTAAGAAGAAACCAAAGACAACAAAGCCTTGACATCAAAAAATGCATGCCGAAACACAGCGACTAATAAGAAATCAAAGCATTCAAAGGCTTCAACAAGCATTATAAAAAAAAAGGTAACAATTCAAGTCGATTCTGTATATTTTGAGCAATTTTTTAAGATATTTCTTGTATGTGTACCAATCATACACCACCATACTCTTCACTAACTGTGTTTCATGTACAGAATCTGTTTTTATGATATTTCTTGTATGTGTACCAATCTGGCACCACCATGCTCTCTTCTTGTGTTTCATGTGCGAATCTTTTTTTTATGATATTTCTTGTATGTGTACCAATCTGTACACCACCATGCTTTTGCTTGTGTTTCATGTGCGATTCTATATTTTCTGAGCAATTTTATACTTTTTGTTGTTGATGTGTACACATCTTTACACCGCCATGTTGTTGCGGTGCTTCATGTCCCGATTCTGCTTTGTTTTGTAGCAATTTTTGTGAGAATTGTTGTGTGTGTGTAAATAATGGTACACCCAGCATGTTGTTACGGTGCTTTATTTCATGGTATGTATGTTTTGTAGCAATTTTGTGAGAATTGTTGTGCGTGTGTAAATAATGGTACACCCGACATGTTGTTTCTTGCTTAGTGTCCGATCTCTGTCATTTTGTAGCAATTTTTATGATATTTCTTAACTATGTGTAATTAATGGTACACACCATGTTTGTATGCTCATATACATGCCCGGTGTCTTGGTTTATTACACCCACATTTTGCGTATGCTCTGTCTGTTTTCTCACTTTTCTCATATGATGTACTTGTTTGTACACTTTGACATTTTTGTATGAGTATCATGTGCTATGCTTCTCGTTTCTTATTCTCATTCGTCAATTTTTAAGTAGATACAAACAAACCATATAGAGCGAGGTTTTAATGCAATCGGTGAGTTTGTGAACAAGCACTTTGAAAAGGATGGAGAATACGTAAAAGAATCGTGATAAAGTCTGGTTCACGAAATTTGATTAGAGAAGCAAAAAGAGCCCTTTACGGCTGTAGTAGATGCCTTTATTAACAAGAAAATTTGAAAAGGACGAGGAGGAAAACTCGAGAAAAAGAAAAAGGAGAAGAAAGAGATGATGTTTGGTTTAAGAGTCAGAATCAATTCCCGAAGATTGTCGAAAGGTTAGCCATGATCATTGAGAAAGAAATGTCTTATGTTCAATCTTGCCGAGGAAAAACTTTGTGGAAGTAGAGGCTATGCCGGAAGATTTGTTCTTCATTTTTGAATTAGAAATGGTGGGATCGGAACACGATGAAGGAGAGTGTGCCAAAACTAGGTGAGCAAACATCGGTCCACTAATAAGCCCAAGAATAAATGCAAACGAAATCTAAGTTGGGGAAACTTGATGTGGAGAGTGAAATCTTGCGTATAATGAAGCTAAAATCAAAGTTGGATAAGGAGATTGAGAGAAATCTTTGAGGACTTGGTAGTGTTGTTTGCGATGTATCATGCATCTTTGTTTTTTACCATGACAAATGGAAGCGGGATTACGAAGAGCAAATTTGCTCCCTACTTTGAATCATTTGAAAGAATGAAGAAAACCAAGCGGCAGTGCATATACATAAATATTTAATGGATAGCATAAGGAAAAATGTTGGTGATCCACTTAAAGTTAATGGTTATCGGTGTACTGTTGGTGAGTACCTTTGATTCAGGATAGTATGTGTACATTGTTTTACACAAGTATTACGTTGTACCAATTTACATGCCTTTTTCTTGTATTTGTTCGGTCCTAAGATTTCTAACTCTTTAACTTTTTGTCAATGCAGTATTGGTTTGCTGAACATAACAACAGCATGACGCCAAACAATGAACATGGTTTCCCTAGATTTCTAAGGTGGGTAATCAGTGACATCAGCAATACAATAGAGAAAGACATTAATGAAGCCATGAAAAAGGTAACTTCATAACTTTCTTTATGATAGTGATTTCTTCCTATATGTGTACAACAATATACACCTTGAAAATGGTGAGAAAATTTTGTCATGTGCACAACAATATACACAGTAACACATGTGTAAAAGATGTACACTGTTATACATATTGACACTTTGGCATGTTTTCGGATGCAACCGGATGGGTAAAAGCTTGGAGTGATGAATGACAGAGTTACGGAAGAGTACGAAAGAAGCGGGGAGAAAATAGCGAGAGATGTCTAAAGAAAAGGCGTACATAGCGAGAACAGCAAAGAGATGAAGCATTGGAAGAGCTTTCGGTTGCGGCAAACATCAAAAGCTTGTTAGCTTCATTGAAGAAAAAGCCAAGATACTTTATTGACTAATCAAAGGCATGGAAAAGATCGGGATCTTTGTTGATTTAATTGTTGAGACCTTGCAAGAAATCATTTCATTGACAAAAAGTTACAAAGTGAGGAAGAAGATGATGAGGAGGAGGAGTTGGAGGTTGAGGATGAGGAGGAAGAGGAAGAGGTTGAGGAGAAACATGAAAATGAGAAGGAGGATGATGATGGTGGCAAAGGTGATAATAGTGATGGCGATGGCGATGACAATGATGGTGGCAAAGGTGGTGATATGCGGGGTGGTCTTTGGCGAAGGTGGTGATATGCATGATCATGATGACCAAGGTGGCAAAGGTGGTGATATGCGAGGTGTCAATTAGAAAATCGAAGGTATAAAATGACTCTTACTAAATGTGGAGTCATTTGTTTTTATGTGTGTAGATAGTTGTACACCAGTATGTTATAACTCATACCTTTTCTCTAAACTTGCATCTTTTAGCTCCCCTTCATCAAAGACCAATAATGGAAACAGAAGCAAAAGATATGGATGATGGAAGTGAATATGGCAAAGGAGTTGAGACCCAAACCTTAACCCGAGGTATAAAGAAATATTTTTTTGTTAGGCTCATGATTATTTTCATTTTTATATGTGTACCAAGTGTACACCTTAGTGAATCCTTTTGTATATGTGTGTGTACAAAGATGTACACTTTGTAGAACCTAACAAAAATTTCATTTTTATATGTGTACCAAGTCTGTACACCTTAGTAATTTCATTTTTGTTTTCATTTTTGTTTTCATTTTTATATGTGTGTGTACAAAGCTGTACACCTTAGTGATTTCTTCTGTATATGTGTGTGTACAAAGATGTACACTTTTGTAGAACTAACAAAAATTTCATTTTTTCAGCACTTCTCTGCCAGAGACATCTGCATATAAAGAAGACCAGGTTGCAACTCAAGCAAATGAAATTGATGAGGCTTCATCATTGCAGTCAAGCCTTAGCTCACTTTGGACCCTAAAGGCATCTTTGCTTAGGTTGAAGGAGATGTGCTTTTACTCACTCAAGGAGAGATCAATGGATGATCATTATTCAACAATTGAGGAAATTCTAGACAACTTGTCTGAAAGTGTCTTCATAAAGCTTGAAAAAGGTTGTTACGGAATGGCATTGCGTCGACGTGAAGGAAAAAGATGGCAACCGTGATCAACGAATGTCCAAGATTTCAATTGTTGAGCCAAGAAGATCCTAAAGAAGAGTCGTCCCAGAGATCATTATCCAAAGAAGACATAAGAGAATTGATTGTTCTTTGAAAAATGCAATTCATCCAACAACATGGAGATGAATTTTTAAGCGATCAAGAAGAGCAGAAGACACCACCAGCAAAGACAAGAGCTGGGAGGATGAAGGAAGCATAAATGTTGAAGACAAGAGCTGCTGGCAGGGTGTCCAAGACACCACCAAAGAGTTGCAAAGAAAAACTTGGCCAGTTTCCTTTGAGGGCAAAAGCAGGACAAGTTAGGTAGAAAATGGATGTCAAAGAGTTGAAAAGGAAAGAGGATCCAACTTGAGGACGAAGAACAAACACTCTATCCGCTCGAAAAAGAAAAGGACAATGAGTATCATCCTTATCGCCTTTGCCAGGATATCCGTCAATCACCACTTTACCATGCCATGGACACGAGGACCGGACAAGAAAAGGGTGCAGAAATTCTTGATTATGCAAGCATGACGTAAGTTCACAAAACAATACCTCGTACTATATGAATGATTGCATCTTATTGAAAAAAGCTTATGTGCACCACTATGTACACCATGTTGACATTTCCTTTATGATTATGCAGCCTCTGTAGCTTGGGAACTAACAAGGCTCCAAGATCCAACGATCGAGGAAGATGTTATGATTGTGGGAAAGTACTTTGTGAATTGATGTTCAACAAGTATTTGGATCAGCGGTACTCAGTTTACATCCATCGACGTTGCAATGCAATGGTCGAGACAGAATCCGTCATCGATTGACCGTAGTACATGAGATGCGAAATTATGAGTCCTACTTGCATGTGTAAGTTTCTCAAAAAAACAAATAAAAAATGTCATATATAGATAATTTAATGATGTGTACATACTAGTACACATGATTGACATAGATATATACACGAGTATGCCTTTGTAGATTTATTTTTAGGAGTGGACATAGATATACACCAGTATGCCATATGATTGACGAATGCTATATTAAGTGTTTGCATGAATGTTTGATTGATAGATTTTATATAGGTATGATTTAGGTGTACCTTATTTTCCAACAAATTATTGATTGCAGTACTATGTGAAGAACAACAACATCAGTGAGACACAAAGGCTTGTGGTAGATTTCATACGGGACATGCCTGACCGATTTGGAAGTTCTTAATCCCCTCAATCACTCTACAATACAAAATGCAGTGGGGCTTCACTTTGGTCACTTTTTGAAGTTTGATTTCATAGTGAGGAGTGGAAGTGGTACAACTCATTTGCATCAAATGAGCACTACAAAAATGATGCACAACAAGCGGCAAATGTGTGGTGCGGTTGGAACTCAACAAAAAGAGTGCTAAAGGGTGATGCGCCTATAGAACAACATGAGATAAACATCATACGGTCCTTCTCAAAGTACCAATCCAGATTACTGCTTGTATACTTGCTACTTCATAAAACGAGGTATCAGAAGAGAAGAGTATGGAAAGAGATCAAACAGCGGTAGAAAAATCTGTCGAGGATATGAGAGCAACATTGGTGGCAAAGATCTTTGAAAAAATGGAATCTATGAACAGGTGTGGGATGTAGCAAGCGATGAAGCACACAAGCGATGGCGCCCGAGTATGGAAAAGAATCCATTGAGGAGGAAGAAGAGTTTATTTTCATAATTCATTGTACAAAGATCAATTTGTGAATTGCTTGCTTCTAAACATTTTCTATCTTTGCTGGAACAACATAATCAAATTTCAGTTTTTATAACTTTGTTTATGACTTATCAAGACCTTGAATTAATATTTTTATTAGTTGGAAATTTGTACTTGATTGTACCCACGAATGCGACATAGAAAAGCTGTTCATAAGGTTTGGATCTCTTAAGGTGTACTTGATTGTACACAGGTACTGACATAGGAGCACTGAAAAATTGAAAGACATAAGTATATTACTAAAAAATTTATATCATGCAGAACTGAAAAATTGAACATAACAAAATTAATAAGCAATTACTAAACAAAATAGACTAGTAGCATCCATTGTACCAAAGGTGTACATATAGTAGTACATGTAAAAAGACAGAAAATAAAAAGCGAAGTTCACGGGAAGGTGTACGAATGGTACACATGTCCCGGCACTTATTATCCACGCCAAAGAAAATTGAAAAGACATTACCAAAAGTAAAGACCAAACACATAGAATCTTTTGAAAAAATGAACATAAAAATTCATCAAATCATGGGGGCGAGTAGCTGTTGTGGTGACCAAGTGTGAAGCACTTTGTGCACATCATTTTCCTCTTTTGCTTCTCATAAGGATGCTCCGATTCGTTGTGTTCTTCGCCTACGGTGGAGGAGCGAGGAATAGGAACAATAACCCTATCACTAGGATCATAAGTCTGGCTTGTCGTAATTGGGGATTAGCCAAGATCTCTCCTGGTATGTCTGTTATACCACTCGGTGGTGAAGTATGGCTCAACAAAATCATAGATGTCTTCTCTAGTAGCTTGAATTGCGGCACAAGCATGTGCACAAGGGAAACCATTAACTCGCCACTGTGACATGTACAATTTTTTTACGCAATAGATCCTTTGAGAATGGGTCGGGAAGCCTGACTTCATACAATCTTTCCATGGACCTGAACAACGGTCCAAGAAATAACCAATGTCGATGTTTTGCTTTAGTAAAGCCTCATATTCAGGAGTGAGCCTAGTGTTGAATGTTTCCAGACCTAGTATCCTTCTCTGAGACATTTTGTCCATAACCTTCAAACTGACATGATAAAAACACAAACCATAAAATCAAAAACATGTGTACAACAAAAAAGGAATACAGATAAAACATGTGTACAAAAATGTACACATCAAGGAAATCAATGTACAACAATGTACACACAGATTGGATACATGTATCTACAAATCAAAGAAAACACATGTATGCAAAACAAATGTAGACATAGTTGCATAAATAAAAAACTAAACATAAAACTCACCGTATCGCATCGAGAAGAACAAATGCAGCAACTTTTTAAAAGGAAGAACCCGGTTGTTGAAGGACTCGGAAGAGTTGAAGAGTGAGCACCATATCTCATACGCGGGAAAACGCATTTGCCCATTTCTCCTTTGGAATAGTCACGATATAGTTAGCAACATGCCCGGCTCAATTGCATGCATTCCTTCAAAGCTTCTTCAAATTTTGCTGGTGTGTAAGAGTCATGACTTTGTAAAACAAATCAAGAAGCAGGGCTTGGTTCGCATCACCGATCAAATGGGGAGATTGCATTTGATGTGATAAAAGCAATAGTTAGTGATATGAATTAGGAAAATATTTTGGAATTCCTGCAAGAGTCCTTCTCCACACGATCACTAAGGAAAACAATCGGACGATCATCGACCATCGACAATAGTTTTGAAGATTATCCAAAACCAAAACCAATTATCTTTGTTTTTCAGGAGTACAATGGCAAAAGCAAATGGGTAAAACTCATTGTTTAGTTGATACATGTTGCGACCATAAGAGTACCCCCGTATCTACCCGAGTAAGAAAAGTAGCGTCCAAGTAAATCATGGGCACGAGATACTTATAGCTATGCTTGCAAGCACCGTAACAAAACGAATATCTCTGAAATCTATTTGTTCCATCCTCAACTTCAAACTTCACATAGCTATCGGGATTAGTTTCCTCAATTGCTTTGACATACCAAGTAAAATCACTATCGACTTCTCATCATCGCCATCTTGTTCTTCAAATCTGACTTCTCTCCTCTACGGGCATGGTGATACTTAATATTGGACCCATAAGTTTTCTTGAAAAGTGATATGATCGATTGGGTTTTAAGCTAGGATCACCACTTGTAAATTGTCGACAATCAAATGCTTGATTAACTTGGTTGTCACCGCAGACTCTTCAACCTCAAACCAACACCACAACTACAAAAAAATAAATAAAAATGGAATAAGTAATGTGCACCACAATTCACCTAATAAGATCTCAAAAACAACAATATGAACATACACAAAACCAAGCAAGAACATGTATTTTAAGAGTACAACAAATACGATTGCACCCAATGTACACCTAAAACAAATCAACATAAAAACTATTAAAAACACCTTCAGGACTAAGTGGGTGACTCGTGTCTGATGCACCACAATGTACACCTAAAACAAATCAACATAAAAACTAACCGTGAGCAAGATCTAAGGACTCGTAGCGTGCACCACATATACTTGTTACAAGTACCAACAAGATCTACATGTGTTGGTACTTGACACTCTAATCGTAAGCGATGCACCACAATGTACACCTGCGATTAGATCTTGCTACAGTACCAAGTACACTACAATGTACACCACAATGTACACCACATTGTAGTGATGCACCACAATGTACACCACAATGTACACCTACGATTGCACCACATACTTGTTACAAGTACCAACAAGATCTACACCTAAAACTAACTATTTGAAGAATGTGGACTTAGTATGAAAACCACTAACCTGTGGGCGTTAGAATCTTTCGGCCTGGCAAGAAGTATCACCATTCACACGGGACCAAAAATGAATCCTCCAAGCACAACCATCTTCTTAGCATTTTGCGGTAAGCGAGGTTCTATCATTTTAAGAATAATAGGCTTGTGACCATTAGCCATCTTGTATTCATCAAGAGCAATCCTATGACTTTAACACCACCCACGAATTCTCTACCAATCTCGTCAAATATATAATTCCATTCATCGATAATAAGAGGCTTACCCTTTGTTCGCATCATGATCTAACACCCTTACCATCTTAGGACTTTCGGTTACACAAGCGGACTTAGAACAAGAAGCGGGAACTACTGCCAAACCGGACTTAGAACCAGAACTCTGCTCTCTTTGCTACTACCATACTTAGAGCGAGAAGTATGATTCGAATTATTCCCACACGCAAATACACATCTTCATTATCAATAAGAATCATGAAACCAATTAAGCTTTGAAGTTGTATATCACCCGTCACATAAACTACTTGAGCATTGTCCATTATAAGCTGAAACATATACTCCCGGAGACAAAGACCTCGGTCTTGCATGTTAAATGCTTCAATTCTTCTACGGTTATTTTAGTATTAACGAAAAAATGAGAATGCTCACCATGATTCAAAACAGACATTAATGAACTTGTCAGGCTTATTTGGAACCCCTACATATTACAAAAGAAATGATAATAAACATATGAAGCTTCAAATTCATAAAACCGATACGATGGCGGTGTACATGAAAGTACACATTTAAAAAATGCAAAAACATCAACTAACGTTAAACCTAGATAAAAATACTCCATCAATTAAGCTCGAATCTTAATGGAACAAAAAATAGTAGACTAGGATATAGTATCACAATGATTTCTTATCATGCATCATAAAACTAAAAAAACAACATCAAGTAACAAAAATCGAATTTATCTAGTATTCTGATGAAATCATCATCATCAAGAGAATCAAAAAGCTAGAATATAACAAAATATCAACTCAAGATTACACAAATTGATATCATCAACTCATAAACTTCGGTAAAAATAAAAATCGAAACAAAACACAAAATTAGATGAAATACAACCAAAAGAAAACTAACTTTTGAAGTTGAATTACTGCTCCATTAGAAATCACAATCCAATCTATGAGAGGATCGATCTATCTCTCACTCTGTGGTTTCTTCAAACTGAGATTAAGAATTTTCTACTTATAGAACAAACAATTCTCTACTCAAGCTGTTAAAGTTCTTTTGGATTAAAACGTAAACCCAGAGTTGAAGTGCGATGAAGAAAGCGATCAAAATCTCTCACGAAACGTCAAATCGCCTCCCAAATCATCTTTGAGCTGCATCTGTTTTCAATTCAAGTTTTGAGATCCAAAAGTTTCGATTTCAAAATCATACTTTATATAGAAGGAATGCGTTCGAGGTAATTATGGTATATAGGAAAATCGGAAACTCGGGACTAAATCGCGGTTTTGGACTAAATCGTAAATGATTTGGACTAAACCTGTGCAGGCGGGGTTTTTTTGGATTAAAGCTGTCTTGGGCTTCGAGATGGATGGACTAAAGCGTCCTAAGCCCAGTAACTTTGGGACTGAACGTCAATTTCTACTTTTGTGGTTCACAGTATGTGGCACCGGGCCACACTTTCGCGTTCACTTGGACTTGAACACAAAGAATCACAAGTGCTTAAAAAACCAACTTAATGTAAGCAATTTCTATTTTCTCAATTGTAATGCTTCACATTTTAGCTGCTGATTTACAAATTATTTTCTTCTGCTGCTGATTTTAAATGGTCAGCTTGGGATTCGATAGAGTGACTTCAATGAGAGACTGCATGGCCGATGCTGAGCAGGCCATGCCTCAGGATAGTTCTACGGCGAAAGAAGGTAGCTATTGGTGATGCAGATTCACAGAACAATGGTCACTTTCTGCATTTTCAAAACAAGGTTCTAGCTAAAGTATGCAATGAACCATTAGTTCAGCCACATAAACACTCCCATCAAATATACTCCTTCACTGGAGTATTTCAGTTTCAGATTCAAATATCCAGAATAACATTGTAGACTGTACACATAATATTACTACATAGAATTATAGCCATTAGTACTATACTTGACTGACCAAAAGGATTGTGTTGCAACATTTTCTTGTCAAAATTTCCCTTCAACGGTCCAGTTTAGCTTTTGTTAGTCCGAGTTCTTCCCCAAAAAATTAATCTCCGGATTAAGCAACGATCTAGTGTTAATTGATTTCTGCATCACAGTGTTCAGCTTTCTTTGAGTTACAACTTTTGGCAGATTTGTTCAGCATCCACTGTCTTGGAAGATTTACTTTCTCTAGCTTTCTTTGGCTCATCAACCTTCACTTCACTAACGTCGCTGGAAACTTTAAATATATATACCTGTACAACTTTGATTGTCATTAAAATCCAACACAAAAATTGTCACTCAACAAAATTTCTAGGCTTATACCAACCCAAATCTCTAGGCAGAAACATGGTTTTTGAGGAAATAATTCAGAATATTCAAAAACTAAGAATTGGGACATATGTGCTAAATTTTTACATTCTCACGTAATACAATGCTTTTCATACTATGTCAACATTCTAGCTTCAATTTACTTTACAAGTAGCGGCAGCAATGACTTTGACAAAGAACTAATGAATCATACATCATGTGACTACAACCTAGTGAAGCAAAAACTTGCATTAACTTGGAACCACATCCATCTTTTCATTTTAAAAAGATGTACAAATCATACAAAGATTAAACAATGCATTTACAGTAAAGCATAAAACTTACAGGTGAAAAATAACGTGCTTAGTAATGGTGATCTTACCTTAAATCTTGTTGGCTCAATAAGCTCAATTACCAGGGCATCACCATCATCCAATTTATGATCTCTAGAAAAAGCTCTCCATCCATCACTAAGTTTACTTCTCCCATTGTAGTGCACAATATACAGTGAACCTACCTCATTTTCTAACACAATTCTTAGTTTTGATTTCTCGGGAAGGTGAGTGTTGGAAATTTCCAGTGGTAAATCCTTACAAAAAAAAACGGGTAAAATTAAAATACCAAACAAATTGCACTATCATTGAATGTGAATGGAACAAAAATAAAAATTTAGGAAACTCCGCATGAACATTATCTTTCTAGATTACCAGTGTAAAGCACCCAGCCACTTGTGAGCGAGACATCGATTTAACAAAAGATGGATTTCTAGACAGCAAACCGCTTTGAAAGCTCATGGCACGCTTCAGTGCATCGTTTCGTTCTTCTTTAGTAGCAACTCTTGTTGATACGTATCTACAATGTCAGCATCCACTGTCTTGACAGAGTTACTTTCTCTAGCTTGCTCCAGTTCATCGACTTGCACTTCACTAATGTCATTGGACACTCTAAATATATGTACCTGTACAAGTACAATTATTATTAGATTTGTCCCCCATAGACCGGAAAGTAAGTTAGACATCGTTCAAAGAACATCTTACAAAATCTAACACAAAGATGGTCATTAAACACGAGTTCTAGGCTTTTAGCCATCCATGTGTCTACTTAATTATGAATCAAAGCTTGTTTTTGAGGGGATAATTCAGAATATCCGAAACTAATACAAGGTTGTCATGTTGATGCAGGGGGTGCAGCATCACATCCTACTCTTAACTAAAGACTAACACTATATTCTCCCTTTCAATGCAATCCAATGCCTTTTGTTTTACATTCAACCTTCATTTCAATCTTACTTTAGAACTGTCTTCAAGTGGCAGACAGTAGTGCCTATGGCGAAAAATGAAAGATTTAATAAACCATATATCATGTGACTCTATTCTAGTGAAGCAAAGATCTGGCATTAACTTATCATTTCCCGAAAAGATGCATAGGATGTATGAAGACTTGAACAACCATTTACAAAAAGCATAAAAAATAGCGTGGTTGGCAATGGTGATCTTACCTTAAATCTCGTTCGCTCAATAAGCTCCATTACCAGGGCATCACCATCATCCAACTTATGGTTCATAGTAAATGTTTTCCATTGATTAAGACGTGTACCGTAGTGTGTGTTTGTCTCATACACTGAACCTTCTTCATCTTCTAACAAAATTCTAACTTTTCTTTTCTTGGGAAGGTGATTGTTGCAGATTTCCGATGGTATGTACTATCAGAAAACATGAATAAATATTAAATACATAACAGTTTGCATATCATTGAATGTGAATGAATCAAAAATGAAAATTTTATCTTTCAAGCTTACCAGATCAAATTTCCCGGACACATGTGCAAAGACATTGATTTAACAAAAGATGGGTTTCTAGACAGCAAATGAAATCTCATGGCACGCTTCAGGGCATCGGATCGTTCTGCTTCAGTAGCAACTCTTGTTGATATGTAGCTGCAAATTCATCACCATTTAAACGAATCTAGGAGTTACTACACCTAAAAAAATCAAATAGATTCTAGAAATATACCTTGTTTCGCATTTTTTCCTTCCTGTCCCTTGGGAGTAAGCAACTTGATTCCGAGGACGTGAAGATCGTCTCATTAAATCAGGGTTCAATGGAGCTGTCTTTGATCTCAATGTATATTTCTACATCATTTGAGTGGAATATAGATACATATCAAACAAAGTAAAAGAATTAAACAAACTGATCATCTTAAGTAGTTGAAGAACTTACCCTCGGAGTCTTCTTTTTGTCTTTGGTAACATCTGAAAGACTGTTTGCTATCTTTAAAACACCCAATTCCTTCAGTTGAACACATAAACAAGAAATCAATTTAATCTAACAAAATGCAAGAATTTAAAACAAAAATGGATAAAAGAGGAATTAGGGCAACTGAAAACTGACCTGAAATCGTCTCTTATTGTCTTCTAATCGTTGTTTCCGTGCTTCTTCATAGGAGTTACCTTGTGCCATGAGAACTGAATTTCTTGTTTTCTGATTTGGGGTTCAATTTCTTCTTATTTCTAGGGTTTGAAAAAAATAAACTCAACCTGGGTAAATGAAATAACGTTTGGAATTGTCGGTGTAACAATCTAAATCTATGTAATGTGATTCTGATTTTGTGAAAAAATTTTTTGGCGCATTTCGATTTCTGTTAAAGATTTTGAATCGATTGGAGTTGCTTTTCTTTTTTCTTTTTGTTTTTGGAGCTAACTTCGACGAACTCACCGAAGAGTAGAAGTACACTACAGATTTGAATTCATTTGAATTCGCACTCCTATTAAAATCACGGTCTGTTTGTTTGGGCTGTTTTTCCTTTCGATTCGGAGGCCCATAATACTTCAAAATCGGGGAGCAAAGTCGCCTTATATAAAGGTACCAAGGACGGAACCACGATTTAAGATAGGAAGAAGGGTGCAGCAAATAAAAATAGTACCATCAAATAAATTACCTGACTCATGTTTATATGCAAGGACACGCGAGGGCGAAGCGAAGTTTATAGAATATGTTTGCCCCTAAAAATATCGTTTGGTCCTTTTTTAGGTGGACCTAAGTATCTGCTTTTGGTCTTTAGTCGAAACGCTTTACTATTTTGGTGTAATTATTTAAAAATATTAAAACCTGACAAAATACCTTCCTAGTGTTAATATTTAGTTATTTTCTTGTAGGACTTCATTTAAATGAAGTCCATATAAAACCTAAAAAAAGAGACTTCATTCGAAATGGTAAGTCATATAAAAACCTAAAAAAAAAAGGACTTCATTCCGTAATGAAGTCCATATAAAACCTAAAAAAACGGACTTCATTCCGAAATGAAGTCCATATAAAAACCCTAAAAAAATATCTAAATCGATCAACACCATCGTCAATGAAGACAACAACATATCTTCATCTTCTTCATCATCTTCATGATAAATGTTGTGAGAAAAAGAAAAAAAAAACCATAAAAATCGTATTCAACATTATCAACATCTTAGTATTATTCATCGTCTACAACTACACCGATCTAAATATCTAATCGATTTCACCTTCATCACCATAATTTACAGTGAGGAAGAAAAAAAATGAAAAAAATGAAGACACCATTAATCAGGAGGAAAAAGAAGAAGAAAGAAAAAAAGAGATAAATTCTAGATCTAAAAATATAAGATAAGAAAGTAAATGGAGAATGATTTATTCTCTCTTACTTTTGACTATATATGGTCCTTATCCAAAAGGGTATTTCTACCACTACAAGGTGACATTTACATCATCCATGACACTGATCGGAGACCCAGAACAATAATTTTAGGACCAAACTATAATTTATATTACCAAATAGGACCAAACAGACATTTGACTGGGTCAAATGGACTAGACTCTCTCTAATATATTATTCTTAGGACCTAATGATATTTCCTACATAAAAATAATACCATCAAATAAATTACCTGACTCATGCTTATATGCAAGGACACGCGAGGGCGAAGCGAAGTTTATAGAATGGGTGGAGTCGCTGTTAGAGCAAGTCTTATGGTGGAATCCATCCATCTTCCATCTTCCACGCCACCTCAAGACTTGGGCCGTGGATGGAAGCGCAGTCTAATAATTGGAATAGTAGAAACGCTAATCTTAATGGAGCTAAGCTCCATTCTTAATAAGCGCTAAAAACGCAATCTTAATGGAGCTAAGCTCCAATCTTATCATAGCGTTTCGCTATTCTTATTAGCGTTCTTGTCCTCTAGCGCCATTCTTATTAGCATTCGCTATTGTTTATTAGCGTTTTTGATGGATTCCACGAACCCTTCCACGAAACCATGGAAGGTTGCTTGGATTTTTGTGGAAGACCCTAACTTGGGAAGCCATTAGACTTGACATTCCATGGATTTTCCACTTGGAATAAGCTTTGGATCCACCATAAGACTTGCTCTTAGGCGCGCGTTTGCGTGACAGCTCAAATGAAGTCGCACTTCCCTGTCGTACGATTTCCATCTTTCCTCATCGATATCTGTGTTCAAGATTTTTTATTATTATTTTAGATTTCTTCCGCATCCCTGGATTTAACATTTTCCTAAAATGACTCCCGGTCGAACACAATCAATATTGGTAAATTTACGGGTAACTAAAAAAATCTTTAAAACGTATCACTGAATTCCATGATCTCCTGAACTAATTTTCTTCGAAGGATCAGTAGATTATCACTCTATTACAGTAGATCACAATCAACTAATTTTCTCATCCTCTAAATAAGTACCTTACTATTCAAAGTAAACCCCGTGTTTTGATCTAGCCCTTTCTCCGTATCAATCAAATCAAAAACCATGACTTTATTTATTTCACCATTAAATTTATCTTTCGTTCTTTGAAGTATCATCTAAAGAAAATGATGATTTTTATTCTGTAGAATTTCTTTCATTACTAAACATATGCATAACTTCTTATATCGACAATCAAATAGTACAATCTGAGTTTTAAAGGAAATTAAGTACATAAAGTAATTTCAGATCTGTTATATAATCAGAGAAGAAGAAACTTCGTAGAACAAAGAAACACGAGAGGAGATGAAAACTCTCGATTGTAACCGATCCTCTCAATATATTAGATGGGGGTTCAATTAGAAAATAAATATAATGTGTAGGGGTGCTTAACGAAAGAATAATAATGTAATCTTAAATAAAAAATAATAATAACGCGTGACAGCAGGACCCAAAAAAAAAAAAAAAACGGGAATTATGTGGAAATTCAAATTCATTCATTACGAAAAATATAATATATTTTTTTGAAAGTAAAGTAGATTCTTTGAGGGAAAGCTAATCGAGAAGATTATTCTCATTTGGAACAAACTCATTGAGAGTAGTCCTTAGATGGTAAATTAGGTATGATAAGCATCCGAAAAGATCTGAGGTTAAACTGATATTACATAGTTCTAAAGCTTTGACAGTGTCATAAGCTATTGTTGGAAATTAAAATGGTGGTGCTTCATAAAAACTTAAAGTAGTAATAGCTTATTTTCTTCCTTTTTAGCTAAAAGATCTCACGCCTTGTTTCCTCTTGTTAACTAAATTTGAAAACCTCCAAAGGAAACTAGTTGGGTTGCTTTCTTTTTAACCTCTTCTAAGATAGCTTTACTTTGCCAACCGATTGTTGTATCTTGTCTAATAGATAGTTAATTGTTGCTTTGTTATCTCCCTCGATTGCAGATTTTGCAATTCTTACACGCAATGCCCATTCTTGTTGTGTGAGTTTAGCTAGAGCTTACGCTTCTTCGGTGATGAAGTTCCGCACTTAGCCATTCCTTCGCTCCTTTGAAAGTACCTGTCCAATTGCGTAAAATAAAACCAATACCCGTATCGTTTTAAAAGAGGATAACCAGAAGCATCACAATTAATTTTCGAGATCTAGTAATTGGGAATTTCAAGTATCTTTAGTATCATTTATTGTTCTATCTTGAGCACTTGTTATGTTTTGTGTCACTTTGGATGCCAATATTCATAGTGTTTTGATATTACTAAAGTTAACTGATCAGGTGTTCTTTTTTTATTTTCAAACACCTAAGGCATCTTTCTTTCCGGAATAAAACCAAAGACTTGGTTGCTGCTTTAGTGGCCATTGAGATTGAATTAACTTCATCCGTTAGCCAAACATTATAGATATCTAAGAAGGAGATGTTATTAGAGCTTTGGTTAGGAAAAACTCCTGTCTGAACCTTTGTGGTTCCATATCGCTTTTGCATAATCACGGTCGAAGAAAAGAAGAAAAGTTTATTCTTCTTTGATTTAATCAATTTGTTTAATACCCTTTGACTTGATCTTGAAAAGAATCTTGAAACATTTCCATATTAAATGGCTTCTTTAACATGAAGTATCCATTGCCCATGTCCCCTCTCCAGAACTTTTTGTTTGTGCGAAATAATGATAAGACCTGGTCTTGCAATTTGCATATATGGATCTCACCGTAAATTCCCCATTCCTAGTGAGAGTCCACTAATTTTGTCTCTTTTCAGAGATCCATTATGTGAAGTAAATAGTCTGATGTTTGTGATTTCATCTACTAAGGGTTTTTCAAAGATAGAGTTAAGAAGGTTTGTGTTCCACTTTTTTGTTTAGTTGATTAACTCCAAGTGTTATATCGAGTTTGTTTTGAGAAACGTGTTTTGGTAGAATATCTTCTCTTGAAGGTAACCATGCTTTTTTGATTGAGTTTCAATCCCCTACTTCCCGAATACTATGCTTTTTTATGTGTTCCAATTCCTTGAAGAATGCGGTTCCATATCCATGAAGAGTTTGATTTCTTTTTAGACGGTAGAGTTCCCCATTTTTGAAATATTTTCCTTTAAGCATTTGAGCCCCTGGATCATCTGGGTGCATCACTAATCTCCATGCTATTCTACTTATCATGGCTTGGTTCATCTTGTTAGCTTCTTTGAATCCTAACCCTCCTTGTTCTATGGGTTTACATAAGAAATCAAAGGATTTGATGTAGACACCTTTTGAGTTGGTGTTTTTTCCCCACCGAAAATCTCTGGATGTCATTGATTCTTTTTTTTTTTTTTTGGCGAGTCACAAAGCTCATTGAAAAGATTGGCATCTTGGATAAGATGGATTTGTTCAAAACAATTTTTTTGGGTTGAGACAAAATTTTCCCCATGACTTTTGATCCTTTGTTCCATTTTCTCTATGATTCCATCAAAAGTTTTTAGTTTTGATCTATCTATGAACAAAGGAACCCCTAGAGATGAGTATCTCTAATGTTTATTTTTTTTATTTTCATCAACCTACAAATTATCCCTTGATGTTTATTATGGACATTTTCTTTGAAAAACAAACCGACTTGGAGAAGTTTATTACCTCAGGATCTTTGGGCCGACAGGTTAATAGCCTCAGAAGATTATTGCGACTTACCAAATGCTTTTTATGAAAGCATCATCATCTGCTGAAGAATAAGTGAAAATAGGTGTGGCTTTAGGGGTTAGTTTGATTCCTTGAACCATTTTTGAGGATTGTAGATGGCATAGGAGGTGAGAAAAAACTTCCATGCATATAATGAATAGGTAAGGAGACAATGGGTCTCCCTGCCTAATTCCTCTAGAAGGTTTAAATTCTTGACATGGATTGCCATTAAGAAGCACATCAATGGAGGGAGAAGAGATACATTGGTGAATGAGTTCACACCAGTCTTCTGAGAAGCCAAAAGCTTTCAGTGTGTTTATTAGGAATTTCCAATTGACCCTGTCGAAAGCTTTCGACATGTCAATCTTAAGACCAATATTCCCTGTTTTTTTCTTGCTTTTCTTCATTGAGTGAACTATCTCATGTGCTACTATTATATTATCTGAAATTTGTCTTGAAGAAAGAAAAGCAGATTGTAAAGGATATATTATTTTCTCTAAAGTTTTCTTGAACCTATTTGCCATAAGTTTTGCTATAACTTTGTAAGGTGTGTTGCATAGACCAATTGGTTCTCGAAATCATCGGTGATTTTGGATTTTTTATTTTTGGTATGAGAGCAGAAGGTCTTATTAAGATTGTTGTGAAGATGTTTGTTTCTAAAAAAATCCTGAACTGTTGCCACCAGCTGATTCCCAACAGTTTCCCAATTGTGTTTGAAAAAGCTAACCGTGAAGCCATCTGGTCCCGGAGCTTTATTAGATTTCAAGTGTTTTACCACTTGCCAGATTTCCTCTCCAGTTGGGATGTCAGTTAGGGCCAAGTTCTCTTCTGCAGAGATGCATGGTTGTATGTGATTGAAAATCTGTGTTTCAGCAACTGAGCTAGTCTCTGTGAAGAGATCCTTAAAATAAGAAGTGAGAACTTCCTCGATTTCATCTCTAGATTTTACCACATTGTTCTGATTATCCTGAATACCTTCGATGTGGTTTCTTTTCCTTCTTTTTAAAGTTGTAACATGAAAGAATGTAGTATTTATTTCTCCTAGAGCTATGGTATTATTCCTAGATTGTTGCTTTGGAATTGCCTCTTGAGTGTCATATAATGCCTCTAGTTCTAAGGTTTTCCTATTGATTATGGCAATGGTTTTGTCTACAAATGGTTTTGTTGACAGATTTTCTATTGTTTTGATCAATATTTTTATTTTTTTGTTAGGCTTTCCAAAAACATGGATTTTCCAATTTTTTAGGTTTTCCCCTAGTGTTTCAATGTTGTCTAGAAGATCTATCCCTGGCCTATGGTTTTCATTACTCAAGATTTTCTCATGACTTCTATGCAAGATGGTTCTTTTAACCGAGTGTGTCGTAAAATTTAAAAGTTGGTGCAAGAGGTCTAGTTGTAGGAGTTAGTGACATGCAAATAGGACTATGATGCAAGCTATTGCAACTAAGTTTTCTAGAGATGCTTCACTAAATTCTAAAGTCCATTCAGCATTAGCTAAGGCCCTATCAAGCCTTTGCTTGATATTTGCCTTCCCTTCCCTTTGATTATTCCAAGTAAAAATGTTACCCTTATATCCTATGTCTTCTAAACACATTACGTGAATTAAGTTCATGACTGTCTCAATTTTTTTTCTGTTAAAAGGTAACCCTCCTTCTTTCTCCTCCTCATTAAAGATTATGTTTAAATCCCCAATTACCATCCATGGCATTTGGTTGTGATTAACCCTTTGAGATATATCTTCAAGATATTCCATTACTTTTAATTTTGAATCAGTTTTAGGTGATCCATAAGAAGCAAGTTAATAACCATTCCTTTGAATGGAAATTATTTTACTATCACATTTATTATATTTAGATTTGATTGAACTACTTCAAAGTGAAAACCATCTATCCAGGCAATTGCAAGCCCCCCAGTTATTCCATATGGGTCTACAATGTGATTATTAGGAAGTAGTTTAATATGTTCCTTATTAAGCCTCTCTTTGATTTGGTTTTAGAGAGAAACAGAACATCTGGTTTTTCAAAATCAATTATTGTCTTTAAATGTTGCTGTGTTTTTTTTGGCCACACCCCTGAGTGTTCCATGCCAGTATTTTCATAGTTGAAAGAAAACTATAAGAAAAGCAATGCCAGATTATCTTCTTTAGAAAGATCGTTTTGTGTTTGAATTCTACTTTAGTTAGAACCAAACTTATGCAAGACTAATTATCACACTAACAACAAATACTTAACAACACCAAGGTCACAGAATTGAAAAAATGCCGAAATCTTGATCCAAAATAACGCAAAAATAAAGAAAAGAGTACCAGAATTTTTAGACATACCTAAATTTTCTCTTTTCCTTTTTCTGCAGCTCTCACTTGTAATTGCTCAATCTTTTCATTTATGGAGAGGGTATCATTAGCCAGAGAAGAAGAGCCAACATCAAAGGAGCCAAATTGGTTTATATGACCCATTTCGAAAACATTTTCAGATGCAGAAGTGGTGCGTTAAAAATTGAATCTTCCATTAATAAGGTTATGGATTCATTAGATGCTATGGATGAGTGCGGCGACTGAAGAGATGCAATAGATTCAGAAATTGCCATGCTAAAACTTGGTTTAGGAGATTCAATAGACACAGAAGAATCGGAGAAAGTGATACAGAAAGCCGGTTTAGGCAGCACACAAGGTTGAGAGATCTCATCTTCTCGTGTAAAAAATTCTTCTATGGGAATCTCGCTAAGATTTTCGGTATGAAATCACCAGGAGATGAGTGAGAGCTTAAAACCTGATTTACCACGTCTTGTGGCAGCCCTGAATTGTTCTAGGACAAGGATCCTAGATTGGTTGAAAAGAGTTGATAGGAGAATAAATGGGTTGAGAAGGGGATTCCTAGTACCTCTGCCTCTTTCCAAGGATTGAATCTCCTTCATTAATGTGAAACAAAACCTCCCCTTCATCAGAAGAGATAACATGGACTGAGTCGAGAGGTGAAGGTTGAGATAACGATTCAAGCAATTGAAGGATTGAGACAGGTGATAACTCTGAGATGGTGACCCATAGGCCGCGTCTGATATTTCTCTATCAATATCTTCATTTATTCTCACCTTTAAGTCTGTAGCCCAGCTTTGGGACTCCGAATCAGAGAATGAAGAGGGACCTTCATCATAAATACTTTCTAGAGGTAAGTTATGCTTAACAACACAAGAGTCTTCAATATGACCCAGTCTACAGTAGTCACACACTTTCAAAAGGCAAGTCAAGGTAAGTAAAATAAAGTCTTGATTAGGGATGATTTCCAACTTTCACTCTAGCATTAGTGATTAAAGGTTTCTCTATGTTAATTTCAACTCTAGCAAAAACATCATTTCCAGGCAATGGAATTGCATTGACCGGAGAGATGCTGCAGACGAACCCCAGATAGGTTCCTATTTGAGCAATGACGTACTCATTGTAATGAAAATGCTGCAAGTTCAAAAATCTTACCCAAACAGCGATGGTTTAAGTGTGTTTCTTTCAATAATCATTCCTGGGGACCATTTAGCTATTGGAAATGCATCTCCATATAAATGCCAGGGTGCATTTTTCAGGATTCCAACCATAAATTCTCTGTCCCCAAAAGAAATTATGAAGACATTAACTCCTATTTGTTTTACTTTAAAGCTATTGTTTTTCCATCTATATTTTAAAGCCCTTGCAATATTAGTTTTGTTAAAGAGGATGTTGAAAAGATCCTAGCTATAACAGAGTTGTCATGTGTAAAACCTTCCACAGATGGAGCCTTGAAAGGCAACATTTGAGTTTTGAAAAGCCTTTTTTTTTAGAAGATGCTTTTCCCACAGAGGCAGTGTTATTCCTCATTCTTTGAAATGTTTGAATCATTGATGATGAATCCATTTGAACTTAAAAGGTGTTGCTTTGTTTTGTAGTTAAGTAAGAGAAGAAACAGATTTTACTTATTGAGTTTGGTTACCACAACCTATGTTGGGCAAACATGTAAGAAACTAAGATGTAGAAAGTGAAAAAGGCTAGACAGGAATGTTCTATTCCTTTAAGAAGCAGTTGAGTTATCAGAGAATGAGAAAGAAGCTTTTAACTTGTCCCATTGAGTGCCACATATTGTTGTTTAGTTAAGGCCATGGTTTATTAGTCCCCGTAGTACCCTATTATTCGGTGGAGTTTATAGGTCAAATATATTCCGAGGAGTTTTAATGCAGCCAAAGCGTAGCACGGGCAGTGAACCTAATAGGTCTACTAAAATAAAAAACCTGGCCCATTTGAGGGCTATAGCCTCATTTAGCCCCTCCATTGGCATGTTGTCCAAACGAACCTAGATACTAGACACCTCCCAACCAGTCCTACAGTTATTCCAAATTTTTTTTTTGCTGAAACTAGAGTTTGGAGCGAATTATAAAGCTACTTTGAAAAATGGGTTAATTATTCTTATGACCGTAATTAACATCAAGCAAAAATAACACAGATTTTTGGCTTTGTAACATACTTGGCCAACACATCTAATATATGGCAAATTGTCAGACTCTTGCTGATTATACCCCAAACCAAATGGCTTGCAAGGGTAATCTTCTCTATGTCTTCGAGTTTCCACATCGATGTTGCTTGGCTGCTTGCCTAAGATAAGATAAATCAAAACGGAGCCAGCCGAAATTTCTAGAATGGCTGGAGATATATTGACCTGCTCTGGCTGGATTCTGTTGCGAAGGCCAATATACCCATTTGACATAAGGACAGTGATTACAAGAATCTACAGATTATTTTAGTAAATACTAAGGTTGATTCCCAAATTAACAAAAGATACCTGTGCCTGCTTCACATCTATAACAGGCAAAGGACGAGCTCATTTTACTTTCTTCCATCGGAACTTACAACCTGAATGGCACGACAACAGTTTGCAAAAGAATTATACATGGGATCAGATATGTAGAAAACTTATAATTAAAAGATGAAAAGAACTTCTCAGAGAGAGAAACCAAAGGAGGCCATGGAGTTTTTTTATAAGATGGTAACAAACTTACAAGCATAGTTGACTCCTGGAGAGCAGCAATCACCAATTACTTTTTGTATAAGCGCTTGCATTTTCCCAAACAGCGCAATAACTCCAACAGGGACTACAAGAGTCATAAGGTCATTTTTGTCATGAGCACAATATAGATATATCGAGCACAAAACCACAACGGAAACTAACAAAACATCAAGATTCATCGACAGGAATTAAAATGCATTCTTCAGAACGTCATTGATACAAATTAAATATTGCAAAAACAATAACACGTGCAAATTTTATACGCCTGGGCACTGCTAAAAGTCCAGCAGATGAAAACTACTGCTGGAACTATGTTTTACCCATAAAAAGGACTGCAAGAGTTAAAACATATGGCACACTAACTACATAGAAGAAGGTGGTGAATCAAAACCAGTATAGAGAGAGAATCAGAAAGCGGTTTGTTGAAAAGTCATTCAGACCCATCCAGAAGCTCGGCACAGCTACATTTAAGCTGCACCAGGAGAAACAACTAGACAGGAAAACCTGTCTTAAGTACCTGCTTAATTCATCACCTTCATCACTCTAAATACTTTATTAAGAACTACAGAATCAAAGAGATAGATACTGAGCATTGTGTAATAATACGTGCAAACTTTATATGCCTAGGCACTGCTAAAAGTCCAGCAGACGAAAACTACTGCTGGAACTATGTTTTACACATAAAAGGGACTGCAAGAATTTAGAACACATGGCACACTATGCAAATCAGAAAGCGGTTTGTTGAAATGTCATTCAGACATGCAGAAGATCAGCACAGCTATATTTAAGCTGCACCAGGAGAAACAACTAGACAAGACACCTTGTCTGAAGTACCTGCTATATCCAGATGACATATAGATACTTAGCATAGCATAGTAATCTTAGATCCACTATGGTAGAAAACATGAAATTCCAGCTTTGAAAATCGAAATCGACAATTATATAACGGAAGACACTCAGATGAGTAAGGGACACATCAAAACCATCCGCAAGTGAAGCCACCACCAGCAATAAGCTGAGCAACAAAACAGACCAGTGTCAAATACATAGTTTCTTCATGGTCTTCAACACATAACATCCAGAAGAAATAAAAGTACAGGTAAAAACCATTTTTGGATAGGTAAGAAAAACTTTAACTACTGTAATACAGATTTATCTTGTTTCAGTATGCCATCTAACAAAAATGGAATTTTAAATCCATATTTAATATATATAAATAGTGCAGCATCTAAATGTCATTCAGACCTATCCAGAAGCTCGGCACAGCTATATTTAAGCTGCACCAGGAGAAACAACTAGACTGGACAACCTGTCTTAAGTACGTGCTATATTCATCACCTTCATCCCTCTATTACTTTATTAACAACTAGACAGGGCAACCAAAGAGATAGATACTTAGCATATTGTAGTAATCTCAGATCCACTATGGCAGAAAACATGAAATTTCAGTTTTGAAAATCGAAATCGGCAGATATATAAAGGAAGACACTCAGATGAGTAAGGGACACATCAAAACCAGCCGCAAGTGAAGCCACCAGCAGCAATAAGCTGAGCAACTAAACGGACCAGTGTCAGATACATAGTTTCTTCATGGTCTTCAACACATAACATCCAGAAGAAATAAAAGTACAAGTAAAAACCATTTTAATTTTAGAATAGGTAAGAAAAACCTCAACAACTACTGTAATACAAATTTATCTTGTTTCAGTATGCCATCTAACAAAAATGGAATTTTAAATCCATATATAATATATACAAACAGTGCAGCATCTATAAGAACACAGCATCCAATGTGATTAAAAAACCTCACAGCAGAACGCAGTATAGCCAAGTCGCAGGAGAAGCATTCAAGTAAAGCACACCACAGAAAAAACAAAGAAAATGGAGAAGTATTAGTCCCTTCGCACAGTAAACTCAAAGTTCTGGATAAATTAAGATCTATACAAAAATATTTGTAGCACTAAACAGAAGCTGATGTTTTGCACTTACTGAACCCTTGTTTGTTTTCTTCAAGAATTAACTTGATGCCTATTGGAGGTATATGCTGGCGATGAACATGCATCTCCAACGGTATACAATATCCCCTATAAGTCAGGATGAATTGCTGCTCAATGATCACATCAAAATTTTCTGTTTTAATTCATTACATTGTTAAAGGTGTATCTTTAAGGCATTATCTCATTTACCCTTCACTGTATTTTCAAGGCAATTTTCATGTTAGGAGCGCGCTTCCATCAAGAATCTCAGTAGGAACCGCAACATCGAAGTTCTCACCAAGATTCTGAAAGACCCCCTTCATATTTCTGGTAATTAAATCCGACCTACTATCAGTAGAAGAAATAAACTATCATTTGATGCACTTTCGTAACTTCGAAGAGTAAAATTTGACAAATGGATTTACCTACTCAAATAAATAATGTTGCACCAGTAGTCCAAAAGAAAATCACTTAAAATTTGACAATCTATCACTGTGGAGTTTTACATCATCGTACCCTCTTGAAGGGAGTGTCTCTGAAGGATTGCTACTGTCTCTTCCATGGCACTACAGATATAAAGACAGGCAATTTTAGTAGCCAAATTAAGAATTTTATAAAAAAATTACTGACAAGAGAAAATAGATTTCAAACCATACCCGGCATCACAAACGAATCCGTTAAGAGTATAAGTAGGCAATGCAATAATTTCCCCTTCTTTGATAGCTTGTATAGCTTCATTAACATAGTCCTCTGTAGTAGGAAAAACTGCCCTTATTCTGTTTTTTTTTAAATCTAAACCGCACCTTTTTCCAAATCCCAACTCAAAACCTCTAATTTGATGTCGAGAACTGAAATCTCAACTTGGGTAGTCCTGGATAAAGTAGACTATAATGCTTAGAAAGAAGAACAAGCAAATAACGATTAAAAACAGGATAATAAAAAGAAATGAAGTACAGCTTTGAATGTGGAGAGAGAGGAGATCAACGAGTTCTAAAGAGCACCTCTATTAAAAGATGGGTATGAGAATCGAGCACCCAAAATGGGCAACTTTTCAGCGATTTTTGGAGGAAAATTCATCTGAAGACGATGTTTAGAATAATGTGAAAATCCAGTAAAAACAGATGAATTGAGATTGTAGAAATAATAAAGCTACTGGGGAAACCATATGATTTTTATTCATTTCTTTTCTTACACAAATAACCCATGATGGTACCACCCAAACCCAATAGCACAGGTGTCGTTATAAACAAAAACAGGAAATTGCATGTCTATCCTTCAATAGATAATTTTATCATGTTCTTTTTACCTAAAAGGAACAACAAACATAATAGGAGATTTCCCTCAATCTTGTACGTGCGGTTAAGTTTGTGCCCATAAGATTTATAACATGTTGGTTTTAAACTCATACTATTTCAGGTAACTCTAGTATACTTGAAAAATCCTAAAATCAAGGATAAAAAAGTATAAGAGTTTGTGTGCAAATTTTAGCACGTCGTTCTTGAAGTGCACTTGCCTTTTGGAAACGCAAACTTCTGTGCAACCAAGCAGTGTATGTCTCAAAGACTTTGAGAACTTTTAGAAGCACTATAAGTATGTCTATGATGGCAGTTTGCTTCCTTCAAGACGTGCCAGATAGACTGTCGTTGACCAGGCAAGACTAGGAAACTACAAAATCCTAAAAACTAGAAGGTAAAAAAAATTGTTGTTCAACTTACAAGTTTGTTCTTTTTTCTAATAGATTATTGAGGGTTTCCGTCTCGTAAAGTATAATCTAAGGAGCTTAAGTGGGAGGCAGCTCAAACCGAGCTGAATAGACTTAAGCTAAATACAAAATGAGTCATGCTGTGACGAGGTCACCCTTGTGACAGCATCCGTAAGGGTGCGCCTTCTAGCCCTTGGATATTATAAAGACGTATCTCGATGTAAGATCTAGAAAATAACATTACACTTGTTATTTTCCTTGTTTTTGATTATTTTTTTTGCATCTAGTATTTAATTTTATTTGTTTCTTAGTCCTTTTAGTAAATCCAGAAACAAATCTGATGCGCCAATTGCTATAATACTAGTTCGTTCTCTTTTCCACGGTAGCCTCCTCTACAAGTACATTAGTGAAGAAAGCAATGGCTTCCCAGTGACCCAAATAGCTCATAAAATCAATGCAAGTGACGCAACATATGGTAGCAACTACTGATGCAGTCCAGTGAAAACTAGAAAATCACTAGTATATCTGATGATCTAGCGTGCTCTTCTCAGACACAAATGCAATGCAATTGCAAAGACATAAAAGTTGGAATAGACGATTTTGAACTCTTATTGATTGGTAATGAAGCCTAGCATTGAATTGCAAAGGAACTTCCAAACTTCTGTTAGAGGAACTTAAAAATTGTAGGACCTAATATCAACAGAGGCAACGTAATTGTCCAAAACAAACACAAACCAGATATTAGCATATTGCATCGAGTAGCGATGGGAGGAGGAATGGATATAAACAAGAACTGATAGATTGGAAGACTAGAACACAACAAGAAAAACTTGTAGAACAACTTGTGAAGGATGATCTACCAGAAGTTTTCCTTATAATTAACTAATCCCCTCAAAGTCGTTCCCAGTACTTAAGTCAATCCATCTTCTTCCATATTCATAGAGATATAAAAACCTGAAGTAGTAGCTAGGTTTAGCAATTTAGAAAAACTGAAAAAGTGAATAAGATTAAAGGTGTCGAGATGTTTCTTAATTTGCTACAAGGATTAAGTAAGGAACAAATAAAAGAAAATACTGGATATAAAAATAACAAAAATAATACATATATTTATATTTTTAAAATCTTGCCTCGAAATACATGTTTATAATATCTAAGGGCTAAGAAGTGCACCCTTACGAATGTTGTCACGAGGTGACCTCGTCACAGCATGACTCGATACAAATTAGATTTTTAGTTTTTATTCTTCTAATGCAGTTCATAAATGACCAGTGCAAAATACATAAACCGTCTTATGCCTCTGATCGTAACTAATCTCAGAGATATTGTTAGAATAAGGCAGAGTAACACCAACTAACCAGAATCATACAAGTCGTCTGGAACTTCATTAGAGATGTCAATTTCTAATAAGTTTCATGTTACGACATTTTATGTTTTTGTTAATCAATACAAAGTGATCTGGTTATCTCCTATTTGACAACATTGGGACAGAAGTACAAGTATAATATAAATCAACAGTTTTCACGTACTGCGGATTTAAACCACATAAAAACATAGAGTGGGACCCGCCCCTTTTGGAATTAGCAAGGGTGCCCAACGCACCCATAAATAGGCCCCCTGCTAATCCCCGGAGGGGGCCGGACCCACTCTATGTGAGAGACGGTTTTATGTTGTTTAAACCACGGTTAAACAAGAGTGGGACCCACCCCTTTTGGAATTAGCGGGGGTGCATTGTAGGCCCTGCTAATCCCCGAGGGCCGGACCCACTCTATGTGAAGTGAGACGGTTTATATGTGGTTTAAACCACGATTATGACATTTTATATGTTTTTGTTAATCAATACAAAGTGATCTGGTTATCTCCTATTTGACAACATTGGGACATAAGTACAAGTATAATATAAATCAACAGTTTCTACGAACTGCGGATTTAAACCACATAAAAACATAGAGTGGGACCCGCCCCTTTTGGAATTAGCGGGGGTGCCCAACGCTTGCCCATAAATAGGCCCCGTCCCCGAGGGGCCGGACCCACTCTATGTGAGTGAGACGGTTTTTATGTGGTTTAAACCCACAGTTAAACAAGAGTTTTTGAATATATGTATTGTTTTCTAACACTATGCTCATCGGACTTTATTTTCTATGTGGAGATGCACTATATGTTGTCTGAGTATTGGTTACTAAACACTGCAGTGCAATGGAAGACATTATCAATCCTAGAAAGACACTACCTACGAAAGGAGAAACAATAATGATGCATTGATAAATTTTAAAGTAATTTCTTCTTTATAAACCACTAGTGAAACATTATTTCCCTTCATTTTTTAAATTTCTAAAAATTAAGAATCACAATTTAAAGACCTAAACAATATATTGTAGGAAACCAGACACTTTTTTTTATGAATTTTTTCTTAATGTTTTATGTTTGTCTTCTTTTTTGATTATCTATTTGGAAAATTACTAGTGTAAGTAACTAATATATCTACAGAAACCTAATTTCTGCTCAGAACATGCCTCTTTACATTTGACTTTTCAGAAATTTTTAATTTTTCAATTCCAATCCTTTGCTCTCGGTAAGCAAGAGACGGTACAATTTGAAGTTCATTGTGCTAGATTTTGGCTATCAAACAAAATCAATTAGTACATTATCTTGTCAGCCATCCTAACTTCTAACATCCAAGACTCCTCTATTACTGTGAAGGAACTTGATATCAAAAATAATTAAAAATATGTAAAAAGAGAGAAAATAAGCCTTTATTCTTACAGATTAATTTGAGAGCCTTTGTGCTGCTGCCCTTGATACTTTCTCAATTTAAGCTGGGTTTACACTTACCTTTCTGCAAAAGTGTGTGCAAGTGTAAGAATCAAAAACAGTCATACATGCTAGATATTTAACCTTAAGGTGAACCAAACAATCTTTTCAACGAATTACACAATTAATGAAGAAAACCAAGAATAAAACAAATCACTGAAGGGGCGCGATTATCACAATAGGCTGAATAGGTGCATTTTTATGGGAAGTAAAGAAACAACACACATTCATAGAAAATCATGCAAATGTACTGTGCCGGATAAAGTTAAAAGTACCACAAAAACTTTGTCTACACTTACACTAGTCTAAATTTGAATCCTGTTTTATACAATGGCAGCCGAACTAACAGATGATTTTCTTCACGGCTCAAGGTTGTCAAGCCAATGACCCCCTCATGTAGAACAAAACATAATAATTGACTGAAACGGGACTAACCACAAAAATGCTTGGTTTAACAACTTCATGCATTACCCAGTATTAAAAAAAAAAAAAAAGTATTGGTTCAACAAAAAGTGAGATTGATTCATAAATTGTACTTACAAGAACATTGAAA
Organism: Papaver armeniacum; assembly: GCA_023531295.1. NCBI lineage: Eukaryota > Viridiplantae > Streptophyta > Magnoliopsida > Ranunculales > Papaveraceae > Papaver > Papaver armeniacum. The sequence continues at coordinate 18,417 of JAJJWW010002641.1, read as the reverse complement.
CTGAAAGTTGTAGAAAGTTACTGAATTCCTCTTTCAGCTATAACCTGCAATCCCATTCCACAAATCAAGCCTATAAAATCAAATGACACTAAACTGAACAACATTCTATTAAAAAGTAAAATAGAAAAAAATTAACCTCTTTAAATTTAAAATCTAACTTCAATCCATATCTGAATACAAACTATTTGGGTTCAATACCATGAAAAAGAACAAGTTTCACCACAAATCTCTAAAATATAATCACCAACTTCTGCAATCTATCTCATCATTTAGATCCTACTGATGGTTCAATTTCTGCTGAAGAATTACAAATGATTTTAAAGAGTAGAAGAAGGTTGTGGTGGTTTAGCAGTTGGAAGGGGCAGGAGGCGGAGGAGGAGGAGGAAGAAGAAGGAAAGAAAGAAGAATTAGGGGTAGGGGTAGGGTTTTATAAACTCAATCAACGGTTCTGATATGTATATCTACCAGGATCGGTTTGGATCGATTCTGCCCACCGGTCCGAACAGGCATATGTCGGTTCTTCGAAACTGACTGTTTAACCAAACTGTTGGGCCACGGTTTCGCCCCCGTTCTTTTGGGTCCGCATCACCGTTTCGGCATGGTTTGCCTATACTAATTAATGAAATCTACCTACTATCATACCTATTTTTCTAGATTTTTTCACCCTCAAACCCACCGTGGAAAACTTCATTGAAGTCATTTTCTCACATAACCGTTTCCTTTTTTAAAAGGAAAAGAAAAGATTTTTATCGGAGAGGAGAGTAAAAATGGATTGAGGAAGCGAGAATCATAGTTAACTTGCTAATTAGGACCTAGTTTATTAATATATGTTTCTAACTCGGACCACACAACCCTACTAAATACACCCACATAAAAAGCCGCATACCCATCTCCAACACAAACCCACCACCACCATCAAGCCAACGTCCACACGACACCACCATCACCTGTCTCCCACACAACTCCGAACCAACATCACATATGTGTCTATGATCAATCATTGATAATGTTGTTCCTCCACTCATATTCTTGTTCTTTAAGACTTTTAGTCCTTGTATCGGTTCGTCACGAAAATAATGGCCTCCATTGATTGATTTTTAAATGTGAAAACAATTGAGAATTCAAAAAAAATTCTGAATTAAATAATAGCAAATCCTTATTCGTATATCCAACACACTGTGTTGGTTTAGAGAAATCTCAAAGACGATCGAAAAAACCTTGTTTAAATCAGAGGGGAAAAAGTGGAGAACTTTTAGCAAACCATTTTTTCAATTTTTTTTAAATTTTTTTTTTAAGATGATCAGTTTTCACGGTTTAATAGACTAACTTTGACTAATATTGTACGCGTATATAGTTTTTGATGAATCTTATCTCTCTGACACGCACATAGAGAAGCCGTTCGATTAGTTTATTTGGTAGTCTTTGATTTCATATCAAAAGAACTTTTGTTTCATTCATAAACAAAGAAAAAAAAAAGATGTTTCATTGCAGGTGGCGGTTGTTGTGATGAGTTGTTCGTTATGTTTGTGGTGGTGTTAATGGTGGTGATGGAAATATTTGGGGAAATGGGTGTGACTCGAGTGTGGTCGGTGTATTAGAAGGGGTAATTTAGACGAGTTACAAAGATATCTTGACTAGCCTTAATTAGCGAAGTTGATTACGATTTTCGCTCTCCTCGAGATCCATTTGCACTCCCTCTAACAAAAATCAAAGAAAAATTTAATTCTAAAAGTTGCCTTTCCTTCCTCGTTTATGGTTTACATTTTTTTTCTTTTCATTTTTTTTCCGTTTGACCATCGGGGCGGAGGAGCCGAGAATAGATTTTTCACAAGGATCGAAGCTAGAGATTTATTTTGATCTTGTTCACTCTATCTACATTCTTTTTTGTTAATTATGATCTTATGATTCTAACTACATTATGTATAACTTAAGATATTTGTTGTCTTCCTTAGGGTTTTCGCATGAATGATTTATTGGGGGATAGAAAAACTAATTGGGGGATATGTGCCGAGGCATAGTTTTCAATGAAAAACCCGGCATGGTCGATGGACTACTGCGCATTGAAAATCCATGCTGCGAGGTAGCTACGATAAAATATCCCCAATTAATCATTCTTTTGCATCATATTTTAGAGATTTTTTGGCGAATCTTTGCATGGATAGATTTGTGCGAGTTTTTTAGCTTTAAGTTTTTTTGATCTTTGATTTTGTTTTAATTTTTATTTATTTAGGTTTTTTGTTGAATCGATTTTGAGATTCGGTTATATTAGATTAATGTAAATCTCTTCCCAATCGAGATTTGAATCAATTTTTTTGTTCACTTTATTTTTAGTTGAAATTTAGATTAATTACGAATAAATGTTGTTGTTGTTCTTTGTTATAATTTGTTTTGAATTTTTGTGATGCAATTAGCTAGCATGAGATTCCAATGTTTTCTTTTAAAAGTACGCATAAATTTTTGGTTTGTTTATTGTTACTTATTTTTGTCTTTGCAATTTGAAATGTCTTTTGCGAGATCATTAGTTGTAATTCATTACTTGAGTGACTTTTAGCTCATCATGTTGATATCAACACAGCTCTAGAATCCTTGAGGACAATCTGTTAGATCATAGCTCGGTTGAACCAACCAAGCATTGGTATGTCAAGTTTGGTTGTCATATTTTAGTGAATCAAAACTCAATTAAAGAGTCGCTTGATTATATACTAGAGACAACTTCGTATAGGTTAGGCTAGAAAGATTAGGGTTATGAGACATACAAGTATTACTCGAAGACTTGAAGAATGTGAAGAAGTAACAAGCTATATCGGACTGACATCATCCTTCCTCTTGAGGTTAATAATATTGTGACTTGAATCTGTTTCATTCCTAACGTATCTTTCAAGTTGTGCTATATTTAAAACATAACCGCTAAGTGTGATGATTATACTCTAGTAGACATAGTGTTAAGGAATTATAATACAGTATATAACGCTTATCTTTTGAAATTCGTATATAAGACATCGACATAATCGTATGAATGCTATTGTGATTATGTGTATGGGTAAAGGTGAAGATTCAATCCTAGGAAACAATGTTTACATTCGTTTAAAGGAAGTACATTCATGAACTTGTTTTATGAAACGAAAGGAAATCACTAGGCTTATTTGTATTGTTATTCATTGCATATCTTTGGATTAGCAATATGTGTGAGTTAATTGGAACCGATCATAACTTGTTATGTATCTTGGTAAAACTAGTCACAATGCACGACTTATATATTGGTATGACTTTTATTAGTGTAACCGATCCTAAGTAATCACCTTAGATGGTATGATCGATATTTTTAATTGGTGTAAACGATCCTGGTAATTGGTATAACCGATCACAAAAGAGTTGTAATCGATCCTTGTAATTGGCGTAACGGTCCTGGTAATTGTCGTAAATGATCCAAGTGACTAGTGTAACCGATCACAAGTAATACCATGAGAATATGGTAACTAGTCACCGGTATTTGACGTAATCGATCCCGGTAAATGATGTAACCGGTCCCGGTAACCATATTGAGGTAGAACCGATCCTTGTGTTTGGTAGAACCGTAAACCCATGATTAGTGTATTGATATTTAATCAATCACATAGTTCTTGAAACTTCAGATGAACCAATTCTAAACTTGTTTGAAAGTGTGGTATAATCGGTTCCAAGATTGTAAATATTAAAAGGATTTACAAAGAAATAAAATGTCGACATACTTTGAACATGTTCAGTAACTCTTTATCTTTTATTGTTCAAAGATATTCCTTAATAACTCAAGGAGATCCGGACCGAAATAAGTTGAGAATCTTTTAATTAAGGTTGTTAATTTTATATGATTTTAATTAAAACAATTAAAATGCATATCTAAAATAAAAATTGGTAATGTGCATTTACTAATTGAAGATTTTCTAGTAAGATTTCGTTATTTTGAATGAAACATTTCCGAGGAATTATGAAAACCATTTTTTGAAATATATTGCATATCTCGAGAATATTCGGTTTTGAAATTCCTTGGTGTCCAAACTTCCTTGGTCTATAACTACCCAAGTTTGCATTTTGTGCAAACCATCCTAAGAAACCGAGAAAAACTACCTTGTTGTGTTATTCTTTGGTGGAGTCGTCTATTAGGAGAGAAAAGTACCCTAATTAGGAGAAATCTCATACGACTAGCTCGTTTAAAGTATGGGATCAAGAAGCTCTACGTGTTACAATGCAATACATTTTTGACTTACGTGAACCCATTTACCAAATTACTGGCAGCTCTTGGGTGCTTGAAATCCTAATGCTCACGTGCCTTTAACACTCTTAAGTTATCCCTTAGTAGTTCTAGTATGGAAATTAGTGGATGCTTAGGTATTTTGAGCATGTGTGACACATGGAATTGTGAGTAGTTGTTTAATTTACTTAATGATGTTTAAAACTATGAAGGAAATTATCGGAAAGAGGGAAGAACAACTCGATCTTCTCTCATACCGTATCCTTTACGATGTTAGCCAAAACCTACAAACCCAAAAGCTGGGAGAAAGCGATAAGGTTGGAGAGAAATTAATGGAGTTGATTACACTTCTTGGTCATGATGTGGAAGAATAGGGGAGGAAGAAAAGATTTTTGGGTTTTTGATTTTTGTTTACAATTTTTATTGAAACCCTTGATTTATTTTTTGTGTTAATTAGCATAAGTGATTCAATTTCTTATTCCCTTGAATGTTTGGTTTTGATTCGGGGAGTCTATATTTTCCGAGAAGACAAGGAAGTAATCTAGCATACACAGGTATAAATTGTTCGTTGGTATCCTCAATGGTGCGGCTCGGAAGAGGAAGAAAACCATGGTGTTCGTTTGGAGATGATTGTCACTTGCATAAGGTGATTCATATCATTTGGTTGGTTAATGATGGACGCATTTATGTGTCTATTTTAGTCTCAATTCTTTGTTATGTTAGTACTCGATTTTGCGCTTATTTTGGTATTTTATGTCTTTGTAGGTGTTTTTGGAGAAATAAGCTTTTGCGGCGAAATTGGCTCGAAAAGTTGTTTTTGCGCTCGTGGGAGAAAATTACTATACGGACCCCCATTTTGGTTAAGGGGTACCTCAATTACTAAGGGGCAACCCATTTCCGGAGCATCTGCTATTCGCACCCCGAGAATGGATAAGGGGAGGTCATCTCATACCTTTTGAATATTGAAAATTGGCGGGAAAATTGTTGCAGCACATTTCAAAATAGGGTTTGAATTTTGAAGCTTCTGTAGAGAGATTCAATCACGAAAATTTGTTGCATTGAACTACATTGGGATAAACAGGGATAGTGTAAGTGATTTAACGGATTAAATTGGGATGGATATTCATATTCTCGACAAACAGGGGCGTGAACTATTCTCGGCTTTTATGGAAAGTTTCAAAGAGTTTTAGTCGGAGTTTTCAGTGATTTGGATTGCTACGTACCTGTCTCGACAAAACAGGGAGGCTATATGGTTCGTGCACGTAAAAAAGGGAAGATCACCGGACTTTCATCAACACATGGAAAGAGATAACTTATCGGGATTATGGTGATATCTTTGGAAGTTACGTGAACTGGAAAAGGTACATTCTTCTTATATTTGGTTCTATCAGATTTGGAAAGAGTTTTGACAACTCTTGAACGCGTAAATAAGCCAACAGAGAAGAAAAACCCACGTGACTTCCGCTGAAAGTTGAAAGAAATATTCTCGGATTTGTTCGGGGATTTAGGGGCTTTTTGAGGGTATAAATACATTGGTTCGAGTCACAAGAAGGGAGTCGGGAGTTTTGGGGTTGATTGGAGGTTTGCATAATCAAAGCGAGAGAAGGCAGAGGAGAAGTAGAAGCGACGGGTGAAGAAGAAGGAGAAGGGTTGCGAACGACACTAAAGAAGTGTCGTTCTCAAGAATTTTCTGAAGAACGGACTAACGAGAGGCAGTCTTATTTAAACAACACAAAAGAAGTATCGCTGTTCAACAGATCACATATTTCATAATCTTGTCATCTTTTCTCTGTAACTTGATTCACCACCGTTGTAAGAAATTTGTTTGTAATGCCATTTCTGACGTTGCAAAGCTGTCTGTTTTATTAGTTTTTCTCTTGTTTTTCACCTATTTGAGCTATGAACAATTATTTTGAGCACGTGAATAATATGAGGAGCTAAACCCCAATGCGGGATGACGGAGGAAGCCATATTTCATGTGTGTGGTAATTATATTTAATTCTTTCATGACTTTTTGCATGGATTTTTAATTATTTTATGGTTTTTATTGAATGGTTGTGATTTCAATTGATGGGTTATACTTAGGTTAAGTCTCTTGATATCCCATGCTTTAGATATCTGATCGTTGCTTTTCAAAAATCTACCTTGGCAAAACATAGAGTCAATATTTTATTATTATTTGAGCTATAATTGTCAGAATAAATATATGAATCGCATGAATGAATTTTATGGTGGAATCAAAGTCCCATTCTCTCGATATTTGTGACAAAACTTGTGTACATATTTTCTTTATTTTTAGTGTTTTATATTTTTAAGTCTGAAATCGAGTCTTTACAAGTCTGAGTTGAACGAACTTTACTACCACATTCTTTACAACAACTTTCAAAAATCACATCGGTTAACAATATATGAAATTGTACAACGATTTGAAGGATTCGATAACCCTTGGAATGAGTAACGAGAGTTTTCCATCTCAAGAAGTAGTTATGCACAAATTGATGAACATTTTCTTGGTAAAACTGAATTGGTCAGAAAAATTTGAAAGTCTAGTTTCTTGAATGGCGTATTAGAAAGTAGGAGCTTGCCAAGCGGTAAATAACCGTCCGTTGGGAGCAAAAATTCTCGATCCGTCACACTTCGAGTGCCGTTGGTGGGAAACTAGATAATTGCGGTATTATTAGTTTTCGATTTGATTTGATTGACTAACGGTTTTGAACTTTGATTGCACCTAGTTTGTTTATTCTTGAGAATCTTCTCTTCGATATAAGATTCACTCAAATTAGATCGAAGTATCGACAGGATCTTTAGAACTGTTTGTAGATCTAAAGACGTCTTGTGATAATCCATTGTTAACATACTCCATTATGTGCGTGATTGATCACAAAAGATTCAAGTTGTGGTGTCGGTGTTTATTGAAGATTAAAGAAGATTTGAAGACAAAGAAGATTTCTTATTGGTTTCATAATCTTTGGTGTAAACAAAATGATCCTGGAATCCGGTATAATCGGTTTATCCTTGATATATTTGATTGATTAGTTGCGTAGATCGGCATCACTATATAGTATCTTGATATAACTACACCAAATTCGAATCGTAACGGCATTAGATTAACGGCATGGTAGTTACAAATTTCCAGTTACAAAAGGCCGTTACAAAAAAATTAAGTAACCAGGCTTAGCCGTTACTAAATTTTTTAAAAATTAAATATGAGAGCCAAGCCATTACGAATTTTTATAGGCGTGCCACTCACACGCTTGGTCACACTTGTGTCGTAACACCTTGAGTATGTGCGTGTGCCACTCACACGCCCAGCATTATATTTCCACCCACGATTAGTTATACGAGAGGATATTTCCTCCCACGAGTGTGCCATTCACATGCGTGAATTCTATGGTTAAGCTAGTAGAAATTGTGTTTGACTTTCATTTTTCATTTTCTCTTACGCATGCATCTATTCCTCCTCTCGGTGAAGAAACTAGGGTTTCATCACGAGAGATTATTTTAACCAAAAACATCATAGAAAACTCTTTAATCTTTTCAATACCTTTCAATCATTGATCTATGTAAGTGTTAATCGTTTTTCGCAACATCGATTTTACGGATTTCATCTTTTTTTTTAATCGATCTGTTTTTAGGAGCTTGATTCATCTTTATCTTCCGACTTTTCATCGATCCGTGTAAGTGTTAATCGTTAGAGTTATGTTTTGTTAATCTTCTTCATATAAATCTAATTCGATTTTTTTTTCTAATTCTTGTTAGGGTTGGAAGAATTTTGAAGACTTGAAGATTGAAGAATTTTGAAGACTTAGAAGGTACACTAGTGGAAAGTGAGATTTTTGAGTCTGCCTGGGCCTTGAAAATACGTCTTCCCATGGGCTTTCTTAAAATAACGGGCTTTAGTGGAAGTCGTTTTAGATGGATTAATGTAACGTCTGCGAGGGTTAGAGTTTTCTATGGGAAAAAATATCAAGAGAGTCGAGACAACCATGCCTTGTTTCTCGAGCACCCTTATCTTCTGTCCATTCTCTCGTTCCTCTGCTCTCTTCTCATTTTATCGCCTGATGAAACCATCAAAGAACAAACCCTAGACATCTACTGAAACAAGAACAAAAATGGTTCTCTATCCGTGATTCTCTATAAACCCTTGCATCTACTACAATCCAGTAAACCAAATCAATCTCTTCTCCTAACAGATCCATTCTAGGTCGTCTTCTTCTTTTAAGGTGAATGATAAGCGAAACCCCTAATTTATTCTTCAACTTTCTCATAATACTTGGTTTATGATTGTCACAAGCATCTAATATCTTAAATTTAACTTTTGAGGGTTTTGTAGTGAACAACTTATCTTCAATTGGTCGGGTGGTGATATCAATTATCTTGATATTATTCGAGGTGATCCCGGTGGTTATGTCGTAACAGTTAGAATGATTAAAGGTATACACAGATGATTACTTCATCTGATTTCAATTTAAGGTTTAGATACGTGGATCTGGGTTTTTTTGATTGATTTTGATTGTTTATAGTAGTCATTCAATTTTGGTATGGGTTTTTCATTTTTCGTCTCCTTTTCAGTTATTGGTTTTATTTGAATGGTTAGGTTAGGATTTTGGGTGAAATAACATGTTTGATGTGACAAAAATTATATCTAATTGCTTTCTTTTTCTGGATTTTTTTTATTTATAATTTTGGGTTGGGTTGTAAATCATGAGTTTAACATCTTTAGAACATAGGAAGGAATATGGAAGTTTGATGCTTGATCTAATAAGAATTCTGGATTTATTGGTTAAATCCAACTTTGGTTATGAGGTCAATTATCCTAATAGCTATCACTGAAGAATAGATGATGATCAACATTTGTATGTACGATGATATCTGATTCAAAAATGGGAAGAATGCTAGCCCAGATTGACCTAAGATTGAACCCTGTGAAGCTTGTCTATTGGCTTATAATTTTTCCTTCCGATCAGTTTCTCAAGATGTACTAGGAATTTCATGGGGCATCTTATCTATGGGGAGTATTTAGAAAGAGAATTGTTCATGTTTAATGCCTCCTCCATGTTCACGTAAGCACCCATGGTGACTCTAATTTTGGTATTTGTAGGTGCTTTCCTGGGAAATGAAGAATGTTTACTTAAAGTGTTAATATCTCAAGTGTTTGATCTTCTTTTCTATTTCTCTGGTTGTTTTTGAAGTTTTCTTGTTTGTGTAAACTTTCTAATACGTTTTCCTTTTGATCTGTTATAGGTAACTGTTTCTGAGCTGAAGTAGTGATGATTGATCAACTTGCTGCTGTAGAATCTTATGTTGTGATGGGTAAGGGAGGATAAGGCTACTCGCATATATACTTTATGGCATGCTTGTTGTGTTTGTAGAAAATTTCCATTAACATCGGTCACTGTATACAAAAATTGCAGCTATTACATTCGCGTGCTATTTGAGGCGATTGCATTTGACACTTACATTTGCAGTCACCTTGTTCAAACTTGCGTTCAATCTGACCGAGAATTTGAAATAAGTGAACTAAGTAGCCTTGATTATTCAGTTTAATTGTGTTTCAGTTTTGCAAGTTTTCTTTCATTGTACAAGAACCAATGGCTACATGATACATTGTGCCCACATTTTGTGTTGTTCAGGGGATACTTTTCCTAGTTATATTTCCTTGCCAGTGTAGCTAACTTCAAGACTCTAAAGATGCATTGATATCAATTAGGACCTTTATATCAGTTCCTAATGTTTAGCAATTGAAAGAATTATTCATTTTTTTGTACTTGCCATGTAATTTCTTATAAATTCACAACACTTTTGAGTTGAATTGTTGATCTGGGTGTTATATGGCTTATTATTTGGTATTTAATTGGGGTTTTTTGATCCCACAGATTTGAATACCACATTCCAGAAATTGATGAAAGAGCACTACATGGATAACTACAGCTTCCAGAAATTGATGGAAGAGCACTACATGGGGAACTACAGCCAATTCTTCTATTTGGAGAGATGGAGGTGGCTCTAGTTTCAAGTAGGTATACTATTAAACTTTGTAATATATTACCAGATTATTTCTTATCCACAAAAAGTGAATATCGACTCTAATTTGATTGAAAAAAATTATTCTTTGATGCAGGGATATCGAGTTTATGCCATTTATTGCACTATGTTGCTCATTTTGTTACTTTTGTGGGTATGTTGCTCATTTTGTTACTTTTGTGGGTAAATATGAACTTCACTTCATTAGTTTTACCAGTTGTGCTCAGTTGTTTATCCACTTGCATTAGCTAAAGTTTAATACTTCATTGAGTGTAGGTCAGCAGTTGCTGATGTAAAAACTGGTGGGAGCATAGATAACTAGTATATGCATTCTAGATCTTAGTTTTTATACTCCTAATAAAGTGTGGCATACTTATATCCTATTTTAGCTCCTTCAAAATATTTCTTGGTCTGTAGAATGCGCACTAGCTCTGGCGTGATTCTGATGATGACAGGGATTAGGTATTTTACATTTACAGCCATGAACTGTCAGATTTTATACTGATATAATCCATGCTTAGTAATTAAGCCATTATGTGGACTGTCAGATTTTATACTGATGTTATCCATGCTTAGTAATTAAGCCAAGGTGTTTGCCTAAGTTTATGGGTAACAAGTTATACCTTGGCTCCATTTATTTTCTTATGTTTGTTTTAATAACACGCACTTCTAATTTCTCCACATAAGGATCTTCGAGTAGTTGAAAACGCAGAATGATTTAATGGTTGGTATATGACTTGTACACACTTCTAGTTGAAACTGCAAAATGAATCAGGTTGTTCAGAATACTCCCTTAGCACAACCTAGCATCTCTTGTATTAGTCTTACAAAATCCTTATACTAATCTTAATAGTTTATAAGCATTGACTAGTTCCTTTTGGGATGATTACTGATAAATGCTCAAATACATTGATGCAGGTTCAAGTCCATTGCCAGCATTACTAGTTTCCTCGATAATTGATTTAACATTTAACTATGGCAAAGGAGGTGCTTGTTCTACATGTAATGAGGTAGAATCATTCCAGATCGTTTTGCTTGAAAAGGCATAGTTAGAGGTTCATTATGCTGCTTTCAGACACGATTAATTGTTTTTGTTTGTGTATTTCTAGATTCCTTGCACATTGGCTTCTGTCGATGCCCTTGAAAGGTACACAGCTTTCCAGCGATCCCCTTTGCAAAACTAGCAAACCTTGCATTTTGTCCGTTGATATAGATCCATCCAAGGTACAACTATATGCCATGGTATTACGATTGCAGTAGTAACTCTGTTTATGGACCTTAACTAATATCTTGTACGTGTGTCTGTAATTTGAACCATATTTTGTGATAACATAGTTACTCTGTTGCATCTCTGTTGGGGTTACGTTTCATTTTAATAATTTTATTCATTAAGTTAAGCTTTAACCAATGTAGGGTAACTCTTTAGGCAGCCAACTGCCTTTTTTCTCAGCTTGTTCTCTTACTTGTGGCATATGTCATTCCGCAGATTTTTTTCCCTACATTTGACTCTCGTAAGTTGTCTTCTTTTCTTCGCAGAATGGTTCTCTTGCTCATCGCACTCTCAATCATCACTGACTTCTGAAAGGTAATGGTGTTGTTAAATATATCAAGCTACTTAAATGTCTTGTCATTGTTTCGAATTTCAATTTTGTTTGTTGTTGTGGCATGTGGTGCCTGCCCCAACTTGTTTGGGAATGAAAGCTTGGTTATTGTTATCTGGGAAGGGTTGATGCTTGCTAAGATAATGAAATATTTTTCAGTCACTACATTAGTTGAAGCCAATGAGACAATCACACTATTTTGCAGTCATTACAATAGTTTATTTGCATTTAGTTATTTCTTTGTTAGTCACTACACGTCCTTGTTTAATCTTTATTAGTTTGTATCTATTTGTCTCTTTGTTAATCATCACTGGATATTTGTGACTTGTTTTGTGCTTTCAGGGATCATAAAATGCAATAGCAAGCTAATTGACCTATTAGTTTCTGACATTAAACCAAGTGTGGAAGCTTCCTATTTCAAGTGTTGCAGATTCCTCTTCTTTAAAGACACCACCTGAAAAGTACTAGAACTATGGAGAAGCATTATGGTGATGTTAAATTTCACTCATGTTGCCTTGGTAGTTTTTCTATAGTGATTTGTTTTTTAGATTTCTGTATGTTTCGTAAATTATTTTCAGACTCGGAACTGATTGTACTTAGTTATTGTAAAATGAAATCCATGTGTTTAGTGAATTTTTCGCAGATTTAGAACCTGAGTAATTGTAGTTTATTGGGGTTGTATGATGAATTTAGTGAATATAAGTTTAATTCAATTTCAGTTTCTTGTTTGTTTCAATCATATTTTATTTCAGCTACAGATTCAGTTTAACCAATTTTTTTTTTTTTTTTTGTATTATAAATTAATGAAACGTCTGCTTCCACCAGTTTCCAAATATGGGCTGATCAAGGTAGTCTTAATTTGAAACAATCTAAGAATCTCAGAAGCAGACGTTTCGAGAAATAAGACTACAATCTTAGGGCTCCCAGAAGCAGTCTTTTTTAGAGGTTTTAAGTGTTTTTCTGGCAGTCTTTTTTTTTGCATTTTCCACTAGTGGTATAAGTTTCGAAACATTGAACTGATTTTAGGTTTTATGTTAATTTCAAATTTTCTATTTTTACTTTGTAACCTAATTTCTAGTTTGTAATCTAATTTCAATAAGTTCTAATTTATAAGTTGTTGGTCTTGATTGACATCATTAGCTTCACTTGTATGTTCTAGTTTTTGATACATTCTAGTTTTTGATCCACTAGTCCACTGTAAAGATGCATTCTGGTGTTGGGACATGGTGTAGTTTTTTTGCCTTATAAGCATACTAAGTTGAGTAGGTAGAGTGCTTTACGATAAAGTCTTATATAATCTTGGAAGGTTTGATGAGAGCTGAGCAGGACTTGGACCTAGCTAGGCGTATCAGCCGGGCGTGCGTGGGTATGTCGAGAGCGTAATTGATTAGTGTGTGTTGTTGTGACATATGCTTCAAAGTCGATACATTCTAAAAGTTTGCTAATGTTGTTCTATATCTGGTCTTTGCGAGCCGAGAGAGGATCCCCTTTGGCAAGAGACAAACGAAAAGAAGCATCGGCTACGAATTTGTTAAGGTAGTAACCTAAATTCCGGTTTGTATGTTCTATAAATATGCTCATCATGATTTGAACTTTAGTTTCATTTTAAGGTAGTTTTAAGTTTAATTGAACTAAAGTTATGAAGTTTTGTTTTGATATTGGTGATTCTAAGTGAGCATGATGATAAATTGTCTAGTGGTGATTTACAAAAGATCTTTGTAGCTCATTCTCTCTTCTTTGAGGGGATGTTTATGTCACTAACTTGCGGGGGCTCGACAACCCTGTACCACTAGGACTAAGTTATTTTATTTTGTATGTTAAGTTGTGTATAAACGAGTCTGGTTTTATGTACTCTTTGTGAGCATGATGATAACAGTCTAGTGGTTATTCGCAAAAGCTACGTGTGGCTCATTCTCTTCTTTGAGGGATGTTTCTCGGTAACTTGCGGGGGCTTCGGCAACCACTGTACCACTAGGACTAAGTTATTTTATTTTGTATGTTAAGTTGTGTATAAACGATCTGGTTTTATGTACTCTGTGAGCATGATGATACTTGAGTCCTAGTGGTTGTTCGCAAAAGCTACTTGTAGCTCGATCTCTCTTCTTTGAGGGATGTTTTAAATCCCACTAACTTTACGAGGGCTTCGCAACCCCAATACCACTAGGACTAAGTTATTTTATTTTGTATGTTAAGTTGTGTATAAACGTAGTCTAGTTTTATGTACTCTGTGAGCATAATGATAGTCCTAGTGGTGAAATTCAAAAGCTACTTATAGCTCATTCTCTCCTCTTTTGAGAGGATATTCTTGTCACTAACCTCATGGGCTTGAACAGCGATGTAGTTTTTACAAGTGGTAGAAAGATTCGTTGCTGGAATCTTTTTAAAGATTTGGTTTTGATTATTAAAAGAAAATACTAAACAAACTAATTAAAATATTATTTTTTTTGTTACCAAGGAGAGATGAGTCTAGGGATTTGGATTCCCTTTACAATGAAGGTAAATTCAATAATTAAAACTTTGACATAATCTGCTACTTTACTCAAAACAATTCGAACTCAATCTCATGCTTTGGAAGATATAACGTTATAAGCTCTTTTTTTTTTTTTACGACTCTCGTCACTATTCTAAGGCCTAATTTTCCTTCGCATAAAATATCGGCTGACTCAAACTACCCAAAACAAGTTTTTACGAAGCATACGAAGAGAAATTTTTAGACAATTGAAAGCACAAATATGGAGTAAAATATGTCAAAGAATTTAAATACTAAATATTACCCATTAAAAATAGTTTCCTCAAAACCCTAGAAAAGAAATTTAGATACTCATAGATCGAAGATTGGAGAAAATTTCATTAATCATTGTATTAAGAATAATAAAATATGCTTACAATGATTCTGCAGTCACTAAAGGAGTTTTACCACCAAGTTGTTACAATAGCTCATGTTGTGAAAGACCTACTATAACTAAAAAAACGATTAATACGATATTTCACATGCTGCTTGAATATAAGGCTAGGCGCCATTTGCGTCTTGGGTTGAATATAAGGCTCATCTCGCTGTTTGTTTTAAATGTTTGTGTTCTTCGTGTTCTTGATTGGCGACGACAGCAGAAGAATTTTTCTAACCTTTTTTTCTTGATTCTAAGCCTGTTTCTCCTCCAAAGTATCCGTCAATCTTCTCTAGGTCCGACCATCTCTTTATACTCAACGGGCCTTGAATCTCTTGAAATAACTCCCATTGATCTCCTTTTCTTTTTTCTTCTTGCCAAGTTACGGGATTCTTTCTTTGTTTTGAGAATTATTTCCATGTCTTTCTTCTTCACCGTCTTTCTTCGGTGATGTGCATGGTCCAATCACGTTGCCGGTACAAGCTAAACTCATACATATATACGTCACCACTTCCAATAATAGAGTATCATACCCCGATATACTGATGTCCTCCATGTTTTACTTAAAGTACGTGGAAACTTCATTTTCTTGAATCAAAGACGCTTACCAAGTCCGTTTGAATGAAACGAGGCCTAAAACAACACTAGTCCGTCATTGAGTCTTCCCGATACTCCTCCATTCTCTAACAAACCCGGAAACAAACCCTCTCCTCTCTGTTTGCATCAAACATGTTATCCATTTAGCGTGTCGAACAAATCACCCATATACACCCCGTTTACTCTTAACATGCCCATTGCAAATAAATCCATTGATTGAATCTCATTAATTCTAGAGTCATAATTGAACCTAAACCTGGTTCATGAAGAGAAATTTTCCCGCCAAAATCCATGAACCCCATTCATCTTTTGCGGAATTATTCAGCCAATTCATTTCGAAACAAAGACCATTACCATCCACTGTTTGGACCTTAAGAACAAACCCAATGATTCTCAAATAGCTTTAAGTCTCACCACGGCCGCCTAAAACGCAAAACCCTAATCTGTTCTTGGTTCCATCAAAATTCGAAATTCAAATGGAGAAGATGACATTCCCCTTATCCGGCCCGGTGTCCCTTTAGGCAATTTGGGCTCGTTTAGTACCCCTTGGGGTTGCGGGTATAGCAATTTGTGGGTACAAAGATAACTTTGGGCTTATATGGTGAAACTCCCGGGTGACTTTATCAACTCTTAGGGTACATTTAAGGGGGTGCCTTTAACACTTTTCTAGGTGCTTTTAGTAGTTTCTTGAGTAACCATCTCTTACTTCTCATATTCACTTCTTTTCTTCAATTTTTATACATCACTAATTTGTAACATGCTTTTCAAACATAATCGCATCACTAAAGCCGACATGCCTTTAGGATAGAAAAGAAAGTAAATAATGAGAAATAAGTCGCCTCCAACAGTAGTTGCACATGAAATGACACTTTAGCCTTTATGCGACGTTTCTCTTCTTTTGCTCCAAAGTACCTAAAACTCAACATCAAATAAAAGATACATAATTTACAAGAAAACATAACAAAGAAATCATAAACAATAGATAAATATCAAGGTGTTTTAGACACCTATCAAATTCCCTCACACTTAGACTTTGCTAGTCCTCGAGCAAATCAAACTAAAATAATTTTTAAAAACATACAACTCCATCTCGTCGAGGATACGGTCACACTTAGCACGTATAACAAGCCTTTAAATAGTCTTGGGAGGGCTTGCAGGAGGTGTACCCGGAAACCTTTACTCCAGGACTCTAGCTATTTACAGCGGAACCTTGGAAGGCACTAAAGAATCTCCTTGGTTGGCATCTTTATTGACTACGGGAGGAAGTACCACGATGCGAAATTCGATTCTTGTACACGAGTTTGCACTCAAGCATATGCTAAAATTCATATATAAGTGTGAGGCTCTACTGGATGGTCTCACGATGGACATCGATATCCGGAGTCAACAAATCACATGGATAGATTAAGAGATGGATATAGAAAAACATAGATGGTTTTGATGTTGTCTAGGTGAACAATGTTTCTCATATCTCGTCGAGAAGGCCACCGCCAAAATGAACCTATCCTAATGGACCTAGACAAAAGTCGACTAATACTCAACACAACTGGCATATATAAGGGAACCGGTGGTCAATAATCCTAATTCTAGATCAACTCGTCTCTGCGTATACAAAGGGACCAAAGGTGGGATTTATTCACTAATTTTTTTTTTAACAACATGATTATATCTTGTGGATCCAAGCGCATGCTTCTTGTCGGCGGATTACATGGTAATTCCCGTGGATCCTGTTCCACGCTTGTTTAGGCGACAGAGACATGGAGAACACACACATATTGCTATCCAAGTGTTAATTTTTTTTTTTGGAGAATTATTCCATTTGGTATGATTGGTCTGTTTTTTTTTTTTTCTTTGTAACTCAATCACTCCTATTTCATCCTTACGGTGGTAACAACTTGAATCGTAGCCCCACCTAATCATTTAGACAAACATATTTTAAAAAGAAAACAAAAATAAAACAAGTAAAAGGACTCAACGAGATATGGCGAAACTACCATGTTATTTTCTAACACTGAGCTACTGTGCTTTTATGAATAGACTCTTTAGATGTTTCCATCTAATCAGTTAGTTCTTAACTCCCTCAACCAAAAATGCTTCCATCCACTTAGATTGGTTAGTGTCATCCTTAATAAGCATAAATTTCCGGACTCACGGAGTTTATTTATTTATTTATTTTTAAAAACTAACTAAAGATTTTTCCTCACCCTCACCCCCACACTTAAATCTAACATTGTCCTCAATGTTTCAAAAATAAAGTCTTGTACCAAAAATATAAGCAACAAGAGGAATAAAGAGGTAAATCCGGAAAGATAGTACCTGGATGAAGCGGAAATCCTTCCATGGGAGCAATAAAATAAAAACAAAAACAAAAACTAATGTACAATAAGGATCAGGAAAGACCCCAACATCACTCATGTATGGGCTGCCTCCCAATAAGCGCTAAGTTTAGTGTCTTGACCCAGACGTTGTAAACTCGTCTTCAAATTAATCCCGGTAGACAGGATCTCTGGATCCGATTCTTCTATTGTACGATCAAACTCCAAGAATGGTTTCAACCGTTGACCGTTAACCTTGAAAGTTTCTCCGTTCTTCGCATTTTTAACTTCAATCGCACCATGAGGAAAACAATTTTGATAAAATATGGTCCGGTCCACCGAGACCTCAATTTGATTGTGGAAAAGATGTAAACGAGAATTGTAAAGGAGAACTTTTTCGACCTGGTTCATATGTCTTTCGAATAATCGATTTATCATGAAATTTTTGTTTTCTCCTTGTAAATTTTCGCACCTGGTAAGAATCATTAAATTTCTTTTAACTCATTTGAGTTGCAGTCTACGGTTATCACCAACAGTTGGTAGGTCAAAGTTTAGCCGTTTAATGGCCCAATAAGCTCCTGTTCTAATTCTACGGAAAAATGGCATGCTTTACCGAAGACAAGTCTATACGGAGACATCCCAAGTGGAGTCTTAAAAGCGGTTCGGTAATCCCACAAAGCTTCCACTAAGCGCAATGACCAATCTTTTAATTTAGGGTTTACGGTCTTTTAAAATATGTTTAATTTGCACTTATTGAACACTTCAAC
>JAJJWW010002640.1:0-245707 GCA_023531295.1 Papaver armeniacum | reverse complement strand
CAAAATACAACTCCGGATTTATTCATCCTCTCGTAGCTTACACCCGCCAATGACAAGAAGAACACCGGAACTGCACCTTATGTGTCAATGCAATCACTGCACCTGGAAGACCGCCACAATCACTCTATTCAGTACAACTAACACCAATAACGCAATCCCTGAACTGCAACCACAGACCACCTGAAATTCTACCAATTCTTAACCAAGGAACCATCTCGCATCATTCAAATTTAAAACCAAATTAAGCTTCAATACCAAAGACCAATGTCATCCACCAGCTAACTCCTTAACCAACACCCAGCATTCGAGACCTTGTTCTTTCAAATCTAAGTTGCATAACAGCAACACCATAGTTTAACAATTCCATCTGCTTCTCTTGCAGCCTCACCTGCAATTTTATTAGTTCTCCTCTGCCTTCATACAAGCTCAAATAACCTCATCCAACCCCGCAAACATTCTCACATCAACTATGAGCATCAAGATTCTTCTACATTCCAAACACTGCACATAAAAATTGCCACAATCCATATTACCACCAAGACCTCCATTGCACATATGCATTTCCACCAACCAAAGCAACAATCTCCTACATTCTCGCTTCAAACCATTTGAATCACTTCATCATCTCCTCAAGCAAATGTCACTCACTACAGTCACCAATAACTCCCTCTCACCAACCTTATCGTGAAGCGGAGACCAACAAACTCCACATCTCGCATCACCCATGATAATCATCATCTCTGCACAATCCCACAAGCTCAACCAGACTTCTGTGACATCCCATCAGCATCAATTGCCCTTTCCTTCTCTCTGCTCATCCATTTCTCCATCTCGTTACAACCAGCAACAGACCAGCTTCATCTCAATATCAAACCCATTTGAGATTCGAGCCAATCCAATTCCCTTCTCGTCTCAGGTTCTGATTTCCACCAGACCCATCTCCTTATTCAACAGAAACCCTAACTTCGACAACTCTCAATTCAATCATCAATTTCTCCTCAGTAAAACAAATCCTCTACTGCTCTAATCTTGCCATCCTTGTTGTGAATCGATGGCAGCCCTCACATCTTCGATTCTACTTCAACAATTCTTCTCAATTTCAACAGCATCAGAGCCTCCTTCTTCTACAAATTCATCACAGACCCATTCATTCAATCACCGGACTCATCTACTACAACTCAACCAGAGACTCAGTCATAGAAACCATTCATCTCGTTCTTCAATTCTTCTCCCCTGAATTTCTCTAACTCTCGGACAACAACGAAATGCCATGATTTCTCTATTTCAGGCAGAGAGTAAACTAAATGAAGGTTTCTCATAATTTTAGGTGTTTGTGTAGGAATCATAGATGGTTATATCCACCCAGATAATGAGGATAAGGGGTAACCAAGGTGATTCTAGGCACCACTCATCAGATAAGGGCCATCATGGTTGTCTGGCTCCCTTTGCTTCTCTAGACTAAGTTATAGTAGAGGTCTTCTATCGTCAGCTTGGCTCAGCGTCGCTCTCAATAACAGTTGCACATGAAAGGGCGCTTTTGCCTTTTACACTCCAAATGGACGATTGCTCCTTCTTTTGCTCATAACGACTCCAACGTACCTAAACACTCAAAAGCAAACATAAGATACATAATTTACAAGAAAACTCACAAAGAAAGCATAAACAATAGATAGATATCACGGTGTTTTACAACACCTATCACTAGTTCGTATTAAATTTTGTCCCATAAATAGATGAGCTATCTCAGGGTATTTCTAAAACTACCCTTTTAATTGATTATTGTTACTATCAGAAATATGTATAATTTGATAGCCATGTTTATATTCGTTGCATAGGTTTTTTAAAATGCTTTTCGACGATATAAAGTTTACGAAAAACCGTCGTATATTTTAAGAGATAAATCATTTTTACGTTTTACTAGTTATTATCCATAAAGGGTATAATTGTAAAAAATACTTACACATAATCTTCTTTCCTCCTTTCCTTAAGAATTGTGCAAACTACAACTAGCTCATCTAATTTGGGACGGAGGGAGTCTGTTGCTTCATTCTAATACCATCAATGGTCATGAACTTGTAGATATATAGAGGGAAAAAATTTGATCGCGCAGTGCGCGTTCAAAATTTGAACGAGCACTTTCATCATCGTCTGATCGCCAAGATATGACATCATCAGTTTTTAAACTTAACCGGAGTTATATTTTCCGAATTTTAACTAATCCTACGAATCTTTCTGTTTCTAAACAAGATACGTAATATTTTGTTCTTACCCATATCTTTATAATTTTGCGCGCCAAAATCTCTGTAATCAAGTGATGAAGGAGATCGAGTCATTCTGACCTTGTAACACACTGGAGTCGGTGACTCCCGAAAATGTCTCGGATGTTCAACCAATCTTAAAGCGGCGGTGTCGCCTTAATTACGGACTAGTCTCCAAATTCGGTATTTTGTTTCTTTCTTTTGGCGTAACTACAATATCGGTTTGTGATAGTAATGGCTCAATTTTAATGATTGATCATGCAGAATGTAAGTGTTGTAATCACTCGACTACTACATATCGTATATTATTTTATTTTTTTGATCGATTATCACTTGTATGTATTGAGGTGTGGTGAAGTTAACCCCTTGATTTCATCACCAAAGTTCACTTTAAAGAAAAAAATAAGTGGAAAGAAAAAACGATCTTATGGTGTTTTACTTTACTGAAAACATCTTAAATGCTTCAATTTTGATTAGGAGGGAAAAGGTACATATATGTAACCTGCGTTTCCAAGGTTCTTTCGAAGTTAAACTATGCATCAGATCAGATCTTAAAATTTTAGTCCTAAGAAGCCATTCTAACATATCTACGTTACAAAAAAGATGGATTCAAACGATTTAATCAAGTTTTAAGAATGCTAGCAGCCTAGCACAATGATTCCGAGCATGGCAGAAAGATAAAATGGATCTATAACGTACAATGATTTTAAGAAAAACAAACAATGAAGGAAACAACGAACACATTCCAAATAGGGTTCTCGGAAAATCAGTCGAAAACATGTGAAATATTTCGAAAAATTCGTAGGATTAGTTAAAATTCGGAAAATATAACTCCGGTTAAGTTTAAAACTGATTATGTCATATCTTGGCGATCGGACGATGATAAAGGTGCTCGTTCAAATTTTGAACGCGCACTGCGCGATCAATTTTTTTCCCATATATAGATCATCTCTAGCCTAAATATAAAATTTACAAATTTTATTATTTTCGACTTCCTGCCAGAATCGGCATATTATGCTTTAAAGAGATTGCAGACCAAGAAGCGAAAGATTGTCGATCGTCTTGCTTCAAAGTGCCGCAAGATCAGGTAATTGTCTTGTTATCAATTTTCCGATGTGATATTTGGCATTGTAGTTATTATCACCCTCATGAAACTTCCAGCAGTGATGGGTTATTAATATCTTGGCAAACAAGTAGGGTAACTTGGTAACCTGAAGTCGTTGTACGGGAGCTCATGAATATGAGTACCTTTTGGTCTTGAACCCCTTGTGTCTGATATCCATCTAAATCCAAGATGCTTATGAGTATCTCATATCCTTCATAATTTGTCTTTCATCATCAAGTCCGAGCAGTCCTTTTCAATCTTTATTTTGTTTTTTACCATATGCTGTTTCCTGAATGATACCATTTTCAGGTACCATGTTCATGAAAAGATAGTAAATTTCATGGCCCCAGAGCCTCCAGATCTTCCCCAATGGCTCCGAAATTGTTTGAGAACTTATTTGGACTGAAAAATTAGAGAGCTTCCTCTGTGGTTTAGTCTTGTCCTTCCTTCTGGTCGCAATCTAAGAACGGTGGAGAGCTCAATTGTTCGAGAGCTTGTAGAATTTTGATATATCAAATGTAATGATGTCGGACTTGTGCTTTATTTTAAAACCTAATGGTAAATTTATGTCTTTTCATGTCTGTAAAGAAGCTGGCTGGGTATCTTATAGATAGTAGGCTAGAATAATTCTAAATGACAATATCGTGGAATGCCTACATTCTATTTTGTTTTTGTATTTTTATAGAGCTGCTAGGTACCTAGAAGCTCTTGAAACTCTCTCTAACTGTCAACTTGACGCCTGACAGCAGGTTTGTTTTAGGTAATTCACTAATCAATCAGGATTATGTTGAGTGTTTTGTTGTTGGTTGATGAGACTTTTCTGATCGGCTCCCTGCGTAATTCCAAATTTCCCATGTTTTACTACGTGAATACAAATGAAACCGTCACTTTGCATCCCGGCATTTTTAGGGGGACCTCGAAAAAATTAGGGACCACTAATAAGACAAAAAAAAGGTCACCCAAACCTAAAATGCAGCCACCCCTTATCTCCGCTTTTTCAAAATGGCTAATATGCCCTTTTATGATCGGTAGATATATAGGTCAATCAGTAGAAATTAGTATAATCGGTAGTTAATTTGTACGTATGTAGTTTTAAATTTTGTTATTTTGAAATGAACTACAATCGGTAGAAATGTTTTCACGTCTATCTACCGATTGTACAATCGGTTGGAAGGTATATTTGTTAGACATTCGATTATTTGCATTTTCGTAATCAGAGTTTCCTTCCACACACAAAATTGGTAGTAAATATTCTTTATTTTCTATCGATTGTGTGTGTTTTTCGAGGAACAACTAGTTGTTGTTTTTTTTTAAATACTAGCCGTTGGAGTTTAAAACTCATCTTTAACAATCCATTTGCACCAAACTCTCAACCTCTACTCAATTCAAATTTTAAAACATTCCTCATTTGAAGAAAAACATGATTATTCCTTTTGCCCAAGAAGATGATTGTGCTATTTATAGAGCATGGGTTGTGGTAATAACTCATGATCGTAACCACTCGCTTCACAAATCGGAATCCGAAGAACAGCTATGGAACTGTATTTTAATGGTATTTGAGGCGTTAGATGGTAATCAAATTGGAAGATCATCCAATGACATTAAGAGGAGAAAGAAGATGATTGATAAGGAGATTGACAAACTTGAAGATGAGGAACGATGTGCTAGGAACGCATTTTCCTTGATGGACGTATGAAAGACGAGTAAGTACCTTAGTAACTCTGACTCAAATAAACATTAGTTAGTACTAACTTATTACTCATTTATAATTTCAGAGAAACCTTACTGATCACCGGTATGTGTCCCTCTACGAGAAACAATTTGAACATGAAAGATGTTACAAAATCAAGAGAGACAATTTCTATGGTCACTAGAAGTTATGATCTGTTTTAAGACTTTTAAGTGATTGTGATAGTATGGATTTTGGTGCTTTTAATCGTATTCGCAATGTTAAGGTCTCTTGAGTTTTATGTAATGGTTATAATCGGAAGAAGATTAAATGAAAACGTCTTCCGATTCTATACAATTGGTAGTTACTGGAATTAACTTATCACACGATTATTAAGTTGCCCCAAATTTTGATTTTGCCAAAATCTCTAATTTTTTGAAAATTGGAACTACAATAATCTGTAGGTTAGTATGTTTACCTAACTTCCGATTATGAAGTTGCCCCAAATTTTGATTTTGCCAAAATCTCTAATTTTTCGAATTTTGGAACCACAATAATCGGTAGGTTAGTATGTTCACCTAACTTCCGATTATGAAGTTGCCCCAAATTTTAATTTTGCTAAAATCTCTAATTTTTTGAAATTGGACACTACAATAATCGGTAGGTTATTATGTTAACCAAACTAACGATTATTAAGTTGGACAAAATTTGCAGTTTGGATCAGAGTAATCAGCAGTCAATGAAGTTTACAAAACTTCTGATTGGTATGAATCGGTGGTAAAAGAGATAATTTTATTTCCGATTATTAGGTTTTTTTGTTACAGGAGAACTGTAAAATCCCAATGACCATAATCGTAAGATATGTATGTAACTTGACTCCCGATTAAACATAATCGGTAGATATTCCTGATATTTTATCCTCCGATTATTGTGGAAAATTCAGTAGTTCGTTTGCGAAGATTGAGTCGTTTGATAATCTAGTAATAAACATAACTAAAAAAACATTCATAACCCGTAAACTTAATAACTTATAATCCAACAAGTATTTAAAACAACATAATCCGAAAGAAACTTTTAAAACAACATAATCCAACACATCGAAGAACATATTAAGATCTACTTTTTTTCCGAGTATTCTTAGCTAAAGTTTTAGAACGCTTAACACGACCAGCACGTCCAACATTATCACCATTATCACATTCAACTTCCTCTGGATTTTCCTCAACATTGTCTTCATCAAGAGAGCTTGATGAAGTCTGAGATATTTTATTCGTCTTTGTTGTTCTTTTCTAGGGCTGGTTCTTCGTGACTTTGTCCCCAAACTCAGCCGCATACTCTTCATTATCAACATTATCAATCATCTCCATGTGCTTTTTTATCTTCTTAAGTGGCACAGGCACTTCAGCTGTTATGCAACGCACCATTTAGACAAAGACTTGAACCTATTCACCTATTTTTTTAATTGACATAACATCAAATGGAGTTTACCTAAAAAATTGAGCCATAATATTAAAGTGAAAATACATGACAATACGCACCAGTCTATCATAACCACTTGGTTTATCTTTGATGATACATTTGTAAATGGCTGCCGACAAGGTCGTCTTTGCTTTAAGTTCACGGATTACATAAAGATGGGAATGCTCCCGGTACCACTCCATATAGCCTGGAGCATTTTCATCACCTCGGTTAACAGGTCTCTCAGAGTTGACCAAGTATTTCATTGCTGAGGAGCAGACGATCTTGGCTTAGAGATTCTCTGATCCCAATGGTCAATAACAGATGGTGAACTAGAGTAAACTACCTTGATGGTGTCAGTATTAGACTCAGAATGCTCCACGTCCAACTTGATCTTGCCATTTATGTGATGCCATGGTACTCCTTGTACATAACCATGTTGTCGCCTCACCCTTGAGTCATTGTACATCACATAACCTGTGGGGTGCCACAACGGTCCAAAACAAAGGCACAACTCGAAACGACCTGTATATGTCTACTAGCTCGGTCTTCCTTGTATGGATCAAAGCATACCTCTGAGGCCTTAATTGAGTCTAATTTCTCCCCCTCAATTGAACCAATTGCTGCTCCTTTGTCCTTGAACGGTTCTTTGTGAACTTGTACTTTGTTCCTCTCGGTGTACCTTTCTCCCACTATGTGTTCACTACTGCCAAACTCAGACTAGGGTAGTGGTCATAGATCCATGTCTACATAGATATTAAACCAAGTATTAGAAATTGATTCTAACCTACCGAGAAAAAAAAAACATAACGATCGATGGATTAATAGAGTTGAGAAAATACCTGGAATAGACTCACGTTCCCGACAATTTGTCTAGTTTTGAGCCTCGACGCCTTTCTCAACTCCTCCATCAAGAATGATAGGAATATCGTGCTCTAGAAGTAGTCGGCGACCTTATTGAGAGGATGCAATAGTTGTAGAAGGTTGGCGTCTACTCAGTTGCCACTAGCATTGGGGAAAATGACACATCCCAATACACACAAGAGATAGGCGGTTGTCGCGGCATTACTTAACGGTCCTTGCTTTTCTTTCTCGATTGTTCCTTTGAACATCTTGATCAACTGACTCATGTTAAACTGTCTAGTTTTGTAACTAAAGAACATGTTGAACTCAATGTCTGATGTCTCTTTATCCCAACCAAAACACTTCTGACATAAATCATAAAGTTGTACCCAACTTAACTACTTTGTGTAGTTATACTTTACAGCTACACCATGGTAATTGAGATTAAGAATCTGCTTCGCATCATCTGGAGTAATGGTGATCTCCCCAAACGTCATATGAAAGTTGTCAGTCTCAGGATACAATCTCTCCACAAAAGTCGATATCGCGACCCGATCATGTTCCAACATTGAGTTCTCGACAGCAGTGGATAATCCCGAGTTGGCTATAATTGTCTTGAACCTTTCACATTCACCGTCTAAAGGACAATCTTTCATTACTTTTATTGGTGCGGCAGTGGGTTTGAGAAAACGAATCGCATCAGAATGATACTATTAAACACACAACACATTGCAAAATAAATAGAGTAGTATTACGAATAAAACAACAATATGTTAATAAAAAGAATATGATTATTACCTCGGTTTTGTAGATTTCTTTGGCCCAAGAGTCTTGGTATCCAAATAACAATGCTCCTCCATCTCTCGGTAGCCCAGGAATTTCTTCTTTAAAATCCGTCTTCTTCAAAGAAATTGGGACAATGTGTGATGCTTTCTTCGCGATTGGCTTCCTTGTAACTCCTTATTTTCCTTGTGTACTACTTGCTTATACTTCTTCTTGTACTCTAATTTCTGGACCGCTTGGTTCTATTCCTTCTTGAGTTACTGGTGGATCGCTTGGTTCTACCATTTCTTGGGTTACTTATGGAGCGCTTGGTTCTACTCCTTGTTGAGTTCCACCATTGATTGAATTTCCTTGACCGTTCATTTCTCTCTGTGCACTAGCACTTAACTTGTTACCCCCTTCGCGACGAGGCCCTAAGGAAACTGTATCTTAGACGGCTTTTTTACCTCGCTTATCCCTAAAAACAAACGGCTCGTAAGAATACGTTTACAAACTACATAATCTGAAGTGAAAGAACACAAATAACAACCGATTGTACATAATCGGAGACAAAACTATACTCATATCTAAAGATTATACATAATCGGTAGAACGGGAACAAGATAATATACCGATTATAGATCTTTTTCAAACGAACTTATCTTAAGTCATGAAGATACACATAATCAGAAAATTAATAAACAACCTAACTTTAGATTTCAAGTAAATCGTAGGACATAAATTATACATATCTTCCGATTAAGATGCATTTTAGAGACAGTACATTCCAATTTGATGAGGCAAATATAATCGGAAGAAAAATACAACAACCTATCTTCCGATTCCATGGAATCTCAATTCATCGTCGTCGTTCATCGCCGAATCAAAAACATCGTCGATTGTTCTATAAAATGATAACGAGAACTAATGAGCCCAAAAAAGCTCGAGTGAAAAACGTCTACCGCGGTGACGATCCAAAAATCGGAGAATTATCAAAGAACAAAGCCATTGTAACTGCAGACGAATAACACGAAGAAGATGAAGCCTCTGATGTAGGTGGTGGTGTTGATTCTGATACTTGTTGGTAGAACTTGAAAGAAGCCTACGGCTATGTCTAACTGCAAGTGCACAGCGTCTATTGGAGACAGATCAAATACAGGTCAATCCACAGGGACTTGGTGGTGTAGATTTGAAGCTACGGTCTTATTACTACTGATTTCAAAACAAAAAGTAACCAAAAAGGGGTTTTGATTTGTCGATATGACCGAGAGGTTGGTAGGACTGAAATAGTAAAACAAGGCGCAAGACAATGATAAAGAGGATACTA
The DNA here is from genome assembly GCA_023531295.1 of Papaver armeniacum. Classification (NCBI taxonomy): domain Eukaryota; kingdom Viridiplantae; phylum Streptophyta; class Magnoliopsida; order Ranunculales; family Papaveraceae; genus Papaver; species Papaver armeniacum. Next base: position 236,285 of record JAJJWW010002640.1, on the reverse strand, counting down.
GGATTGTCAAATCCATCACTAACTCACATTATGTATTCAACTAATTATACTATTCTTGTCCTTGTAATAGATAAGGGAGAAGTGTCAAGTCTACCACTTACCTAAGGTGTTTCACCAATAGATAGTTCAATCACAACTAAGGTATCTTTCCAAAGCACTAACTGTCTTCTCAGGGCACAATTAGTCTAAGGATCAATAACAGTCAGGTTAAGCTTGAGTTGCAGCATAATCAACACAGTGGTATTCTAACTACAATGGATACATGGCATACATTGTGAAAGCAAAATTTTGACGTGCTTAGATTCAATTCTATCTTAACACAATTTTAGCATTCAAGAGTAACATAAACAATATGAATAACATAATAGAGAGTCAGGGTTTCATCTAAACCCTAGTTATGAAATTAGAATATGATGATAATACTGAAAACAAACATAAACTACTACTTGGTGCACCGGCTAATCCGGGCATGAATTTTACATTACAATCTTCTCCCAATTTATACTCAAATTTCTCCCCAATCACTAGAAATTGATAATTAGAGAACAACCACTCACCCTTAACGTGATTTTCAACAAACCCCTTCTGCAAAGTAGACCTGCAACTCTTGATTTGATATTTTCTTTAGTTGTGAAGAGAACCCTAACTATGTCTCTCTCAATCCTAGATTCTAGGGTTACTGTTTTTGATAAGAGAGAAGCTAAGATGGAGATAGATAGAGATTAGAAGGTTGATTGATTGCATAGGGTGGCTGATAGGTTGGCTATGCTCAGTGGTGGTCGGTAATGGGGTTGATTGATGGAGAGACGTGAAGTGATGGTGGTGGTTCTGTCGGGAAGAAGAAAGTACGAAGATAAGGAGTGTTTGGTTGTTGTTAGAATAGGGGAAGGATATAGCATGCTCGGGTGTGAATCAGGAGTATCAAGCGTTGATGCACACCGTGGAGATGCCTTGGATGCGGAGCATCTGTATCAGATCCGACGGCTCAGAGTGGAAACGGGTTTGGGTCTTGGATCGTGGGTTTTATGTCTTGGAAGGTCTTCTTTTAGGCCCAAAACTTCTTTAAACCTAGTATCTCAAGCCCACTTCTAGTTTTGAGACGTGAAAGCCACATTCTTCACTTGCGAATGAGGTGCAAACGACATTCTTCACTGGCTGACAATGTGCATAGATTATTCTTCACGGAAGATATCCCTTACTTCTCTCATGCGGGAGATTTGTTGTCTCTCCTCCATCACCATTTCTTTGCTCTTTTGGCCTCTTGATTCATCCAATCTTTATTTTACTACCTAAAAACACAAAATTAATTAGTACAAATATTTATTCTTGAAAACAATGAAGATATAGAATTTGGGATAATATATGATTTTAAAGCGCAAAAGATGATGAGTTAAATGCCAATAAAAAGGTATAGAAATATGCACTATTTGGCACTCATCAAATACCCCCCAAACCTGAATTTTACTTGTCCTCAAGTGAAACAGAAATTAAGAAATCCTAACTATACCACTATCGCTGGTCTATCGAATGTATTTAGCGTATGCACTAAGCCTTTAAACCCCTAGGTGTTCCTAGTTGGACGAGTTGTAGTCTCGTGAGGGTTTACCAGAGGTGTACCCACAAAACCTTCTCCAACTTCAGAATGTAATGGAGTCCCAAGCATCCAAGGAGCTATGAGGACATAGAGTTTATGCATGCTAGTAATAAGAAGTTAGAACTACCAAAGAACGCATTCTCATCCTTAAGAGTTGAGCGAAAAATAACCATACCATATGAAAGAATTCGGTTTCGAGAGTTATCACAAGCCTCGACTTATGCCTCACCAATAGGCTTTTATGATAATTGCACTCAAAAAGACCGTTTTTTTAGTCTCTCATGTGTGCAGACAGGAATAAAGAGAGAAATCCTGCACACGTTGAATGGTGGGAAGGAAAACCTTCCAAAATAATTTCTGGAGACTCCACAAAGTTGTGGACAAAAATAATCGTTTCTGATGATCTCTAAGAAAGGAAATCAACCATTAGCAAGTATGGGAGTACTCACTTACCTTCACATCCGATCGGCAATCAACACCACTCTCACAGCATCCATAGAAACGTCTTCAATCTTCGGTCTTCAACTGTTGATGATGAACTTCTTAGAACCTTGACAAATTCTGATTTTTCTCTTCAATTTCCTTGTTGCTTGAAATTTCCACTTAAATTCTTCTTCACCATGGTGTTATTTAAACAAAACTAAAAACAAACTGTAAATTTTTTTTTTTTTGAAGATTAAAATTATAAACTAAAAATAACAAAATAATAATAAAACTACTAAAGCCATGGATGAAGGACTTTATCACTCAATTTTTCACAACTTGTATTGTCTTGATTTCATAAACTTCACTAATTCTCATCTTTTTCTGTTTTTCTTTACTCATGTACAATACCTCTTCAAATGTGTATAGAATTTTTCTCTTTGTATTGTATCTTCACTTTGAATAAGAATTTTATTTTTCTTTGTATTGTTGCATGTAAACCTTGGACTATTTCAACTTTCTCCATAGAATCTGACGTTGCTCTGCTCGTTGATGATGATGTGTTTCTATGGATCTGTCGATGTTGTCGAGAGAGAGAGAATGGTGCTAACTGCAAATCAAACTACAAGAAGGAGTTTTCATCTTTAGGCGTCATCCTCATGATTGACAAAATTAGCACTCAAGAGATCAAAAATAGTGCTGAAATTGGTGTGAAGTTGGGTAGCTCACCATTCCTACCCGGAATTTACGTACGGTGACACACACTCTAAAAGGACTTTTTAGATAGTCACAAAAATTGAAGGTCGGTGCCTCGCTTGATGTAAATTAGGTAGTCTCCACTATGGGTGATAACAATTCTACTACCAAATATCTTTGCAGCACCTAATTCGCCTCTGGCATGGTTAAATCCAACTTTAACGCTCTAGCAACTAAGAAACCCGATTGTGTTCTCCAGTACTTCCAAGTTCAGTTATTTCGGTCAGACTCTCTATGTAAACATAGCTAGAAGCATGCTAATGACTCTAATATCTCTAAAAGTTGGAGGTTTTATGCAGATATTTGCAAAGATTTGAAAGACATTTTTTTTTTTATAAATGCAAAAGACTAAAAACTCTATATGCAAAATACTCCCCCAAACCTAAATCTAACATTGTCCTCAATGTTTCAAAAGATGATAAGAATTTTAAACAACCACAAACCATAAGAACTATGCTGAGTAGAGAAAAGGGAAGACATTACCGGATGTCGGCGAAAGCGCGATTAAAGCTTTATTGTTCATGGCTAGAATCCAACATTTTCAGCTAAGATCATATTGGATTAGCACAATACAAAAGAAAAAGAAAGCCAACTGATTCAAGATAAAAAGAATATGACATTACCTACTGGATTATATACAAGAAAATTTCACCATACACCAACAATCGAAAGAGTTGAGGATCAACCCAAAAGACAGCGTGCAGAAAATTTAACAGCCTCACACAGTTATAATAACACAGAAATGCAAGTGAAACTGCAAAACAAAAGGGGCTACCCCCAAACCTAGATTTTTCACTGCATATACTATTGGATACAAAATCTCGCAGTTTTGGAGGTTCATCATGCACAAGGTCTAGTTCAAAATGAACTGTGGAAGGAACAGGCAGAGTTATGCATTTCGAATGTGGCTCCTCAAAAATATTATATTTATATGCAAAATAGTCCAAGAGGACTTGGGAGGCACACAGTTCCAAACCTAGATTAGGTACTCTTAGAAAAGTAGGTTTAATAATATCTTTACAAACCAAATCTAGGTTAGGTGCAAGATTACCAGTTTGTGACATGGGTAGAGAGCTAGACTCGTCTAAGTTATATTCATTGTTATGCTCAAAAGTTTCAGTACGTAGCCTAGTATTTTGCCAGTCATAAATAAGTAATGCAGTATCATGCTCACAGTCATTGAACAAATTAACAAGCCCCAATTCAGAATCATGACTATCTAAGCTACCCAAATAAGCATCAGAAGATTCAGCAGCATATTGCGACCTAGGCAAGGAATCAGACACCTCAAATTTATTTTCAGGCATATGGTCATTGGTGTTAACAGAAAATTCATTCTTTCCTAAGTCATGCTCATCTTCACAGAATAATTGCACAGGCTCCAGATCAGTATCAACATCACATGTATATGGAATACTAGAAGAAACATCATTCATGAAGGTCGAGGCAGAGAAGCCTAATATTTCTGAACCCAAAGGTCCCACAATATTTTCAGCATAAACATGTTCTTCTAACATAACATCATAATCATCATCATAACATGAGTAGTTCATCCTATCAAAAATCATAGTATTTCCAGTCCATTCATTTGTTTCTAAAACAGGTTCATATGCAGTATCAGTTGCACGAGTAAGACTAGACACGCTATTTTTACAATTTATTTCATTAGGACAAACAAACATTTCATCTTGAAATTCTTCCCTTCCTACATTTTGTAAATGAATAAGGTTCATCCTTAATATCATATTAAGTTGTTCAATGGAAGGGTAGTCTTCAATAGTTGGTATCCTCGTTTCATATGAATATTCAGTACATGGTTGTGCATGAGGTTCACTATCGAAGGGAAATTCAGATGTGTTGCTAAACGGATGATCATACAATGCTTGCAATTCAAATCTGGCATTATTTTGTTCAATCAGTTTGAGATTTTCCATCACATATTGCATACAAGGGATTATGGAAGTACAAAATTGTTCAACACCCCCTGGTGATGGATGATACATGTGTGAATAATCATTAGGGTTTGTATATTGAGGCTCGGGTCTATGAAAATGTCCATAATAATAATCCCTATAACTATTGACGTCATGGTTTGTTGGAAACTCATAACATGAAACATGCTCTTATGCAAGTTCTCTAATGTGTTTGTGCGATGAAGTCGCATCCCTATTTGCAGACCAAAATCCTGACATGATGCACTCAGATAACAGATGAAGCTGCTGAAGGCTAGCTCGGATTTTTCACAAAGTGTATAAATTACTGACACTAGGCTTGTTGTAGGAACTAAGGATTAGTTCAAAAATTGGGATTTCAGATAGGCAGTGTTGACGAGGGCTAGTCTGCAGTTTGGTCACTATCGCAGTCTAGGATACAAGCTAAAAACTATGTTATAACACCCAAAATTAACAACAAGTGCCCAAGCCAGGCAAAAGATGAAGCTTACGATAAACAGATTCGGATATGTATGCCGCTACAGTATTTTCAGAGATCAAGAGAAACACAGTGGAACAACAATTTCAGCGAGCAACTTATGGTACTCAACTATCACAGAATCATGTTTATGGGAATCAAAAGCTAGTTTTTTTTAAAATATTATGCACACAGATTCAAAAATACTGCACTGATCAGTCAAGATGCTATTGCACAATTCAGAGAATTAGTGAAAATGATACTCAGTTTCAGGCAATACAGGAAGATAATGCTCGTGAGAATTAAAAAAACTAGCCCTAGAATTTGTGCACACAGCTTTGTGATGCTGCACTTCAGACAAGCAGTAATGCGCAAATCAGGAAAAATACTCTTATAGGAATGACAACAAGATTCAGGGATTCAGAGATTCAAACGGACCAAATTTAGTGCAGCAAAACAGAATTTCAACTAGCTGAAATCTACTAAGTGTCACAGAATCAAGTACACATGGCAATCATTAAAGATAGAGCATTAAAAGTTCAGAGATTGGATGTTGAGCAATGAAGCTACAGGTTCAACAAGCGGCCATGGACGTTTATCTGAGATAGTAACATTAAAGTTCGAGAATGATATCGTCAGTATAAAACATGGTTTAAGCAGTACCACAGATTGTGCTCTGTTCCTTGTCTTTCCCTTTCTTGTTTCGCAGAGATGTATTGCAGGTACCTGGTTACTCAACAGAGAAGTTATCAGTTCCCAGAATTGCACAGTTGAAGCAAGGGTACAAAAACACTAACACTGAAAATTTCAGAAATGGGATTTTTGCAATATGAAGCGCGGGTATGCTGTGAACTAGCTTCTGAAGTCTTGTCAGAGCTACAATTTAGGATTCAGGGTGAATGTTGGCTACTGCAAGGTCATGTAAATGATAACTGAACACAAAATGATGTTAACCGAATGAATCACAACAGGAAAAACCATAAAAGTTGCCAGGAAAGAGTGTTGATGATGGCTGGATGCAAGCTAAACATGGATATGATGCAAAGTAAACTAACTAACAAAAAGACTAAGAAAATGGGATGACTGAAAATTACAGCTTAACAGGATGCAAGATATATACAAGTGGATTACACTATTAAGATGAGACTATCAGAAGTAAAAAGAAAACAAAAGTATTCACAGGATCCCAGATGATGGATATCAACATATGGTAGTATGCTTAAAAATTTGAAACAAAGGATCCTAAAAAAGCACAACTGAGCTACAAGTTATGGTAGAAAACAAAGACTTAGCTATCCTATCTAGATGCAGTTATGCTAATGAAACTGGAAACAAAACCTACAGCTAAGAAGTTACAGGGCTAAGCTACAGTTACAAATTCCTTCACCTAATCAGTACAGTTCAACAAGAGATTTTTACACAGGACCAAAAGTTTTTGCAACAGCTTAAACAACTAAAAAGAGACTTCCAGGAACTGATCAGATGCAAACTGACAAAAAGCTACATGATGCAACTAACTAAGCTACATATTATACTATACTGAGAAGTGACTAACCTAACTGGAACAAGATGCAGTGAAAATATAATGAAATATCTGAAAAAGTTACAGCTAACAATGAAGACTAAAATGCAGATTATATAGATAGATGGTTAAAGACTAAGTTACACTACAATACAAGCTACATATTTCTTACACTAGCTAACACAGTTCAACAGAAAATAAAGAGATGAGATGGAAATAACATATACAGATGGTTTTAATTATGATGCAGGTGACTGAAAAAACTTAAAATTACAACTAACAAGATGCAATGACCTAGCACATATTTACAATAGTAACTAAAACTAGTAAAATGAAGATAGAAACCTCAGCTACACCGCTACCGAGTCCCCGACAACGACGCCAAAAACTTGGTAGGACTTGAAAGAAGCCTACGACTATGTCTAACTGCAAGTGCACAGCGTCTATTGGAGACATAGCAAATACAGGTCGATCCACAGGGACTTGGTGGGTGTAGATTTGAAGCTACGGTCTTACTACTACTGATTTTAAAACAAAAAGTAACCAAAAAGGGGTTTTGATTTGTCGATACAGCCGAGAGGTTGGTAGTGACTAAAATAGTAAAACAAGGTGCAAGACAATGATAAAGAGGATACTAGGATTGTCAAATCCACCACTAACTCACATTATGTATTCAACTAATTATACTATTCTTGTCCTTATAACAGATAAGGGAGAAGTGTCAAGTCTACCACTTACCTAAGGTGTTTCACCAATAGATAGTTCAATCACAACTAAGGTATCTTTCCAAAGCACTAATTTTCTTCTCAGGGCACAATTAGTCTAAGGATCAATAACAGTCTGGTTAAGCTTGAGTTGCAGCATAATCAACACAGTGGTATTCTAACTACAATGGATACATGGCATACACTGTGAAAGCAAAATGTTGACGTACTTAGATTCAATTCTATCTTAACACAATTTAAGCATTCAAGAGTAACATAAACAGTATGAATAACATAACAGAGAGTCAGGGTTTCATCTAAACCCTAATTATGAAATTAGAACATGATGATAATACTGAAACCAAACATAAACTACTACTTGGTGCACCGGCTAATCCGGGCATGAATTTTACATTACAATCTTCTCCCTATTTATACTCAAATTTCTCCCCAATCACTAGAAATTGATAATTAGAGAACAACCACTCACCCTTAACGTGATTTCCGACAAACCCCTTCTGCAAAGCAGACCTGCAACTCTTGATTTGATATTTTCTTTAGTTGTGAAGAGAACCCTAACTATATCTCTCTCAATCCTAGCTTATAGGGTTACTGTTTGTGATAAGAGAGAAGCTAAGATGGAGATAGATAGAGATTATAAGGTTGATTGATTGCATAAGGTGGCTGATAGGTTGGATATGCTCAGTGGTGGTCGGTAATGGGGTTGATTGATGGAGAGACGTGAAGTGAAGGTGGTGGTTCTGTCGGGAAGAAGAAAGTACGAAAAGAAGGAGTGTTTGGTTGTTGCTAGAATATGGGAAGGATAGAGCATGCTCGGGTGTGAGTCAGGAGTATCAAGCGTTGATGCACACCGTGGAGATGCCTTAGATGCTGAGCATCTGTATCAAATCTGACGGCTCAGAGTGGAAACGGGTTTGGGTCTTGGATCGTGGGCTTTATCTCTTGGAAGGTCTTCTTTTAGGCCCAAATCTTTTCAAACCTAGTATCTCAAGACCACTTCTAGTTTTGAGACGTGAAAGTCACATTCTTCAATTGCGGATGAGGTGCAAACGGCATTCTTGACTAGCTTACAATGTGCATAGACTATTCTTCACGGAAGATATCCCTTACTTCTCTCCGGCGGGAGCTTTGTTGTCTCTTCTCCATCACCATTTTTTTGCTCTTTTGGCCTCTTGATTCATCCAATCTTTATTTTACTACCTAAAAACACAAAATTAATTAGTACAAATATTTATTCTTGAAAACAATGAAGATATAGAATTTGGGATAATATATGATTTTAAAGCGCAAAAGATGAGTTAAATGCAATAAAAAGGTATAGAAATATGCATTATTTGGCACTCATCACTTGTCCTCTCAATCAACTTCAAATGGCCCCAATTAGGTAAGATTCTACCATTATTTGGGTTTATGTTGCTTTAATTCGACGAATTGATGAAAAGAATTTGTAGGATTTTTGGGTTTTTTTCCCAGAATCGGAAGATAGATCTGCTTTTAAACTCCCGATTATGCTCGTGTTCTTCATTCATCGTGAACATCGTTCATAATCGGATGATATAGTTTTAAGTTTAGTTCTGATTCTCAGTACGTTAGTTGATACTGCACCTTAAATTGGCAAAAGAAATGAGAATGAAAAAATTAGGTTTTGGGTGGTTTTATTCGTCGAAGGGGTGTATAGGTAATTCCATAATCGGTAGTTTAGAATCAATAAAGTAGTATTATGAAATCCATTTTCTATCGATTTTTAGAGGAGCCCCAAATTCAAAATGTCAGATACACATGAAATTCGAGTTTTTTATTTTAACAATCGGTAGTTATGGTATGTTGTTTACCTACCGATTATTGCAGTAGCCCATTCTTAAACAAACCAATAATCGGTTGCTATTACCACTATAATAACTACCGATTATAGAAGGGCATTTAGGTATTCTCGAAACCATTACGACATCTCATAACCTCGTCTATGGGTTGTGAATAAAAAAATCGCCCCTAATACTTTCGGGTCGCCCCTAAAAATCTTTGGATCCCTTTTCCTACCCCAAGGATAAATTTTCTTTTTCCTCTTGCAAAGGGCTTGCACAAAATAAAGCTTTACACCATTCAGGCCAAAATAAATAGCCAAAATAATTACGGCACTTTGTTCTTTCAATCTTGAATAAATAACCCTACTACAAGAAAACATGTCATTGTAATTTACAGGTCCAAGATTCCTTTTATCATATGTCACTACCAGAAAAAGGGAATGTCACACATTTTCACCCTCTTGAAACTTTCAAAATTGAATCATGTGTTTTTGTTATTTTTTGAAACAAGCAGTGGCAATTTGGTAACCCAAATTCTTTATAATAGGATCCTTGAATTCTGAATACTTTATGGTGTTCTGCTGTTCCAAATGTATGATATATGCATGTCCCATCTAAAATCCAAAAAATATTTGTAGTCTAGTAGTACTTTTTTTCATAATTCCTGATGAAGAGATCATCACCATCATGTCCTAGTACTAGCCCAAACTCCGTGAAAATCAGAACCCTGATTCATTCTCACTTCTTTAGACATGTTTATCATATAGTTCGAGCACTAACCAAAGCCAAGTCCATTTTGATGGAACTTATTAGCAACAAAAACAAAGAAAATTACTACATAGAGTCTAGAATGAAAGATGGAACCAAGAAAAAGAAAAAGAAGAAGAGGGTTTTTTGTTCATCGTCACTAAGATTGCACTACAATTGGTGTTCGTCACATGTATTACCCATGCCTGAGCCACCAGCAGTATTAGGCGCAGATGGTTACTTGAATGCGAACCATGTCTATTATGACTCGACTTGGAATTCATCATCAGTCCTGCCAGCTGAGGAACATATGCAGGATGGGTTTGACTCACATCTATCAGGCTACCTGCGTTGGCTTGATGAGAAAGTGGCAACGGAGAATTCTAGTGGTAATAAGAATAATTGTGATGCAGATGATATGGAAGAGATTGATAGGCTTGCTGATAAGTTCATTGCAAGTTTTCATGAGAAATTCAGGCTGGAAAAGCAAGAGTCTTACAGGAGATATCAAGAGATGTTAGCTAGAAGCATGTAAATGCATCAGGGTCTTATACATATATTGTTACCAAAAGCAAGATCCCTTGGAGGCACAGGCACTTAACTAAGAGGTGAGAAATGAATTCTGCTGTTCTTCAGTATCGGTTTTCTTGATTTATTTTGTTTTCTTCATGGTGGTTTTTGAGTATAATTGTACGTATCAGTTCGTAAAATGGTGATGTTGTTTATGCTGATACCAGTTCATAATTATTTTCCAGCTTCTACTCTAATTAGCTAGTTATATTCGGAAACTTAATTATGTTGATGTTAAGTTTATGTCCTCTTACATATTAAAATTATTACATAATAGATTTCTATTAAGCAATTATTCGACATTATCAACCGAAAATGCTACTTATACACCAAAATTATACACCAAAACCATACCCCGCTTACGTGTCAAATTTGCATTGGTCCATTCTCTTAAAGGGATCCCCTGTATTTCCTGGTAGGGTTGGGTGGGAAGCAATGAACGATGGAGATCACTGCCACATAGGGGTGTATCTATCCGGTATATGAAACCGGTAGATATGTAGCAGCTTCGATTATCAACCACCCCGATACCAACTAAACCCTGACACTCGGAAACCACCGTTCAACAGTGCAGCGAATTATTAGTCGACCTCCCACAAGCGACGTGTCATCACATGCCGCGGACGTCCAACAGTCCTTCAGATATTTTAGCCAAGGAAGCAAGCTAGAATTCCATGGTTACGAGTTACTCCACATTGCAACCACCCTAATTGTATTCTCTGCGTTAATTTCTTGGCAGGCTACTGCTACTGTAATTTATTTAAATTAGTTATTGATCAACTGACCTTTCTGAAAATGCAAAAACAAAGACGATATAAGTTTTAATAGCGATCAACAAGCATTATATTTATATATACGTCGCAGAATTCGTCTTGTGGGATTAGATATCGTTTCCAATGCAAAAAAAAGATATCGTTTCCAATGCAAACGCATGTACATTTTACGTACCTGCCACACTAATTATTACATGCGTTAACGTTACTATCAGTAGTAACTGTGCGTGCCTTGGTGGCATTGCTGATGATGAATGCTTTACAAAAAAGAAAAAGAAAAAAAAGATGAACCTAAGAACCTATTTTAACCATGAATAATATGGCTTCTATGTGATTAATAGCGGCAATAAATGCAACAGAGTTTCGAATACATGCATGGAGATTCAAGATAAGAGTTTTTACATAGTTACCGCTTGTAGAAATACCATATAGTCCTAAAAATAAAATATATGTATCAGTCTAGTCCATTTGACCCAAAATGTCCTGTTTAGTCTATTTGGTAATATAAATTATCATTTAATCCTAAAATTATCATTTGGTCCTACGTGATGTCATGGATGATGTAAATGTCACCTGTAGTGGCGAAATACCCTTTGGATAAGGACCATATATATAGTCAAAAGTAGGAGAAATAAATCATTCTCGATTCACTTTCTCTCTCATCTTCTTTTCTTTTCAGATCTACTTTCCTCTCTTTTTTCTTTTTGTGAAACAAGAAACGAAGATGAAGATTGAAACTAAAAATTAAAGATGTAAACGATTTTCTAGGGTTTTTCATCGTTTTTGTTGTCAAAAGCTATTGTTGAAGATGTAAACGATTTTTCTAGTTTTTCATCATCGTTCTTACTTGGTGTTAATGTTGAAGATGTGAATTTTTTTCAAGATTTTGATCTGCTATCAGAACGATGAAGATTTGTCGTTTTGAAAGACGATGACGAATGTTTGATGAAGACACGACGCCAAAGATGAAGATGAACCCGATCTGTTTGATGAAGACGACTGATGAAGATGAACCCGATCTGTTTGATGAAGACGATGGAAGATGATGTTGTTGATAAAGACGACGATGTTGCTTTCTGTTGAAGACCTTGAAGAAGATGAAGATGGTGATGTTTTTATATAGACTTCATTCCTGGAATGAAGTCCATTTTGCTAAGGTTTTGTATGGACTTCATTCCCTGAATGAAGTCTGTTTTTTGAGGATTTATATGGACTTCATTCCTGAATGAAGTCATTTTTCGAGGTTTTTATATGGACTTCATTCCTGGAATGAAGTCTGTTTTTGAGGTTTTTGTATGGACTTCATTCCTGGAATGAAGTCTGTTTTTTTGAGGTTTTTGTATGGACTTCATTCCTGGAATGAAGTCTGTTTTTTGAGGTTTTTATATGGACTTCATAGACTTCATTCCTGGAATGAAGTCTGTTTTTTGAGGTTTTTATATGGACTTCATTCCTGGAATGAAGTCTGTTTTTTGAGGTTTTTATATGGACTTCATTCCTGGAATGAAGTCTGTTTTTTTATGTTTTTATATGGACTTCATTCCCTAATGAAGTCCAATTTTACTTTTTATATGGACTTCATTCACGAATGAAAATGTTTTTTATGTTTTTATATGGACTTCATTCCTACAATAAAAAAATCGAAATCCTAAGCGATCAAAAACATGAAAATTGCAAAAAAAAAAATCGAGTTCCAAACATTTGCTACGCAAAAGTCAATTTTTAGTTATCAGTAGCAAGTGAAAAAAATCGCCAGAGAGAGAAAATGCGCACCCCATTAGTTATCTCTTTCTAATTAACACGGAAGGGTATTTTTGTCGATTTAATATTTTTTAATAATTACACCAAACAAGAATATGTGTTTGAATTGTTAAATGTATACGTGGTTCCTAAAAAAGCGACCAAACGATATTTTTCCTTACCGCTTACCATATTATCAGTAATCAAAAGAACACACCTTCTTGGTTCTTATCCAGATATCATGTCTTGACTCTTGACTTACCTTTTTTTTCTTTCTCTTTTTTCTGCTCATTTCAATTTTAAAAGAAAAAGGAAAAGAAAAAGAAAACTAAATTAAATAGAATTAGGTAATGCGAGGGCCCTACACTTTCTTAAAAGTGAAATCTCAAATATTTGGAACTTCATAATCACATGCATGTGACGAAGTTGTCCTGCCAAAACACACCTCGACTCCATGAAGTCTTCTTACTTGCTCACAGTCTATGACTATGACTCTACTAACAAAAAAATCTTTATCGCTGCATTAGCTCTTAGCTCTTATAAGAGTTTATTAGTATTTGGGCCGTGAATTTTGGTACCATAAAGGATTTGGGTCCTAAGTTTGTCCAGTTTTGAGTCTCGGTCGTTGACCCGTTAGTCAAATCAGTTAATTAACGGTGGTGGTGGTCCTAGTGGAGAAACCATGTCCCTTCCTCCCATTTAATGGTGGTTGTTCCAATTGAGTTAATCAAGCTCAGAAATCCATGTCCCTTCCATTGAAGTGAAAAATAAAACTAGTACTAACGTTTAAGAATTGGCACAACCAAAAACAGAAATCCATATATCAGCCATCATTAACCAAGATCAGAAATCCATGTTTACGTTAAATGCAAACCGAAAATCAAGACTGAAATAACAATAATAGAAGAACGAATTGATGCCTAGTGAGGTTGATTTTCTACCTTCTGGCTTTTAACTGATGTCCATTTCTGGCTTCAATTCATCCGTAATAAATTTGAGCACCAATTATCTTCTTGTTGCAAGATTTAAATTGCATTTTGCATCTCCTGGTTTTCTAACATTCGTGAAGCCACTCATCTGTGCTTGATAAGAACTGAATCATTTGGACTGTTAACCTTTAATTAAGAACAAGAAGAAGACAAAAGATTCTCGAGATTTAACGGTGATGAGTTTTGTCATGAAAAGGAGATGGTGATGTTGTTGGAAAGTTCAGGAAGATGAAGAAAAAAGAAGAAAACCAAGAGACTCGGATTCACTGCCGTTAACTCTTGTAACGGTTTGACTAAAAATATAGTTGACTAACGGGTCAACGACCCAAATACAAAATTGGACAAATTAGGACCCAAATCCTCTATCATACCAAAATTCACGACCCAAACACTAATTAACTCCTCTTATAAACCTGGCATTTTTAGGTGCGACCCCGAAAAAATCAGGGGCGACCTTTTTATTCCCATCCCATCGTTAAGGAAGGTTCTAGGGTTGGAAAAATACCTAAATGCTCTTTTATAGTCGGTAGTTTAGTATTATTTTTAGCAACCGATTATGACTGTGTTCTTCTATTATCTTTGCTTTGTTTGGAAAAACTTAAATTTGTGGCTGCTACCACAATCGGTAGATAATCAAAACATCACAAAACTACCGATTGTTTTAAGTAGAGAAATTCGAAGTTTCATTTGTTTTGGAAAAATTGAATTGGGGGATACTACCACAATCAGTAGATAATGAACATTAGATATAAACATCACTTATCTACCGATTGTGAAAATAGAGAAATTCAAAATTCCATTAGTTTTGGAAAAATTGAATTGGGGGTTACTATCACAATCGGTAGATAATGAACATAACTTATCTACCGATTGTACAATCGGTAGATAATAAACATCACTTATCTACCGATTGTGAAAATTGATAAATTCAAAATTCCATTAGTTTTGAAAAAATTGAATTGGGGGCTACTATCACAATCGGTAGATAATGAACATAACTTATCTACCGATTGTGAAAATTGAGAAATTTAAAATTCCATTAGTTTTGGAAAAATTGAATTGGGGGCTACTATCACAATCGGTAGATAATCAACATCATCTATCTACCGATTGTGAAAATAGAGAAATTCAAAATTTCATTAGTTTTGAGAAAACTAGATTTGGAGCGACTATCACAATCGGTGGATAATGAATATAACTTATCTACCGATGGTACAATCGATTATGAAAAAAAAATCAATTTATCTGTACTAAAAATAAAGAACAATCGGTATATAATTAAGATCACTTATCTACCGATTGTACAATCGGTAAATAATGAACATCACTTATCTACCGATGTTTCTCACTTATCTACCGGTAAATAATGAACATAAGAGTATAATCGGTAGATAAAGTATTATATTATCTACCGATTCTGGGACGTTAATGGAATTGAATGCATTCAATCGTCTATCTAATCGTTATTGAACCTTCAACATGATATTCTTCATGATGTTTCTCACCTTGTTTTTTATACCCATCCATGTTTGTTGTTGATTTAAGAAAAAATGGTTTTCCCTCACTTTTTTTTTTTTTTTTTTTTTCTTCTTCTTCTACTCTAAAACCATAAAACTCAAAAACTAAAACCGTTTTCCTCCATATATAATTTTCTTCTGATTCAAAACATTAACGTCCGATTGTAATGTTGACTACCGATTATTAGGGGTAATTTGGCCATTATGGAAAACGGGAGATAAGGGATGGTTTCATTTTAGGTTTGGGTGACCTTGTTTTGTCTTATTAGTCGCCCTAATTCCTTTGGGGTCGCCCTAAAAATGCCAAAGCTTATAAACTGTTTACGAGGTGTTGTCATTCTTTTGCACAATATGGGGGGTGTTAGAGCATAGCTCGGTTGAACCCACCAAGCGTTGGTATGTCAAGTTTGGTTGTCATATTTTAGTGAACCAAAACTCATTTAAAGAGTCGCTTGATTATTTACTAGAGTCAACTTCGTATAGGTTAGCTAGAAAGTTACTAGGATATGAGACTTACAAGTATTACGTGAAGACTTAAAGAATGTGAAGAAGTAAAGAGCTACAACGACGACATCATCCTTCCTTTTGAGGTTAGTAATATTTGACTTAAACTGTTTCATTCCTAACGTATCTTTCAAGTCGTGCATATTGAAAACATAACTGCGAAGCTGTGAATGATTATACTCTAGTTAGACATAGTATTAAGGAATTACAATACGAAGTATAACGTCTATCTTTTGAACTTTGTATATAAGACATTGACATAATCGTATGAATGTTATTGTGATTATGTGTATGGGTATGGGCGAAGATTTCGTCCTAGGAAACAATGTTTTACATTCGTTTAAAGAAAGTACATTTCGTAAACTTGTTTTGTGAATCGAAAGGTAAATCGCTAGGCTTATTGGTATTGTTATTCATTGCAAATCTTTGGATTACCAATATGTGTGTTTAGTATAACCGCTCATAACTTGTTTATGTATCTTGGTAAAACTATTCACAAGGCCTGACTATTGTATTGGTATGAATTTTATTAGTGAAACCGATCTTAAGTAATCACCTGAGATGGTATGATCGATATATTGTAATTGGTATGACCAACTCTAGACATTGGGGAACCGATCCTAGTAAGAGGTGCAAACGCTCACAAGCATGTGGAATCGATCCTTGTAAGAGGTACAACAAGTCTTAGTAATTGGTAACCGATCCTATGACTTGTGCAACCGATTACAAGTTAAATACCATAATTATGTGGTAACCGATCCTAGTACCTAGTCAACCAAATTTTGGAAAGCTAGTGTGACTGATCCTAGTACCCACATGGAGGTAGAACCGAAACTTGTTTTGGTAGAACCGTGAAACCCATTAATGGTGATTTGATAGGATAATCAAGCACAAAGTTCTTGGAAGTCAGATGAACCAATTCTAAACTCGTTTGGAAGTGTGGCAAATCGTTTCCAAGATTGTAAATATGAAAAAGGATTTACCAAGTAAAGATGTCGACATACTTTGAACATGTGCAGTAACTCTCATCTTTTATTGTTCAAAGATATTCCTTAATATCTAAAGGAGAATCCCGGATCGAAATAAATTGAGAATCTTTTAATTAAGGTTTTTAGTTTTATATGATTTTAATTTCCAACAATTAAAATGCATATCTTTAGAAAATAAAAATTAGCAATGTGCATTTACTAATTGGAGATTTTCTACTGAGATCGGTCAATATTTGGACAGAGCATTTCCAGGAATTATGAAAACCGGATTTGGTGTTTATTGCATATCTTGAGAATATTTTCGGTTTTGGAAATTCCTTGGTGTCCAAACTTCCTTGGTCTATAAATATTGAAGTTTGCATTTCTAGCAAACTAATCCTCGTGAGCCAAAGAAACTACCTAGTTGTGTTGTTACTTGAGTGGAGCCGTCTATTCGGAGAGGAAAGTACCCTAATTAGGCGAAATCTCTTACGGCCGCTTGTTTTAAAGACTTCTTTGGGATTGGGAAGCTCTACGAGTACCGTTGGTGGGAAACTAGATAATTGCAGTTTATTATTAGTTTTCGATTAATTTGATTGACTAATGGTTGTTGAACTTTGATTGCACCTAGTTTGTTTATGCTTGAGAATCTTCTCTTCTGATATAAAATTCACTCAAACTAGATCGAAGTTTCGACGGGGATCTTTAAACTGTTTGTAGATCTAAAGACGTATTGTGATAATCCATTGTTAACAGACTCCGTTCTGTGTGTGATTGATCACAAGAGATTCAAGTTGATTGTGTGCAGGTGTTTATTGAAGATCTAAGAAGATTTAAAGACAAAGAAGATTTCTTATTTGAGTTCATAATCTTTGGTGTGCACAAAACTTTATCGGCTGGGAATCCAACTATAATCGGTTTATCTTTGTGATAACCTTGATTGATTAGTTGAGTAGATCGACATCAATACAATTCTTTGTGATTCAAAGTATTCATTGCATAGTCTAAACAATTACTTTGGTAGTTGTTGATAGATTGATCTAAGAACCTGACAAAGGAGTTTATTGGGATAAACGAAAGAGCCTTTGTCAAACTCATATCACGTTGTTTGAAAAGAGTTGTTACCGAATAGATTTGTTGTTCCTTTACTGTTTGGAATACGAACCAAAGGAATTGTTCCAAGTGCGTGACTTATTGCAAGTTGGAGGCGCAGGGGATACAGACGGAACTAGGTGAACTATAGGTTTAGTTGCTTGGTCTCAACTATACGAAGTTGGTTTAGATTTTGTTTAGCGGCTTAATCCTGAGAGTATTCAATTCTGGACAAGGTCCCGGGGCTTTTCTGCATTTGCGGTTTCCTCGTTAACAAAATCTTGCTGTGTCTTTTAATTTTTTATTTCCGCAATTATAATTATTTTTATTATAATTGGAAGTAAAATACACAAACGTTAATTCCTAATTACTTGATAGCAATCCTATTGCGTTTGGTTAAGTCCGAACCTATTATCAAGTAATCATACTTCGTTGTTGTATTGTCTCGATCTTGTATCCATAGTCAATCACGCAAGTTATCTTGTTGTCGTATTGTCTCGATCTCGTATCCATAGACGATCACAAGAAGTGTGAACCGATTAGTTGTATTGTCTCAACTCAGTCCATAGACAATCACTTTCGGGGAAAGGACTTATAGGTGGAAAAGTTTTAGATTGAGGTATATTTGGGTACCCTCGTCTTTTCAGGGGGTATTGTGGACGAAGTCATGAAGACAAAGAACAATTATATTGCGAAGTATTGTTATTTGGTTATAGTTGCGGGAAGAACATCCATAGGCAAGACAACTTGGTGTAGGAATTGTTTAAAATTAAAATATAAAATGTGCACAAATAACCCATATGTGCATTGAATGCATATTTGTGCACCACGGTTACTGTTTTGAGATATTTTCTATAAAGATATAATCATTATTTTTTTATATATAAAAAGGATTCCAGTTCACTAATAGCAAACCATGATTACAAGGCGATTAAGTACATCACGAAACCATTGTAGAACAAGAAGAACACACCGTAAAAAGTACATGGACGAATATTACGACAATAAGAAGAGAAGGAATACTAGGAAACGAAAAATTACAAGTATGAAAGAGCTGATTAAATCGGAATAAGGATGGTCTTCTATACATAGTCTGGCCATTTGCTATTGAATCTTCTTTGAAAATAGATACTCCATATCATGAGTTTTCTGCCTAATTCTTGGCCGAAAGAATCAAAATTCTGGTGACCGGAGCACGGCGCCAGAGTACTTAAAACACCATGAAACCAAAGTAGAATCGCCATTAATGCAAGGAAGAAGCGTGATAAACACGCAGCAAGAAACGCCATGAAGGCGCGGTAAAAAAAACCCAAAGGCAGAGAGTTGACATCGCCGGAGACAACGCCAAAAAACTATAAAACTTAAAATAAATCTAAACCCTAACCTCATAATCTATGAAAAACAATAAAGAACAGGATATAAACACTTCTACTGCCCAGATCTACTCTAAGAGGAGCATATCTGAGCAGTTAACACTCGCCTGAAAACTTGTTTGCCTTGCCGGAAATCGCTTGTGGATGGAGAGGGAGAAAGGAGAAAGAAAAGTCGACCTATATTAATTTTGTGCTAATCAACACATGCAATACACAGTTTTATCCGCCACTTTTATCCACCACTGAGTTTGGTATTGAAAATCAGCATGACACCTGGTGCATAAGTTTGTGCATTACTATTTCTTTCATGTGTTATTATGTGTTGTCATTTGTTTAAGTTTTTTTCTTTTTATCAATAGTATTAATCCTTGTAAATTATATATGTTCGGTTACGAAACTGTATACAAGATTGTTCAACAAGGTAAACTTAGTATGTAGGGTACATTATTTATATGTCCATACTTTTGAAACCCAATAAATATATCCTTATACAACAATAAATATGTCCTTACTTTTTAATAACCTTATCCATTTAAAATTAGATTACCTTAATACCCTCACCCATATAATATTTTTCTTTATTTCAAAATGGGACAAATTTCTTCCTCTACCACTTCACCACCATCACTAGCACCACCACCACCAACATTCAACTACCATTCCACCACCACCGTTCAACAACCACCACCACCACCACTAATATTCCACCACCAATCCTTCACCACCACCATTACACCACCACCAGTCCTCCACCACCACTAGTCCGTCGCCACCACCACCACTAGTCCGCCACCACCACCGCCACCACTACCGTCGCCACCGCCGCCATCACTGGTTCAGATATTTTTGTATCAACACAGTAGTTGATCCAAATAAAAATAGAAACAATAATAAAAGTTGATCCAATTTAGGGGATCAACAATGGTAGTTGATCCAAAAAAAAAGGATCAACAGTAGAAGTTGATCCAATTTAGGGGATCAACAATGGTAGTTGATCCAAAAAAAAAGGATCAACAATGAATGTTGATCCATGTAAATGGAGTGAACTTGGCATGAGTCGAACACGCATCATCTGACATGGAGTCAGTCATACTACCATTGCACCACAAGTTCAACATTGGAAGAAATTTACATGATTTAAACTACAAGCATGATTATACTAATCCAAGAAAATGTTGTCAACAATAGGAGTTGATTGGATCAACAACAATAGTTGATCCCATAAAAAATTGGATCAACAACCGTAGTTGATACCATAAATGGGATCAACAGCAACAATTGATCCCATAAAAACATATAAACAATAACAAATGATCATCACCTGTAGCTTCATAAACAACAACAACTTCAAGACCATTTTCAGATCTCGACTTCACCACCATTTTTAGATCGATTGCATACCGAATCAACTCCTTCTTCTCTTTATTCAGATCCCAATATCTCGACTTCACCATCATTTTCAGATCGATTGCATACCGAATCAACTCCTTCTTCTCTTTATTCACAGAAACAATGCAAAACCCATCACAATTTTGTACCCAGTTCAACTCGATCTCGAACACATATTCAAACCATATTAAAACAGCACCAACAGTTCCCATCACCAACTGTGACCCAAAATCGAACAGATCCTTCATCTTCTTTGCTAATCTAAATCGACCCCAATCTTAATTTCATCTCAAGAACCCTAATTTCACCTTCCGGCCTTCAATCTCTCAGTTTAGATTTAACAGCAGCAGAACATATTAACAAAATCGGAAATTAAAAAAAAAAACATAACCGTAATAGATTTGTTGATAGCGGTGGCGGAGGTAACGGAGGTGGTGGTGCTGGTTGTTGTGGAGGCAGTCGAGATGGTGATGGTGGAGAAGAGATGGAGAAGATGGTGGTGGCAGCGATGTATTTTTGTTCTCTATGAAGAAGAACGAAGAGATCGGGCTTAATAAGGAATTAGAATAATTAGGTTTTTAGAAAAAAATTACAATTTTGCCATCAGGGATATTTGTAAAGAGGCTTAGGGATATTTGTGAAGGCCATTAAAAGGAGGGACAATAATTCAATTTCCACTAGTATGTACTCGTATTAGAGCATTGCTCGGTCGAACTCACAAGTGTTGTTATATCAAGTTGTTGTCAAAACTATATCTTAATTTCTAGTCTGCAATTAGTTAAGTCTCGGTCTAGGATAGTGGAGTTGAGAATTGAGTCAGTCATCATTTGCGTTTTACCGTTCGAAGGCGAAGATCGACCGAAGCTTTTGGAGAACTTCATTAACAAAAGGTAAGTCAATACTGGACCACCTATTTCTCAAGTTATATTCACTTTTCTATCTTGAGCCGATTGTCGCATAACTAATTAGACTAGCTTTGCATAAACAAGAATTTCGAGTCGAGAACTAATTATTTAGTTTACGAATTTCTCGAGATATAATGACTAAGCTTAATGAACATTTGTTCATACTTGATCAAATTCGGTAGAGAACAATTTATTGTTTGAAACCAAATCATGATTTAAGTTCATCATTTGAAAATAGCCTGGAACAGTGATAAGTGTCATTGTTGTTACTCAGGAATGTTTCAAATTGATTTAGAGAAATATAGAACTACTATATTCAGAATATGTCTGAAGCCATAATACATGTATTGGTACATGTAGAGGAGTAGTTATATATATCCACTTTCAGATTTGTGTGATATGCATATTCGTATGTAAATCATGGGAAAATCTGTTTGTTTCGTGATCCGGATAGGTTTGTATATTCGTATACAAACAATTGTGGAACTGTGGTAAGGAACCGGGTTAAGATAATCAAACCGGTATGCGAACAAAAACAGTTCTATGTTCTAGAAACAGTTTAGTACTCAAACCGGTACGCAAGCTGATTGTTCTGTGAACTCCGGAACCGACAAAGGTCTAAGAGTTTGCAAACCGGTACATGAACTAAAGAGTTCTGTAGACTCCGGAACTTTGAGTTGGGTCAAAGTTTGCAAACTGGTACGTGAACTGAAAAGTTTCGTAAGAGCCTGGAACTTGGTAATTGCATAAGTGTGCAAACCAGTTTATGAACTGAAAAGTTCAGTTGACTCCGGAACTCGGTAATTGCATATAAGTTTGCAAACCGGTCCGCATACTGTGACTCAGCCGATTCACGAATGTTTCAAGTAATTGTACCTTGTACATTTACAAACTATGTCGATCATGATTCAATTGCGATTAAATTATTTCTATGAAGTAATTTGCATTTGATCTTTTCTCTAATTAACACTAGACTCAATTGATCACATGATTGTCACTCACTCTTAATGTCTTAGTGAAGATGAAAATGAGTGTTAAGCTTTTAAGTTCAAATCGGCTAGTTTAGGCTAACCATGTTGAACACAGTCTTTATACAAGGTTCGGTTACGGTTTACCTAACCATAATGTATACCTTGTATATGTGATTATGATTCAAAGCTTTCATCTAAGGATGGATATTGTTTGTTTGGTTCCAAAGCTATCTTAGCTTAAACTTAAAGCAACCTAGGCTTTGAGGTCTATATAAGGGGAACTCTTGGCAACTTGGATCTTTGAATCCCGACACTACTTTTTGGTGTGTCCTAGTTGTATCTATAGTCGTTCTCTCCAGAAACCCTTTTAGGGTTTAGAGACTATAAAGACTTCACAGGGATTCGTGATACCAGGTCCATTTATTTTTTATCTTGATAACTTGAGTATCCTGATCTTGATTGTTCGTAGAGCTTGCTCCCACGATCAAGATAGATAGTAATCAACAGAGTCTCTTCGTTTACTTTGTTGATTCCGCAAGTTTTATACTTGTGAGGTGAATGATAATCTAGGCTACACTTTGGGTTGCATAAGTCCGAATTTTGAGGATAACCAGACTTTTGTCTAAGTTGTTATCGATTTCCATCACCTGGATCTATCGTTTGATCTGATCATCCGTTTATATCGTAAATCGGGAAATCAATTATAGGCTTAATATGTGGGAGGCGTATTCGGTTTAAAGTATTCAATTGAGGTTGAAGCAACTCTTAGTTGTGGGTGACATTAGCTAAGGGAATCAATTGCGCAGAGTCTTGCGAGATTCAAGAGGCGTAAGGAGGGCAACTGTACCTTAATCGGTGGATTTCATTTTAGGGCTCAACTAAATTCCAGACCGAAGTTAATTGGTAGTAGGCGAGTGTCTGTAGCGGTTTAATACAATGTGGTGTTCAATCTGGACTAGGTCCGGGGTTTTTCTGCATTTGCGGTTTCCACGTTAACAAAACTTTTGGTGTCTGTATTATTTATTTTCCGCATTATATTGTTTATCTTTATAATTAAAATATCACAGGTTGTGCGTTGTTCAATCACAGTAGCTAGGTCCAACCTTGTTAGTTGGAAAAAACTTGATTGTATCCTTGGACATTGGTCTTTGGTACCGTCCAAGAACTCTCTTTGTAGTGAGGTTCACAGATTCAATTCTGTAAACGTTCTAATAACAAGAGAGAGAGAGATATATAACTCTAGGCACTTTCCTTGATTGAGTTTTTACTCTCGGAGTTGTGTTGAGTTTGTCCATACAGATTTCCTAAGAAAACGTTGCTGGTGTATCTTGGTACCCCCTATGTTTTTAGTTGGTATCAGAGCAGGCAAACACGTTAAGACCTAATAAGTATGTGTTTGGAAATCCTGTAGAATCTGTATTCACGTACAAACATGTCTCCAACCAGTTTTGACTATGCCAAGTGTCTGAGACTTACCTCAAAGGATAACTCCTTAGTTGATTCTTCCAAATCCAAAGGAAAAGATACCAGGTTGTCAGTCTCTGATGATTTGCTTCCCTTAGTTACTAATGGGATAATATCAGAATCTGAGTTGGAACTTACCAGAAGTCTAAAAAAGGCTGTTGAGTTCATTGAGCTTCAAACCTCTAGAATTAGAGACCTTGAAGAAAGATGTTCTCAGTTTTCAAGTGAGCATGAGAAATCCCTTGGAAGGGAGCGTGAACTCTCTGGTTATATTGGAAATCTCTCTAAGGATATGTGCATATTTGAACAAGATATTGCTAATCGAGATGAAAACATTATTATACTTGAAGATACCCTTAGAGAAAGTCTAACCAGAGAAGATTGCTTGCTCAAGTCTCACAAATTGGAAACAAACAACTTTTGTGTAGAAAAAGAGAAACTTGTCGAAAATCTTCTATTTTCTCAGAAACAGTGTAATGCTTTGAAAAAAGTAAACTATGTTTTAAAAAGTAAATTTAACTCATTGCCTGTTGTTACAGCTCCTGTGACGCTACCGTGCATTGGGAAAGTTACTTCTGAGGAGATGGCTGGCAAAAAACGTTCACGTAACTTGTCAACATCTAATGAAGTCTTGTGTAAAAACAATACAAAAAAGGTTTCTTTTCCACAATATTGTTCACATCGTGGACAAAAAAATCATATTGCTCTAAACTGTCACTTTAGAGAGAAACAAATTTATAATATCCAAAAATTGCTTAACTTTGCAATCGAAGAGGTAAAAAATCTATCTAAAATGGATTTTGTCTCTGCAAAAAACCAGAAAACTTATGGGAAAGATAATCTGGGTGTTTCCACTCGAAAATTCCGTAAGCGAAATTACTCTCCTAATGTAGTGTCTAATTGCACTAAAAATATCAGTGTTTGCACTGATGGTGGAGGTACTTTTGGGAGATCTAAGTTCAGAAAATGGAATTCAAGTGATTCTGATTCTCTGAAACGTATCTCAAGAGGTCCCCGTCTTTCTTCTCGAGGAAACCTTCTTCAAAAGAACGTTTTAAGAAAGAGAATTTTTCAAACTTCCATGATGCACATGAAGTTATATCAAAACCTCATAAGAAACGCAACAGAAGAAATGAGAGAAGTCACAAGAGACACAACAAGAAAGTAAATCTCGAGGTATCACTCCCTGATACTTGTTGTGATATTCTATCTCACTAAGGTTATATAATCTCAATGGATATGTCCTTGAAACTAACTTGAGGGTTACAAGGACTATACATATCAAGGATTATCCATGATATCGAGATTTCTCAAGTCTATTTTTTGTTTAACCAATTTTGTTTAAGAAATGACTAAATCTTGACAATTGCTTTTTTTTTTCTTGTGTCAAAACTTTTCTTTTGCAGTCCTCCTAAGTGCTCCAATCGTTTAGGTATTCTATACTCATAGACTGTTGAGCTGAGAATGCGCTGCAAGAAGAGAAAATGTGTCTCTTGTCGAGCCAGCCACCGTCTTCAACTCGGACCACAATTGGTGAACCAATTTCGTTTTATTGTGAACCGGTTCACGGATCCTTTCATAAGATTAGGGTTTCAACTCCTATTATTCACAAACCTCTGGTTGAAGGAATAATCAGTTGAGACTCAAATTTTCATCCTTGCATAAGAATGAAAAGGTCAAAAAGACCTCATGAAACCATCAACCTCGATGAAGATGACTCAAAGGAAGGAAGTTCTTGTCACGAAAGAATGCTGAAAAATATTAGATCAATACAAGAACATAACTCCTGGATTGTTGATTCCTTTAAGGATCTAACTCGTGCTCAACATGACTCTAAAGTTGAGGTTGCTAACCTGCATTTACAATTAAATCGGCTCCTCAATGGTCGGTTCAAGATGATCGAAAGCAAAAAGTCATGATAAGGAACCAAAAAAAGTCGATCTTTGAATATACAACTCTGAGGAAACATATTCGTATTTTAAATCGGAAGGTCGTTGTACTCAGTCAGGGGCACAACATGTTAACCATTCAACATGTTAAAGATGTTGGAGAGTCGTTCTTCGATGGACTTGCGGAAAGGTATGAAGATATTGATGAAGTCTAAGTTCTTAAAAATTTACCTTATTTGTTTCTATATAGAAAACTTCTTTTGAGGATTTTATTCTTGAGGAGGATAACTAGGGTTTCATATAGCAATGATTGTGATTACACATAGCTATTTCCAAAGTTTTTCATCTTCCATGTTTTTAAATTTATTTATTTAAATTCTAGAGTTTTTGGAAGATGAACTTGCAGTATGTAATCATTATTGGTTTAATTATTGCAAAAATCTTATGAAGTATTTATGCCTTTACGTTCTCGTGAATCGAACTAATATTTCATATATGCTCAGAAGTTAAATCTATTATGTTTTTATAAACGGGAAATAGAACAAACTCTTTGAGATTTTTCTCGCATTATTGATCTTTTTGATCACACCTATTAGAGCATAGCTCGGTTGAACTCACCAAGTGTTGGTATGTCAAGTTTGGTTGTCATATTTTAGTATCAAAAATCATCTAGAGTCGGTTAACTATTATTGAGCCAACAAGGTATACACGTTTGGGTACGGTTCATCCATATCTAAATATATGTATATTTCATTTGTGTGTATCAAGCTAATACCACCTAACAGTGGAGATTGATTGCTTAGTTTCTAAGCAGACTTAGCTTGAATCTTAAATCAGGAGTTCATTTAACGGTGAATATCAATTGCTTTGTTACTAAGCTATCTTAGCTTTGATTGTAACCAACCTTGATTTGAAAGACTATATAAGGGAGAACTCTAGCATCTGGGAAACCTAATCCCGACACTTCCATGTATCCTAGTTGAAAACTAGATTCGATTCTCCATTAACCTAGGGTTTTCCAAAACCATTATTAGGTCCCTTGAAGACTTCATTTGGGATTCGTGAAACCAGATCCAACTATTTTCTCTGTAGTTACGTATTCTGATCTTACTTTTTCTATTGATTGAGTTTTACTTTCTCTAAGATTTACTCGAGATTTATGTCCGATAGGTAACATATAAAAAGTAATCACAACAGTTCTTCGTCTCAAACTCTTGTGATTCCGCAATAACTTTTTCTGTTAATCAGTCAGGTTATTGTGAGGTGACTAATATTTCTAGGTTGCTCTTCGGGAGTATAAGTCCGGGGTATTAGTTGAGTTTCCTGTTCACCTAGATTTATCTTAAGACGGAAACAAAACCAAGAATAGACTTATCTGTGGGAGACAAATTTGTTTATAAGTCTTCGACTTTGGGTCGTAGCAACTCTTAGTTGTGGGTGAGATCAGCTAAGAGAATCACGTGCGCAGAGTCCTGCTGATATTCAAGAGGCATAAGGAACGCGATTGTACCTTAATCAGTGCGATACTTGGTTAGGGATCAACTACATTCCAGTCCAAAGTTAACTTGTAGTAGGCTAGAGTCATTAGCGGTTTAATACAGTGTGGTGTTCAACTCTGGACTAGGTACCTGGGTATTTCTGCATTTGCGGTTCCTCGTTAACAAAATTTCCGGTGCTTGTGTTATTTCTTTTCCGCATTATATTTGTTTAGATAATTGAAATATCACAGGTTGTGCGTACTTCAATCACAGTTGATAAATCCGACCTTGTTTGTTGGATATAACTTGATTGACACTTGGGCATTGGTATTTGGTACTGATAGGTGTCTAAAACACCTTGATATTTATCTATTGTTTATGCTTTCTTTGCGAGTTTTCATGTAAATTATTTATCTTATGTGTGCTTTTGAGTTATTTAGGTACTTTGGAGTCATTCGGAGCGAAAGAAGAAGAAAAAGTCTCATTTGGAACGAAAAGGCAAAAAGATCAGCTCGTGATATTTAAAACCAGCGAAAGTTATGCAGCAAAGGAGGTGAAGAATGACTGTCAGTTCCGCGCAACTGATAGTTGAGCACGCGAACAGATAGGCTGTCAGTTATCTGAAACTGACAAGACAAATACCAACTTAGGTGGCCCTTGTCCAATACTAAGGCGCCTTGAGTAATTTCATTCCTCACCTACACCTAAAATTCAGAGGAATAATCATCAGTGTTTATTTCCTGGATCTGTCTGAAACCGAGAAAGAGGCGGCTGCTGTTGATAATGAACTCAGGGGAGATCGAGAAGAATTTGTTGTCACCGAGATATCAGATTGAGAGAGAAAATCAAGAACAGAGAGAGTTATAATGATCCTGACGCTGCCAAGAACAAAGAAAAGAAGAAGATGATGCAACTGGAGCTTGAAGAGAAGATGGTGAATCTAGGGTTCAATTCGAGATGGGTTTTGGTTGATTTTGCGATTAAATGAAGTTGAGATAGTGAACAAGGGTTAATTGATGATGCTCTGTTGATTCAGTTGATTTGGAGAAGAAAAATAGCGATTGTTGCTATTGATTTGAGTGATTGATGGAGGTTCTGTTGCTGCTGTCAATATGAGCTGAGATTGAGATGAAATTGAAGAAGATAGAGCTTGAATCAGAGAACGGCAGTTGTTTCATATTGATGGGTCTGTTCGAGTTTGAGACAGGAAAGAAATTGGGCAGAGTTTGAGTCACAGTTGGTGAACTTTCTGCCAATTGAATCTAGGGTTTGATGTTGAATAGGAAATAATGGGTTTTGATGGAGATTATGAAATGGGTTTCCTGTCAAGAACAAGATGGTGATGTTGTGAGTATGGAGATGGAGATGATATTGCAGCTGAAGTAGAAAGTGAAGGTCTTAGTGATGGTGCAAATCCATATGGTGTTGATTGGCCTGAGTTGCAACGGGTTTGAGCAGCTGATGACCTTGAAGAAGTGCAGCTGTAATGGGAAAAGATATAGCCTAAAACTACCTGAAATAGATGTATGTGTAGGATGTGATGGATGACTGAGCTGTGAATTGCAGGGTTGTAGCTGAAGTTGAAGCTGCGGAAATGATGTAGAGATGAATCTAGAGCAGGTGCTTATGGGTGTTTACATAGCAAGCAGTAGAATTGAGTTTGAGTTGTTGGTCTTGTACATGAATGTTAGCTGTTGCTGCTGCAATGGAGAAGGGCATGTGAAGATGAGGCTAAGTATGGTGTTGTGGCTCGATGAAATGCAAAGCTGGGGATGGAGCTGAAGGTTATTATGAACTGCAAGATAATGTTGCTGCTGAGAAGGCAAGTTGCAGCTGCAGTGCGAAATGGTGCTAGTTATGTATGCGAGACTGCAGGTGGTGATTGTGTTGTTGGCTGAGATGCTGATTATATGTTGTTGCTGCTATGGGATATTGAGTTCTGAAGCTGCAAAGTAAGAAGAATGGTGTTGCTGCCAGTTGAAGTGATAAATGCAAATGGAACTGAACTGATTGGAGTTGTAATGATGCAGAGGGAGCTGAGTTTGAGATAGGCTTTAATAGATATGAAGTGGTTGTGTTGGTTTGGATTGAAGTAAAGAATTTAGCTGAGTTGAAGCAAGAAAAAGTCTGTTGATGCATACAGACGATTGTGGCTAGAAGAAAGTGCAAGGAAATGATGCAGTTTGAATGGAAGCTGGGGAATTGGTTGAGTGATGCAATCTCCGTGGCAAGGTCAAGATGGTTGTTGTCGCAGGAAATAGCCGAGTTGAGGCAGTGGTTGTAGATGGAAGAGAAGAATGATGTTGTTGTTGCATTTGAGCTGCAATGAACTAGCTGGTGATGTGCAGTTCTGGTGGAGTTATTGATCAACAGGGAAGAATTGGAGTTGGTAGTTGCGGGGAACTGAAAGAGAGTTGGCGAAGGAGATTCAAGGGTTTAATTGTGATGCAGTGTGTAGTTGCTTCTGTTGGTGACTGGCAGTTGAGACAAGAAGCAGCTGCAGTTGTAAGAAAGAACAAGGAGTCATGGCAGGGGCAATGGTTGTGTGAGATGCAGAGATTATGATGTTGGAATTGCAGTCAAGGGTTGGTTGTGCCATGGAATTGTGGTGGTTAGCAAGGATTCGAGATTGAATGGCCTGAGCTGGTATTGATGGTGCTGTTTAGCTGCAATTGTGTACAAGTCAGAAAGCTGAGATGGGTAGTGTGCAGATGCATTCGGAGATCGAACTGGTGGGTTTGATGCAGTTTCTGTTGGAGATGGAGCTACATTACAGCGTTACTGAAATGAGTTGATGCAGTTAGACAAGATTCTCGTGGAGGTGTCGCGGCATTGGACTGGCTACTGAGTTGCAGCTATAATTAGGTGCATGAATTGAATGAATACAGTGAAATGATAGAAGTTGGAGTTCAGATAATGGTCTTACAGGTGGAGATTGTTACGACGTTGTTGGTGCAGCTGAGGATGGTGGCAACTACAGGGTTCTGGTGGTTGTGTTACTGAAGAGTGCAGGCTTGTAACCTGAGCATGGAATGATGATGGAACTGGTGATATTGCGGCTGTTGAAATGGAGTTGATGGGGGTATGTTTTGGTTGAGTTGCTGCACATGAAACGATTGATTAAATGGTCTATGAATGAGGAAGCAGGGACCAGAAAAATGGCCTGAAATATGGCTCGAATGAGCCTGAATACAGGCAAGACTCGACCGAAATCGGAACCCGACGAGTCAACTCATTGATCCGATCCGCTGACCCGGTTTTGGCAGGAAAGGCTTGAACTTGACTGGGCCATGGGCTTCTTGTGCGCTGTTAGAGGTTGGCAGAAAATTACTTGGGTTCGACTTAGATTTCAATCAGTGGAGAAATGAGAAGTCTATGAAAAGGGAATCACTCATCATATCTTATCTTTACTTCTACTTTTGTTCGAGGGTTTAGAAGCATGAAAGTTTTTCTCTTTATTCTTGTTATGAACTCCATGAACATGAGCTAGGTTATTATTATTGGTTATGGAATAATTGGATTTCACATAATATGCTTTTTGATATGATAAATTAGTTTTGTCTCCATGCTTTATCGTTTATGATTCACTATTGATATCGTCTTATGATTTGAATACTTGTTTGATCGAGTCGCGAATCGGTTGATTTTGTGTTCATCTCCCTTGCTAGATTAGGATTTATTATACGCAAAAGTGATAGAAACTGATTACAAGTAGCATAATTGTGATTATTGCTTGTAGTGATACATCCTAGTAGTCACATGTGAGTCATAACCTTTGTTAAATCGGATTAGTGCTTTTACACGTTCGATTGCTTAGATTGGCCTGATCTCATAAAACTTAATGCATCTAGGGAATTAAACTTGATTAGTGCTTTTACACGTTAGGTTGTTCTCTTAGGTAGAATTCATCTTTTAATGTGTTTGTTGATGATAATAGGAAATTAGCGGGATATTCTTGCGATCAAGGTATCCTAGGGCCTTTGATAAAAGTTGAGATTAAAATATCAATTCTAGTTATTGTGTAGAAAACATGTTTGTGAATGAAGATGAAATCCGTGACCAATACTTTCTCATCCTTGATTTGATTTGTTTACATTTATTATTTGCTTTTATTTAAAAATCAGAAAACCCCCCATTGTTATTTATAGGAAACCGAAACAACTTGACAACCTTAGTCCTCTCTGTGGGAACGATCCTTTCTTGCCCTTGCTATATTATATATTTTGAGTAGTAAGAAAGTGAAATTATATTTGCTCGGCTGACAACCGATCAGGTACCGTCCAAATTATTCTCATATCAATCAGGCTCACGGATTTCTTTCTGTTCGATTTGCTGATTGTATTGAGAAAGAAATAAAGCTCTTTGATATCTTTCTTGATTGAGTCTCACTTTTAAGCTGGTGCTCTCGAAATTATATTGGAGTTTAGTCATCAAATGAATTATTGGGTGTGGTTGTTATACCCTCGCGTTTTCAATTGGTATCAGAGCAGGCAAACACGCTAAGACCACATAAGTCTGTGTTTGTAGCA
This sequence comes from Papaver armeniacum, assembly GCA_023531295.1. Taxonomy (NCBI): domain Eukaryota; kingdom Viridiplantae; phylum Streptophyta; class Magnoliopsida; order Ranunculales; family Papaveraceae; genus Papaver; species Papaver armeniacum. The sequence continues at coordinate 204,156 of JAJJWW010002640.1, read as the reverse complement.
ATCTGACTATATAGATAAAAGTGTTATCTCTGACGAACGCATCACAAGGAATAAAAGTTATGTTTCTATGGAATCTATTAAAGAGAAATACTTATATGTCTTACATATAGATGAACATCTTGTTCTTATAGTTGAGACCAAGCAACTAAACCTAGCTCACTTAGTTTCTTCAGTATCCTTGCGCTTCCGACATTCAATAAGTGCACGCACTAGAACAATTACTTTGGATCGTATTCCAAACAGTAAAGGAACAATAAATTTGTTTGGTAACAACTCTATTGATTATTTCCATATAAATATATCTCAAGTCATATGCAAAGGCTCTTCCGTTTAAACTAATAAACTCATTTGCCTGGTTAGATCAATCCAATCTCTATTACCTAAGTAATAAGATTCAGATTTGTAACAATCAAAATAGATCTCAAGAGAATTATTAGGTGTTACTGATCTCACGCAACTAATAAATCGAATAAATCCGATTCTAGTTGGATCCCAGCTGATCAAGGTTTGTGCTACACAAAGATATAAGAAACCAATAAGAAATCTTCTTCGTCTTCAAATCTTCTTTAATCTTCAATTAAACCTGCACAATACCACTTGAATCTCTTGTGATCAATCACGCGCATAACGGAGTCTGTTAACAATGGATTACCACAAGATGTCTTTAGATCTACAAACAGTTCTAAAGATCCCGTCGACACTTCGATCTAGTTTGAGTGAATCTTATATCAGAAGAGAAGATTCTCAAGAATAAACAAACTAGGTGCAATCAAAGTTCAACAACCGTTAGTCAATCAAATCAATCGAAAACTAATAAACTGCAATTATCTAGTTTCCCACCAACGGTACTCGTAGAGATTCTTGTTCCCACAGAAGTCTTTAAACGAGCGGTCGTAAGAGATTTTGCCTAATTAGGGTACTTTCCTCTCCGGATAGACGGCTCCACCAGAAACAACAAAAAGATGAAGTTTGCCTGGCTCTTAGGATAGTCAGCTAGAAATGCAAACTTAGGTATTTATAGACCAAGGATGTTTGGACACCATGGAATTTCCAAAACCGAATTATTCTCAAGATATGCAATAAATGCCCAAATCGGTTTTCATAATTCCTGGAAATGCTTTGTCCAATATTTTCCGAAATCTCTCAATAGAAAATCTCCAATTAGTAAATGCAAATTACTAATTTTTATTCTCTAGAGATATGCATTTTATTGCTGGTAACTAAAGCATATAAAACTAACAACCTTAATTAAAAGATTCTTAATTTATTTCGGACAGGGATCTCCTTGAGTAATTAAGGAATAACTTTGAACAATAAAAGATAAGAGTTACTGTTCGTGTTCAAAGTATGTTGACATCTTTTCTTTGTAAATCATCGTTCATATTTACAATCTTGGAATCGATTATACCACACTTCCAAACAAGTTTAAAATTGGTTCATTTGTATTCCAAGACAACTATGTGATTGATCAAATATCAAATCACAATCATGGGTTCAATCGGTTCTACCAATCACTAGGATCGGTTATACCTTAATATGGATTACTTGTGATCGGACACACAAGTTACCAGAACCGGTTACATCAGTTACCAGGATCGGTTACGTCAATTACCAGGACCGGTTACCATATACTCATAGTATTGCTTGTGATCGGTTACACAAGTCACTAGGATCGGTTACACCAATTACCAGGATCAGTTACACCAATTACTAGGACCAGTTACACCAATTACAAGGATCGGTTACACAATTCTTTTGTGATCGGTCACACCAATTACAAATATCGATCATACCATCTCAGGTGATTACTTAGGATCGGTTACACTAGTTAATCAAAACTAGTCATACCAAATCATAAGTCGGGCATTGTGATTAGTTATACCAAGATACATAACAAGTTACGATCGGTTCTACTAACTCACACATATTGGTAATTCAAAGATATACAATGAATAACAATACCAATAAGCCTAGTGATTTCCCTTTCGATTCATAAAACAAGTTCATGAATGTACTTCCTTTAAACAAATGTAAACATTGTTTCCTAAGATGAAATCTTCACCTTTACCCATACACATAATCACAATACCATTCATATGATTATGTCGATATCATATCTACGAAGTTCAAAAGGTAAGCATTAGACTTCGTAGTCTAATTCCTTAACACTATGATCATATGATCATGTCTCACTACTAGAGTAAAGTAATCATTCACAGCTTCGCAGTTATGTTTTCAATATAGCACGACTTGAAAGATACGTTAGGAATGAAACAATTCAAGTCAATATTGAAAATGCGGGGGTCTAACAACCACACCCAACAATTCGTTTGGCAATCTGAGAGGACTTACTCCAATATACTTTCTAGAGAATCAACTAGACAGTCAGACTCAATCTAGAGTAAAGTATATCAAAGAGTTTTAATATCTCTGTTTCAAAATGTAATCAGCAAATCAAACAGATAGAAATCCGTGAGCCTGATTATTATGTGAAACAACTTGAACGGTACCAAAGACCAATGTTCAAGTGTCAATCAATGTAAATCAACAACCAAAGGTTGGATATTCTAATTTGATCTTAACGCACAACCTGTGATATTTCAATTATATAACAAAATATAATGCGGAAAAGAAATATCACAGACACCAGAATTTTGTTAACGAGGAAACCGCAAATGCTGAAAAACCCCGGGACCTAGTCCAGATTAAACACCACACTGTATTAAGCCGCTACAGACTCTATCCTACTACCAATTAACTTCGAACTGGACTGTAGTTGAACCCTAATCAATCTCACACTGATTCAAGGTACAGTTGTGTTCCTTACATCTCTGATCCCAGTAGGATACTACGCACTTGATTCCCTTAGCTGATCTCACCCACAACTGTATAAGAGTTGCTACGACCCAAAGTCGAAGACTTGATAAACAAATATGTCTCACACAGAAAAGTCTATAGGATTGAATAAATTTGTCTCCCACAGAAATACCCAAGAGTTTTTGTTCCGTCTTTTGATAAATCAAGGTGAACAGGAACCAATTGATAAACCGGACTTATATTCCCGAAGAACAACCTAGTATTATCAATCACCTCATAATAATCTAAATCGTATGATGGCGAAACTAGATATTGTGGAATCACAAACGATGAGACGAAGATGTTTGTGATTTCTTTTATCTTGCCTATCAGAGAAATTAATCTCGAGTCAATTATTTCAATTATACTCAATACGATAGAATCGGGCAAGATCAGAACACTCAACTACAAAGAAAATAGTTGGGTCTGGCTTCACTATCCCAATGAAGTCTTCCAAGTCGTTAACCTACAGGGACTCGATAGAAACCTAAGGTTAAAGGAGAATCGACTCTAGTTATGCAACTAGTAGCACACAGGAGTGTGGGGATTAGGTTTCCCAGTTGATAGAGTTCTCCTTTATGTAGTTTTCAAATCAGGGTTTGCAATCTAAGTTACATTGGTAATAAAGCATTCAATATTCACCGTTAGATGAAAAACCCGATTCAACCAAGCTAATATCTTTCAACCGTTAGATCGAACTTAGATTGTTACACACCAATGAAATGTACCCTCATTTAGGTTTATGTAACCATACCTAAACGTGTACACCATGTTGGTTCACAAATAGTTAACCGAGGTTAGCCATATGATCACTCTCATATCAACCTTATTCATCTTAACCATAACTAGTTCAAATGACTCAAATGAAACTAGTTAAAGAACCGTTCAATTGTTATATTCTCATAGAAGTATACAAGAACACAATTGAAGCAAAATTGGTTTGATTCACTCGAATCAATACATGAACATTATACCCACGGTTTGCAAAGATTGCATTCCTTATTTTATAAATGTTTAGGTTCATGTATATGACCGATTTAAGAAAGTAACCACTTAAGTATGCGTACTTAAGTAACCGGATTTGAGTTTGTTTTAGTTTTCAAACTCATCAGAAATTCATGGATGTGAACTTTCCGCCAGTATGCGTACATGTAAGCATACTTTGGTAACTAGTTGAGTTGGTTTTGATTTCCAAACTCAGCAGAAATTCACGGACGTGAACTTTCACCAGTATGCGTACATGTACACATACTTTGCCAGTCTCCATCAACCATTTAGTACACACACAAGTATGTATACATTTGGTTCCCGTTTTTGGACTTATACACAAATGTGCGAACATACTATATGCTTATATCCAAAGATGGTACATGATTCTAAGCTCTTTATTTCAATCATTGAAACATTCTTAGAGGATGACAATAGCCGTTTTCACACACTATTAGCATCAAAGCAATTTTCAAGATATTGAAATAATCATTATCGAAACATTCCAAGTCTACACCAAATGATTGTATCACACAAACCATGTAAAATGTTACTCGACAATTTTCTCATGATATAAGATGAACTTGGTCGAAGCGAAATCTTGCCAACACATATTTCGAGAAATATGTAAGCGAGATAAACTTAGCTCGAAATCTCAAATGTGTATATAGAAAACTATATCGTAATATGACTTATGTCTCAATATAGGAGATAAAGTAGAAATAGACTTTCCAAGTGATGGATGAGTTCAAGTCTCCATATACCTTTTGTTGATGAAGTTCCACAAGCTCCCCTTAGTAGTTCTTCGTCTTCAAATGATGAACGCCGTGAAAACTAAGCTCAACTACACAATCTATGTCCTAGTTTGAGACATCTATAAATAGGCTATAAATCAAGACTTATAGTTTTGATCACTAACATTGACAAACATGCTTGAGATAGCATCACATTCGAGTTCGACCGAGCAGTGCTCTAACAATCTCCCCCTTTGTCAATTTTAGTGACAAAACTATCAATACATATGTGTTGATGGTGGATTTTCAACAAAGGGCAAAACCGTAAAATCTTGAGGCATGTTTTTGACACGGCTTTCAGCCATGCAACGATTCATATTTTACGAAGCCATGATGAATATGTTTTCGAAAATCCTCCACTAGCTGAGCGTTCGATCCCTAGCATTTCGTCGTGACCTCTATGCAGAACGTATTTGGGCGGTTCTCTGTAGATTGAGAGCTTAACGCCTTCAGGACGTCGGTGACACTCAATGTTCCCTGACTGCAGGAGAGAGACCCATCTCCACATAGAAGAATAGTTGGGCGGCGGATGCCTACAGGACGTCGGTGACACTCACCGTTCCCTGACTATGTGGAGAAGATTCAGGCGGTTCTCCGTAGATTGAGAGCACTAATGCCTTCAGGTCGTAAACAACATCGTGACTCCCTGACTATGAATCATTCAAAATAGATGTGACGCTTTAACTGGCTAATATATTTTCTGCAATAGATTAATTCTGCCGCAATATTCACCACTGAATTCCCAGAATAATCTATTATTGCTCATATTCCATGGTCGAATCCACGGCCTGATCCCATGGAATGGCAATAACAATTGCTCTTATTCCATGTTCGAATCCAAGGCCTGATCCCATGGAATGGCAATAACAATTGCTCCAATTCCATGGTTGAATCCACGGCATGATCCCATGGAATGGCAATAACAATTGCTCCTATTTCATGGTCGAATCCACGGCCTGATCCCATGGAATGGCAATAACAATTGCTCCTATTCCATGGTCGAATCCACGATCCCATGGAATGGCAATAACAATTGCTCCAATTCCATGGTCGAATCCACGGCCTGATCCCATGGAATGGCAATAACAATTGCTCCTATTCCATGGTCGAATCCACGACCTGATCCCATGGAATGGCAATAACAATTGCTCTGATGCCATGATCAAATCTACGACTTGATCTCATGGAATGGCAATAAACTACTATATTATCTCATTATTCCAATTTCATGATCGAATTCACTGCTAATCTCATGGAATGGTAATAGATAATTTTATTACTCCGATTCTATGGTCGAATCCATGATCCCATGGAATGGTAATGCCTATTTTATTATTCCGAATTCATGGTCGGATCCACGGCTGATCCTATGAATTGATAATAAATAATTACTCATTTTATTGTTCTGTTTCATGAATTATTCTACACTGAATTTCATAAATTAGCAATAAATACTCAACCACCGGGCATCTGGATCATCACTGAGTAAGCCCCACAAAAATGGTGCAAGTGTATTCGACAATGATGCACGACTGAGCACCCGGATGCACGAACGAGCATCCAAAAAATATGAAACAATGAGGAATCCTACGCAAAACAGGATAAAATAATAAGAGGCGCCCAGGGCCGGGCCCTAGCCATGGTCGGTCCATGCCTCTTCCATTATTTTCCTTATTTTTTGTTATTTCATGAACTCATGAAAACTCCTTGGTTTTAGCAACTTTCCTTGTTTTTGCAAAAACTCATGAATCCTCCATAACTTCATGGATTCATGAAATAATGTTATAAAATAAAGAAAGGTGTGCGGGACCGGGCAACCTAGCCGGCCGGCCATGCCCGAGCCGTGGTCGGTCCCACACCTCACCATCCTTAGCTTTTATAATTATTATTCCCTAATCTCATGAAACTCCTTTGTTTCAACAAAAACTCATGGATTCTCCATAACTCCAAGGATTCTCCATAACTTCAAGGATTCATGAAAAATTATATTATAAAATAGGGAAAGGTATGCGGGACCGGGCAACATAGCCGGCCGGCCATTCCCTAGCCGTGGCCGGTCCCACACCTTGCAATCCCTAGTATTTTATAATTATTATTTTCCTAAATTCATGAAACTTTCATGAAACTCCTTGGTTTGAGCAAAAATCATGATTTCGTCATAACTTCTCAAATTTTGCTCAAATCATGAAAAACCAAAAGCCAACAGGTCACACGACCGCCTAGCCTCTCACGAAAATTTTAAATGTTAAAATACACTTATTTTAATATTTACAAAATATTGATCAATTGAGCATACATGCTCATTCCAACAAAAATCAAGAATTTCAGTCAAGATGAAACTCTTCTAAAAATTTACAACATTGCTCGAACGCACATCAGAAAATACTGAAACTCTCAGTACGGAGACACAGGCACCATGGAAACACGTGCATGCCTTCATGACCGACCAGAATCATCCTTATGGCTTGCACAAAGCCGGTCCCACAAGTTTTCATAATTCTGACCTAATTTGCGCAATTGCTCGTATTGGGCCCAAACTATCTCCAACCAACCCGGGGATTACTCAAACGGCCAACAACTGGTCACGTGATCACCAAGAGTCAGTCCCATGCTCTCTTGGTCGGTCCCCATCTTTCATACCTAGGTTTTATCACCTAATGCTGAACCCAGCAATATTTCAAGAAATGATGAAACCAACATTTAATCATCATTCTTTCACCAATCCTCAAACTGAGAACCCTGTGCATGCTCACTCGAGCACCGGGCACCACATGGACGCCCATCATCCCATGTGGTCGGTCCCTCTATCACTCATGACCTATTTTCAGTGATTCATCAACTATGATCTGAAATTAGGGTTTTGAATAAATGCTCCACATATCATCACTCTGAGCACGATTCAAATACTAATGACTTTATGATGGATTCAGCAACCAACATCTGAATTAATCATATAATATTTGGTAGCTTACTAATATTTTAATATTTTATTGGGTCACGTCACCAATAAATTTTTCGTCGAATCGAGCAATACTTGCTCAATTGCTCAAATATTGATCCAGCTATCAATATTTGGTAATTTATCAGTAATTTGTCGTGCAAGAGCAATACTTGCTCAATTGCACGACAAATTATCAACATTCAGTAATTTGCCGAATTGAGCGATACTTGCTCAATTGTACATCAAATCATCAACATTCATTATTTTGTCGAATTGAGCAATACTTGCTCAATTGCTCGTCAAATTCTTGATATTCAGTATTTTCGTCGAATTGAGCAATACTTGCTCAGTTGCTCGAATATTGATCCAACTATTAATATTCAGTAATTTATCAGTATTTCGTCGAATCGAGCAATACTTGCTCAGCTGCTCGAATAATCCACATATATTCAGTATGTAGTTGCAGGAAATCCTACACTACACCCCTCACAAGAATCCATACAACTAAGACATTTGAAGATGAACAACTATGATTTTTATTGATTAATTCCTTGAATGTTTACAAGATAAAATGGAAAAGAGCTAAAGAAATTACAATCACTATAAACTTTCTCTCTCCTAATGACTTGCCTAACACTCGGAAAAGGATCCCCTTCAACAGTCCTGCTTGACTCCTTATATAGGGTATTACTCAATGGATGACAGCTAAGCTGTCCTTTATTTTCGGGAAAGGAATGCGAATATCGCAGACGTTCAAATATATACTCTCGCAAGTTTCCTAAATCTCGCTAAGTCTTCACATCTTTCTCGTGTTTTGGCTGCCGTCATTCATTGCGTCATTTATATTACTCATTTGCAACATTGATCTCGCGAGGTATTGTTGTTGCGATATTCTGATCCTACATCTTGCCTCTTCTCATGTCTTCTCTGCGAAGAAGAGAATGTCATGAGAATTAGTATTTTTGAAATGCCTCAACGGTTCATCTTTATCTGTTATGATCCCGTACTTTTACACAGAATTTATTACACATGTTTCTTCTTCCGCTCTTTTCCCAACACGTCTCTTTCAACCGTCTTTTCTTGACCATTCACGTCTCTTCTCACCTTCCTCTTCTTCTTTTTTACTTTCTCTCTGCAAATCCTCTTCAATTCTTCTCCTCCGCCATTCACGTTCCTGCTACTGTAAATCTTTCTTTTCTTCTTTCTTTTGATCTTTAACTTTCTAATCATTCCCATATTCTGAGAATGGCTCCACCTGGCCGTAAATATGAAACTCTCTTGACTCAAAAGAATTTACAAGAAAAGGGTTTCACCTTGTCCACCATTCCCAATCAAGAATCTTCATCTATTCTATCTGCAAAATTGTTTACTGATCATCATTGTGATGATCGGAAAATCATAATCTCGCTATGTCAACTCCTCGCAGGTCTTCCCATTCCTCTCTACAATCCCGAACTGCCCTTGTTCTATGAAATTCTTGCTCATGAGAAATTCTCGCGAGCTATTTATCAATTAAGCGGTGATTGCATCCGTCTAATGCTTGAATTCGCCAATCGTGGCGCTGGTAAGGGATCTCTATATCCTGATAACGTCAGAGATCCTAAATTCGCAAACTTAGAGATAGTCGCTGAAAAGTACTCAGTAGAAAACTTTTTTGAAAATTATGAAGTGATAAATATGAAGAATGATAAATCTCGCTGGGGTGCTCAATTGAAAAGAAAAGAGGACGTTCCCGACGATAAGATACTCATGTTAGATATTGATTGGCACTCTGGCAAGAACAATGTTCCTCGCTACTCTAAAGATGAGAAGTGGTGTGTCTTTCCGCTATTTTTGAACGGACCTTACATTTCAGGTTCCAATATACTCCCTGCGAATCTCGCAAACTATCATCCTTGGGTATTTAATTGGCCCGAGAAAGCAAAAGAGGTATATTTTCTAATTTTCATTTGCTTTGCGATGTTTCCTTCCTTTTATATCTACTAAACTTGCAAAATTTTCAGATCACTAAATTGAGAAAAAGTTATGAAAATATCTACCACAGTATTCCTATTTCTTCATATCCTTGTCTTCTTGATGAGGTTCCTGAAAATATACCTTCCTTGGACGTTTCTGATAGTGAAGCTAGCGAAGAAGAGGAGTCCGATAAAGAGTCTGATGAAAAAGAAGAATGAACTGAGAGATTGCTCAATTTTCCTTTTTCTCTTCTTGTGATATTTGTACATTTATCCTTCTAGCCTTCCATTTTTGTAATCTCTTACTGTAAATCTATCATATGAAAATAAATAACAAGTTTTTATTCTAATCATTCCCATACTTGCCTCTGTTATTTATTTTCACATGAGAGATTAAATCGATAATCTTTAAATAATAATATTTCTTAGTTTCGCAACTGCTGTTGCTAACTCTTCACAAATATAGCCATTTTCGCAAGTTTATTTGCTTACTCAATTTCTTGTGTGGTCTTATCTTTATTTATGTTGAAATTCATCATTGCGACAAGATCGCATGACGTCTTTATATTTTCATGTAATGACCCATTGATCTTGTCTTATCATTGCTCTTGTGTGGTCTTATTTTGCCTTCCTAGTTAAAGGTCTTATTTTGCCACCCCTCATTTTTGCGTCAATGTGACAGGTCTAAATATTCTTATGAACATAAAGTCCCATGACATTGTTGTCTTACGACAAAATCGCAGGGCGTCGTTACACTTTCATGTAATGACCCATTGATCTTGCCTTATCATTTCTTTAGTATTATTGCCTCTGCAGGATGTTTTTGTTGCGACAATATGACAGGCCTAAAAAATTCTTTCGAACTTAAAGCCCGATGACATTGCCGTCTTGCGACGAAATCGCAGGACGTCTTTACACTTTCATGTAAAGACCCATTGATCTCGTCTTAACCTCGTGTTAGTATTATTGCCTCTTCAGGATCATCGCACAAATATGACAAGCCTAAATTTTCTTGCGAAAATATAGCCTCATGACATTTGCGTCTTAAGACACTTATCAGCTCCCTAATGGAGGGTGCCGCCCTTATCATCTCACTGGTTGCCCCTTCAAGGAGGCGTACATCGGCCATACAAGACTAGCTCCTCCCATCCGGTCTTAACAACAACCAGTTGTTTTCGCAGCCTCTTATCCCTTATACCTATAGGGCTTATGGTTACGAGACCGCACCCTAAGTGGAGTTTTCTTCGGGCCGAGTGCAAAGATGTGCCAAGACTTGCCAAGAATGGCCGAGACACTTCAAATGCCCCGTGCACTCTTGGCTCAACCGTGTACCTCGGCGCCTTGAGCATACACTGACTCCTTGGAAGAGACCCTCGGTCGTCCAACCAGGTATAACCTTATATATATATATATATATAGTTGGAAATCCAAGGTATCTCCCCCCAGATGGGCTTTATTGACCCCAAATTTTCATGACTCGGGTTCCGGGGCGGTGTAACCTTTTCCCGAGCCATGTCAAGAGATACCCCCTTATATGACGCACTTTAGGTCTTACATTTGCCTCTTACGAAATATCATTCGCGAACTAGGGTGTACGCCATAAAGGTTCGTCCCATTCACTCATTCTTTCATTTCTGTCAATTCTTTCAATCATTCATTGATTTTTGACTATTTCTTCTTTTTTGCGAAATTATCGCATAATCTTGCTACATTTGCTGTGATCTCGCTGTAATTATTTAACCAAACTTTCGTTATATTCTTGTCTCGCGGGACTTTCTTCGATCGTCATATTCTTTGTACTTTTGACATGTCTTTGTCACTCCAAACATTTTTTTTTTTTTACACAACTCTAAAATCAATTATTTATTTCTTACACTTCTTACTTCTGTTGCTCTTTGTTTCTTCATTCAGATTTCCTGATATTTCCTTCCCTTTTGCGAGACCATCGCAATTTCCAATTGTTTTCAGGCATGGGTTTCGCAATATATCTTTATCTCTCACTTCTATTGTGTCCACCATCAGTCTTTCTCTTCTTTGTTCTTCTTTGACATTCCGCTTCCAATTCTTCTTTTGAGCAGCCCTTTCCTCGCAAGACTCCACATCAACTTCATAGCACTTTTGTTCCTCAGCCCAATCTCCTTTTATAACTCCAACACCACTGGGATGAGGAAATTTGATGCACTGGTGGTAAGTTGATGCTACACCCAAGATCTCATGTAACCAAGGTCGCCCAATTAATGCATTATAGGGGGATTCCACATCGACTATGCAAAACAAGATTTCAGTTGATAATCCTTTTAGTGGTATTCGCATACGAATTTCTCCTTTAGGTTTATTGGCAGTACCATTAAAACCATAAATCTTATAGGTTGAAGGTATCAAGTCTTCGTCTTTCCCTCCCATAGTATTGTAAGTGTGGTAAAAAGGGATGTTTACAGAGCTTCCAGTATCAATTAAGATTCTATTTATAGCCCATGAATTTTCTGCCCCATCATCTTCATCATCAACAGGTTTTGGGTTAATTTCCAATCTTACCACTAATGGATCACATGCATCTCGCCACCCTCAGGTACCTCTTCTGCGGTAAAAGAAATAATCTGTGTTTGCCATTCTTTTAGTGGCGATGTCTTCGTGATGTTCATTACTTCTCTATTGTTAGCATCTCTTGCGAAAACCCTACTGAGAACACTATCATGAAAATCTTCGATTGTCCTGTACGAATGTACGATAGAATTGCAAAACAAGTTTTTGGCCTTCGCTCCAACTTCTACTACAAACGTTTCTTTCCCTTTTGTTGTAATTACTCTGTGAGTTTCGGAGGTGTTGGTAATGGTTGAGTCTTCTCTTCACATTTTAAGAAATGGTTTAGCTTCCCTTGGTCTATCATTCTCGAGGATGATTCTTTTTATATTCCTACAATCATTCGTTAGGTGTCCATGAAAATGGTGATAGGAACAAAATTCATGACTTCACACCGGAGGCGGTTCATTCCCCATGTTCCATGGTGCGGGTATGTTTTCCATCGGGATTATAGCTTCCCATATTTTCTCCACGCTAGCGTTTAGTGGAGGCATCTTGATTTCTTCCCGCACTACCCTATGACCTCGCTGCCCTCTATGATAGTTATGCCTCTGACCTCCATAGATTTCTTGCGGATTATGCCTCTGACCTCCATAGGTTTCTTGCGGCTGATCAAGCCTTTGAATTTTATTATTTCCGCCACGGTTGTAGAAATTTCTATCTCTTTCAAATTCTTCCTGATCGCGACTTCCATGGCTACCAACTTTTGCTGACCATCATCTGGTATCTTCATTCCTTGCTGACTTTGCGAGGTACTCGCCACAGTGTTTATCAATTTGGGTAACAAACTTGCATTCGCAGCTCCTGAACTTGTATTCGCGACAGGGTATGATTCCATCTCATTTTGCTTTTCCTCTAGAGCAATATACTCCTCCTGAAGCTCTCGCAACTCAGTCATTGTGATTATATTCTTGACTCTAAAAATTTGAATATATAACAGATTTGTCGCGAACATGGCATTAATGAATGATAAGATGAGATATCTCTCCTCCACACGACCAGCCATTTCGTTACACATTGTCTTCCATCTCACAGTCAGATGCTTCAAACTTTCACCAACCCTTTGTTTTAACCCAAATACATCTTCAATACCAGGTCGCGAGGAATTATTACTTATATATGCCCCTAAAAATATAGCCTGCAAGTGATTGAAAGATGTTATTGTATTCTTCGGTAGTCCTTCAAACCATTTCAAAGCTTCTCTTGTCAAACTTGATGCAAAAGATTTGCACAATATAGCATCATGATTCTCCCATTGTAACATACATCTCATATAAGCTTTGATATGCTGTATCGCACAAGTTGTTCCATCGAAAACGCTGGTTAATGTTGGTAAGTTGCACTTTGGTGGTATTCCTCCTAATTGTATCTCTTGTGTGAACGGAGTTTTCGCAGCTTCTTCTATGGCTTCATCCAACTGTCTCTTTCCTCCTCCCCTTTTATTGTTCATCATTCCTCTCATTTCTGCCAATTCTCTCAAAATTTGTTCATTTACATCAGAATTTGAATCTATTGGTCTTTTTAGTTCCGCTTCTCTTCTCCTGCGTTCATGTCTGCTTTGACTTTCATTATTCTCTTCTCGTCTTTCTCTGCGATCTTCTCCTTCAATTCTTTCACGAATTCGCACACCATTATATCTATCAATTTCTCTTCTTTGTTGCCTATCACCTCTCCTTTGTGCTCTTTCATATTCTTCATTAATATTATCATTGTTGCGATTTTGTTCTCGCCTTCTTTCTCGATTATCATGATTATTCTGGCGAATTGCCTCTTCTAACTCTTGTTCTTCCATTTCTGCTCTCAATCTTTCTCTCTCTCGCGAGCTAGACGTGCTTGTTCAACATAATGTCTTTCAATTTCATCCTCAATCTCTTTTTGCTTTCTCCGTGCTTCTCTCCCATGCAATATTCTTCTTCATTCTTCTTGATTTTCTTCATCAGCTGGATTATTCTGCCTCTGACGCTGCCTATTTCCTTGATTTCCATCATTCTGCCCATTTTGAAGAGTCTCGGGACGTGGAATATAACGATCTTCCATCATTTCTCTTCTCTCGCAATGTTCTATGCCTGGATTTTGCTCTTCTTTTTGGTTTTCTTCATCAGCATTTTCTGTAGGTAAAATTCTCCTTCTTTCCTCTCTAACTGATCTTGAGCTTGACCTTGTAGTGCTTCTCGACCTTCTGCTTTGTAATCTCATATTTTCCATCCTCAACTCATGATTCTGTCTTGTCAAATTTGCACGTTCCTCTGCCTCTAATCGTCTTTCTTCATGTATTGTTTGTCTCAACGCCTCTAATGCTGCGATCTCTTCATTTCCATGAATTATTTCTCCAATCCCTTCTCGGTCTCTCTCCTCTTGTCCATTGTTTACCAATTGTTGTTCTTCTCCCCTTTCGTCCACAGAGTCTGATCTCCAAGTATGCACGCTTACTCTATCATAATCCACTGTTCTATCTGCTACTGGTTGAATTGGTGATTGAATTTGATTTTTTTCATTATTCCTTATGTTCCTTCTTGAGGATTCTCCCATTTCATTTCTCCATTCTCCAGCAAGTCTCATACTCCTTCTAACAGTTGTTGGTTGCTCGGATGCATCTCTCCTTCTAGCCATTTCTTAATTTTGGTAAACTGTTGAAAATTATATGAAATTCCTTCCCTACTACTCCAAATTATTTCAAATCACGATGTCAATCCTTACTCTCCCCCTGTTTCTATCACCAATATGTAGTTGCAGGAAATCCTACACTACACCCCTCACAAGAATTCATACAACTAAGACATTTGAAGATGAACAACTATGATTTTTATTGATTAATTCCTTGAATGTTTACAAGATAAAATGGAAAAGAGCTAAAGAAATTACAATCACTATAAACTTTCTCTCTCCTAATGACTTGCCTAACACTCGTAAAAGGATCCCCTTCAACAGTCCTGCTTGACTCCTTATATATGGTATTACTCAATGGATGACAGCTAAGCTGTCCTTTATTTTCGGGAAAGGCTTGCGAAATATCGCAGACGTTCAAATATATACTCTCGCAAGTTTCCTAAATCTCGCTAAGTCTTCACATCTTTCTCGTGTTTTGGCTGCCGTCATTCATTGCGTCATTTATATTACTCATTTGCGACACTTTCGCAATATCTTCGTTTATTGATCTCGCGAGGTATTGTTGTTGCGATATTCTGATCCTACACAGTAACTCATCAATATTCAACAACTCGTCGAATTTACAATATTTGCTTAAACGAGCAACATTAACATTCATGAAACGCTGAGCATTTGTCAAACATGCTCGATTCAACAAAACCTAGACTCATTTTCTAAGCAGTCAACAACTGACAAAATAAATACACGTATGTCATGCAGACTCCACGATTCGTGAGACATCAATCACGTCAAATTGGGGGATAACAACTCAGGTTTTGGTCTGGCGGCCTACAGCACGTGGATTTCATCCACGATGAGAAATGTGCGTAAGTTGTGTAAACGGTTGAAGGAGTTAGCAAAGTAGTGGGTGCACGACCCGTCAAGTCTCCACGCGACATGGAACTGACTTTACCACGATCTTCCACTTGCCCACTCTTCCACTCATGAAACCGTCACACTTACAGGGATCAAGGTGTTCACAACTCTGACAATATAAATAAGTCTCTGAATCCATGATTGAGGACAACGAATGATCACTAGCTATCAGCAATCTCAACGAATGATCGAGTAACTACTCTCAAGAATTCATCAATCCATTAGAACTTATTCGAACTCCACAGTTCACCAATTATTGCATAAACCTTCAACACACCCACAATCCTTGATCATCACTGATCCCACACAATTCTCAGCTTCCCTCCTACAGATCAACCCATCTCCCTATTTGCGGCCGAATTGACTCTGGAACGGCCATTGTCTTGGTTTAGGCCGGAGTCCTACAGATTGATCTCTCGAATCTAAGCACCCCCTTTGCAGCGGTGCATCTGTGTGAGGTTCAGAAGTTTGCTCGGTTGAGGAGTCTCGACCACACGCTCGACTCTTCATTTTCCCAAAAAAACAGCAAACCGTTTTTCCCCATACACAGATTGGAGACCATAGTGGGAGATTAATCTCTCGGTTACAATCTCTCATTTTCAAAAAATGGTTGATCTTAGGTCAGGTTCAGTTACCAATCCAAACACAAACAATGCTAGCACTAGCAACAATGGTGGTACTCCAGAAACTACTCCTGCTTCCAACATCGGTGCTGGTGATACCACTCCTCCGCAAACCAACATTGGAGACAATCCTCTCTTCGGCCGGTCTCCCGAAGAAATTAGAGAAAACCCACCTACCATAGGTGATCTCCTGAAGGTGTGTTTATGGGTGAAAACTATTCCTGCCAGATTTGGTAATTTGGGGTGTGTGGATGAGGAATGAATCTAAACCCTAAACAAATGCACTACATGGTGAGTGCTTGTAGATTCGGAAATCAATCTGTGCAAGTCCGGCCTAAACCAAGAAATGGACGTTCCAGACTTGTTTCGGTCACAAAGTGAAGGAGATGGGGTTGATCTTAGGGAGGGAAGCGAAGAAGGTGTTGAGATTGTGAAGGTGTTGGCTAGCTTTGACTTGTAACAGAAAGGTGAGCAGGCTTACGATTGATGCAAGCAGGCTCTAGGTGTTTGAATACGTTTTGTATTAACACTTGGTTTCTGCCTCGTCTGGACTTGTGTTGTTTTTCTCCTGTCTCCTGTTTTTCTCCCTGTCTTGGAAAATAGGTAGGAGAATCTATTTATACAAGTCATTTGAGCCTTATTCACGTCTCTCGTGGGAAGTGGAGGAAGTGGAGTGATGGAGTAGTGGAGTTGTGTGTTGGTGTTACACGACCAGTCTTGCCCACTTCTCCCGTCATCTCTAACCGTCCATGACTTCCGACACGTTCTTGTGATGGCGCGTTGCACGCCGTAAACCGCCGCACCAATACCCCAAGATGTATCCCCAGTTTGTGACATGATTGATGTTCGGAATATGTGGATCATGAATCCACGAAAGGTAGCATGTAATGCTAAATTGAATAACTACGTTATTCAGAAAGTTGATACTTGTGAAGTATCGTGTGTATTTTATGCAGGTACTGCATCATGGTGTGGTAAAGTGACGGGTAATGACGCCTTACTGACTAATTAACTCCTGACCAGGGTTATATAACCAAGCCGGTGAAGTTGGACGGACGAGATGATCTTTGAGACACTCATCTGCGACCGTTGATGGAATTAGGGATTTTGAAGAGGTGCGAAAGCATCACTCTTCAGCTTGGTCGAAACCAAGCATGGGATATAATTTTGACAAGGCCGACCGTGCATGTGTGTAGACAACATGACGGTGTAGGCGCCTATACCCATTACCTCACGAAAGTATGATCTCGGGCCACTCAATTCGTCCGGTGAAGTTGAATGGTCGAGATAAATTTGTGACATAAAACCAGTGCCGCAATAGCCGCGCGTCATGCCCACTTCGGGCGCACGTTCCAAGGTGACCAATCTTGGCCGGTCTTGGCCGATCGGTCTGGTGTGAAGGTGGTAGGCTGGTGTGAAGGTGGTAGGCTGGTGTTCACGCCTATACCTGAATATCCCATGAAAACGTGATCTCGAGCCATCCAAATCGTCCCTACGAAGTTGAGCGGTCGAGATCGGCCATGCGGTTTGGGAGGTGTGACCACGCTAGTTTGGGCGCGTGTCTTGGAACAACCAGTGCATGATATGCCTTGGCCGATCGGGTGAGGGGATAGATGGGTCCACGGTGGTCATCTTTGGTATGACCGACCGCTTAATCTAATCTTGGACCCTCCATTCGTGCTTGGGAGAAGATGGATGCTCGTGATTCTCAAAACCCTAATTTTGGGTTTCAAGGCCGTGCGACCATGCTTTATTCGGCGTACGACCGGGATAACCAACCATGGTTGGTCCCGACCGATTGGTCGTGTATGTAGGCGGCCCACTAGGTGATTGTGTTGACATGCTCTGGGCCCTTTGAATCTACATCTACACCCTCCGTCTATACCTGCGAAGATGGATGGTTGAGACTGTTTTGCGACACATGTAATATGCCGCAAACCCCAATTTAGGGTTTTCCGTCCATACTGCTCTGGTTTGGACATCTTGGCAAGCTAGGCCGGGAGGCCGACCATGCGGGGTCCCCGTTGGTTCGGCAGTGGATATTACATACCTGCTTGGGGTGATGGAATTGATCTGGGTCATCCAATCATGCTTGTGGAGTTGGATGATCAGGATCATATCCCCGACCGATATCGATCAGTCCGGATGCTCAATCGGGCTAGTATAACACACCGAGAGGGGCTCAATCGGGCTAGTATAACACACCGAGAGTCACCCTGTACGGGTATTTCGTACATGGTTTCATTATAATTCTTGGAGGTTCGTGTTGCTCTGTAAGAGTAACACTCAGTCGTCATGCCGCACTGATAATGAGTATAGGAAATACAAGGCTGATTGCGCATTAATTAATAATGCTAGAAATTCACAGGTATATGGGATTGTTGCTACATGCTCCAACCTGGATGAATTTCATGTATTCACGTAATGGGATTGTTGCCACATGCTCCATTCTAGGTGAATTAGTAAAGTGAAGGAGTATCCAACACTTATTAATGGCTTTATCTTTTACAAGATGTCAGCGCATGATTTTCTGGTTTTTACAATTTTAACCTTAAATGAAAATCCACCATCAACATTAAGTCCCCTACCTAGCACATAATGGTTACACTATTGTGGGGTAGGCATGAGATGGTGACATATACAAACGTAAGAAGAAAAGATAAAGGAAGTCTACCTGGAGGGATTCTGGCCGTGGGCAATCCTCCATACATGTGCGATCTTAAGCCTTGATGGACCAACTTCCTTCCTTAGGGTATTTGAATCAAAAGAGGAATCCTTGTTCTATTGGGATTCTTCCAATTTTTGTCTATAAAAGAGACCAAACCCCCTTTCTTTTTCTCACGATTTATTTTTTGTTTGGCTGCTCTCGTCCACGACCTTGATGCCGCCCTACCGACCGCCGTTGCCGGAGTTGCTGTCGCCGGAGTCCATCCGTCCAAGGTAAGTCTCGGTTTTTTTTTTTTTTTTTTTTAGGAAAAACCCTAATTTCTTAGGTAAAATCCTTTGATAAATACATCATGATTAGTTTCTCCACCGAAATTGATAGCAAAACCGCCCCAGGATTGCTTAGTAAAACAAGTCGTGAATCCATGTTGTTTTTGCTTCTTTTTTCCACCGTTGCATGTAGAACCTAGCTTTTAGGTTGTATCTTGAAAAGAAAAACCTTGGCTTGAATCTCGTAGACACGATTCTCATGATTAATGAGAAATCGTATTATGATGTGTGCGGATGAACGCGGGCCCGCCGTGTATGCTTAATTGAACGTGGGTCTCACCCACATATGCTTGACTGAAAGTCGACCTTATATTAATCTTGCGCCCGGACTTGAATCTTGAGTAACACCGGACTTGAAACCAATACCAGACTGAAACTTGTACCGGACTTGAAACCAATACCAGACTTGAAACTTGAGTAATACTGGTGTTTGGACCTAGCCCCAGCTTTTTTGCATTTCAATGTGTCTTGTCGTGCGTGACTACACGCTTCATGCGCTTTTCATACAAGTTCTAACTCCTGTCTTTTATTTCATTGTGGAATGAAGAAAAGAATTCCTGTTGAGATGTCTTCCGGAGATAATGCTGGTGCCAAGTCGGGAAGTGTTGACAGCTTCAAAGATATGCCGAACATTGCTGATGAGTTGTTCACCTTGTCTTTTCCAAACATTAGGAAACATCCCTTTCACAGGATAGTCCTGCTTTCCGATTCAGAAAATATAGAAGCTGATCCATCTTCTTCCTCGGCACTTGTGATGAGGTTTTGTCTTCAAAGAAATGAATATCCGCCATCTCCTATCGACTTCAAGACTTGTCATACTCCACTGGCCTCTTATGAAGGATGGATGAGGCGCATGTTGAATAATAAGAACATCAAAGCCAATTTGACCAAAGCGCAAATCCTCGATGCGATCCATGGCATCTGCTACTCTTGAAATTAAGAAAGATGCTGCAGGCTTGATTACTTTCATTTCTCGGTGGCTCCCTTCTACTCATACAGCTATATCTAGATGGGGAGAGATGACTATTACCCTGGAAAGCGTAGCTGTATTGATGAACCTTCCTGTTGCTGGGAATCTTTATTATGAGCTTTCTGACACGGAACAACGTGATTATGACACTATACTCCGAAAGGTGGCGGAATTCGACGATCCGGACAAGGAGGAGAAAAAGATACAAGATGCTTTTACACCGGTGGGTATCGAATGGTCTCCCGTAAACCCCGTGAGCCGAATCAGGAGTTGGAAAACGAGCTCAGTGTGATTGCATTCCTGTATTTGTGGTTATCCAGAGATATATATGACGACGGTTCTGGAAAGAAAACCATAAGGGGTGTTCTGGTTAAGATTTCTATAAAGCTAGCAAAAGGCGAGGTTCTTCCCTTAGGTGCCTTGTTCCTTGGATCATTGTATTCTCATCTGGACGCCTTAGCAATGGATATGCATGTTTCCAACGTGTACAAGAAGGTGGAGTCGTATGTACACTTCGCTTTATTCAGGCATTCTTGTGGGAACATTTCAAAAGTTATGCTCCTGCTCCTGCAACTTCGCTCGTCAATTTGTATGGTGGCTCGAGAATACTCCGTTGGCAGAGGAGGCATCCCAGAACTGGTGCGAAACTTGTGGATATCTTTGATAATGTGTCTTCTGTTACTTTCCGTACATGGGGGCCGATCCACCCTTCCATAGTTCAGCCAAAGACTTTTGCTATTGCTTCTGACGGTCCTGATGCTGCGTTGCGTACCGATGCCGAGACTATGAAATCCGGAGAACTTATTTACCTACACAGCTGCATTCCAGGATATATCCCGTCTCTATTCAACGAAGCTCTTACCGTGACTCCGTATAACATCGACAGGGATGCTCGTCAAATGGGATTTGACCAGGGTGTTCCCTTTATTCGTCCTTCGGAGGTTTCGAAAGAACTTTTCCCGGTTATCTTTGATGCTGACATATTCTTTACGTCGCAGAGTCTTCCCTTCTGGCCTATTGAGAGAAACTCAGTGGTAACCGACAAGTATAAGGAATTTTGGAGGAAGCAACTGTTGGCTTTCCAAGAATTCTCGGAGGATGTTGTGATAAATTCCCGTGGTGAGCCATCTGCTGAGTCCTGAAGGAGCATTTCTGGTTGAGGCCACTTCCAGCCAAACGGACCAGAGCTGATGATTGCAGTCCCCAGACAGGAGTGAGATCTAAGAGGCAGGCATGTAATTCGATGATCCTCAATTCCTCCAATATGCAGGTATTTAAATCTCTTTCCGTTGGTTCCTTCATTTCTACAGAGTAAATTCTTCTAAGAGTGATTCTTGCTTGAAATCAGGGAATTCCGAAAGAGAATGTCTTCACAAGGTTGGCGCGCATTCGTAATGAGAAGGTCGGGTAATGTTGGCCTTCATGTTGAGAAGTCTGGTGGTACTGATCTTCATGCTGAGGAGTCTGGAGAAACCGCTCCTTTTCCCGACCATGACGGAGATGATGCAAGCTCGGTTGGACAAGGCGCCTCCCTAAGTGATCTTGTTGATGGGGCCGTGATGGAAATTAGCACCCAAAGCGAGGTAGATATCGGGAGGAATGTAAGAGAGGCAACATCCGCCATTGTTGAGGTGGCTCCCCTTGAAGAATGTTTTGAGCAGGTTCCAATCAATAAAGATGTCGTGGCGACTTCTTCTGAAAGACCTCCTGCAACTGACAAGGCTCCTGTGACTGGTGAGGTACTGGTAGGGCAACCTGGAGCTTTGTTCGATTCTCCTTTCATTGTTCCTTATCCAGGCCATATGTTGGTTGGAGGATTCAGTGTGCCGGTTCGGTTCAAGGAGTTGTACACGGCAATATGGGAGAAACACGGCCACATTGCTACCACTACGAAGCTCAAAAGTCGTCTTGCATTGGTCAACCGCGTTCAGGAGGTTTTATTTTCTATCCATGGGATGAGCGTCACGACTGGTCGAACAGTTTCTGAGGACATGATTGAAGACTGGAAGTGCCATCGAGATGTGTTTGTGCAGTACGACTTCAATGCTCCTTGGTTCCTCAAAGGGTTCTCCGAGATTCAGGAGCTCCAGAAATTACAAGGTGAAGCCCCTTCTGCAGAATGTGTTACTCGCCAGAAGAAGAGGTTGAAAAGTTATCTCGAGGAGTTGAAGTCAAGCGGCCGTACTTCAAAGGATGAAAGTCGCTCTTGCCCGGAAGGACGAGTTCTTTCGTGAAGGACTTTCCTTGAAGGATTCGTGCCATATACTTGTCTCTTCTTTTTCTTTTTGAGTGATAGCGAGGATCTCTTTTCATAACTTGACTTCTGGTTTTGAATTAATAGGTAATTGAATTGGGTTATTTTGAGATAGTTTTGTGAATAACTTTTCTGAAAGAGGTTATTTTAAATGGAATTTGCATCTTGGTCATGAATGATTGCACATGTCATATGAAATTGCAAATGTCGTGTAAAAGGGAGGTATGAAGGGAAGCAAACATGCATTTGATCACTGAGTCTCTTTCTCCATGTGCGGGATACTAAGTCCCCAGTGAATTCCAAAACTATCTTTCTTGTAAAATTGCTGAATAGAACTTACTTGTTTTTGAGGTCTCACTTGTATCAAACCGAAGTAGCCTCTCCAAGAAAGTCTTCCGCATTAATTTTTTAGAGAATGAGAGCTATCCCTCTGAACCAAGTTTCGCCTGAACAATGCGCTTCAAAGCGTTGCACTAACTGGTAGGGTGGTGAAGGAACCGGTGGAAATGACAAGTACCTCGGGTCCATTATTTCTTGATCGGTTGGTGGACGCCATACAGAGGTAGTTCCACCTCTCTATTTCGTACCCACATCTCCAAAGAACTCCAAAATCTTTTCCATCGGGAACGGAAAGTGTAGGTACTTCGAGTCCAAGCTTTCCTGCGTTAGTGGGCATTGTGATGTCTCTATGTGTCTTTGATGTGGAGCACGTTCCGGAGATGAAGTTGGAAGATTTGCGAGTGCCATCATATCCGCGGATCGCTTGCCTGGGTAAAGGGATGTGGAAGGTGTCGTAATATCACTGCTGAGTGATCGAATTGAACGCTCCCATCCTCTCGTATTCACGTATTTCCCGATCGATCTCTCCTTCCTCAAGCGTTTCTTCGCTTGGATGAAAGGCCGATGCGGATTGGACAGTCTTCCGGCTTCAACAAGAGTTTTGAGATATAAATCTTCTAACAGGGCTCCATAGGCTGCAGGCTCCCTTTCTTTATCTGGTAGACGTTGTAGTACTCCGTACAAGTCCTTTCCTCTGTGGAGTTGCCTCGGTTCTTTATTGTTGACTGGACCATGTTGTTCATCTTTCCTGAGTCCCCTGCGGTTATGCGCTCTTTTTGCCTCTCCACCGGTAAAGGTGTGACTCCTGACTAAGGATTCAGCATTTCTTGCACTGCTTGAGTAGATGCCTGCCGACCCTTCTTGTAATTGTGTTGCTATATCATTCAAAAGGCGAAATGTCTCGCTCCGCATTTCAGTGATACCGGCTGATTTGCCAAGACATCCTCCAAAGATTCTAGCTACACTTCCCATGATATCTGAACCACCTGTGGTTTCCGGATACATTGCGAGATGGAAACCGAAAAATTGAGAATTTAATTTTGTGGAACCGAGAGATCAACCTCCCACTGTGGTCGCCAATTGTTTATGGGTGAAAACTATTCCTGCCAGATTTGGTAATTTGGGGTGTGTGGATGAGGAATGAATCTACACCTAAACAAATGCACTTTGCGCGAAGAGTGCTTGTAGATTCGGAAATCAATCTCGTGCAAGTCCGGCCTAAACCAAGAAATGGCCGTTCCGCACTTGTTTCGGTCACAAAGTGAAGGAGATGGGGTTGATCTTAGGGAGGGAAGTGAAGAAGGTGTTGAGATTGTGAAGGTGTTGGCTAGCTTTGACTTGTAACAGAAAGGTGAGCAGGCTTACGATTGATGCAAGCAGGCTCTGGGTGTTTGAATACGTTTTGTATTAACACTTGGTTTCTGCCTCGTCTGGACTTGTGTTGTTTTTCTCCTGTCTCTCGTTTTTCTCCCTGTCTTGGAAAATAGGTAGGAGAATCTATTTATACAAGTCATTTGAGCCTTATTCACGTCTCTCGTGGGAAGTGGAGGAAGTGGAGTGATGGAGTAGTGGAGGTGTGCGTTGGTGTTACACGACCAGTCTTGCCCACTTCTCCTGTCATCTCTAACCGTCCATGACTTCCTGACACGTTCTTGTGATGGCGCGTTGCACGCTGCACGCTGTAAACCGCCAGACCAATACCCCGCATGTATCCCCAGTTTGTGATATGATTGATGTCTGGAATATGTGGATCGTGGATCCACGAAAGGTAGCATGTAATCCTAAATTGAATAACTACGTTATTCAGAAAGTTGATACTTGTGAAGTATCGTGTGTATTTTATGCAGGTACTGCATCATGGTGTGGTAAAGTGATGGGTAATGACGCCTTACTGACTAATTAACTCCTGACCAGGGTTATATAACCAAGCCGGTGAAGTTGGACGGACGAGATGATCTTTGAGACACTCATCTGTGACCGTTGATGGAATTAGGGTTTTTGAAGAGGTGCGCAAGCATCACTCTTCAGCTTGGTCGAAACCAAGCATGGGATATAATTTTTACAAGGCCGACCGTGCATGTGTGTAGACAACATGACGGTGTAGGTGCCTATACCCATTACCTCACGAAAGTATGATCTGGGCCACTCAATTCTTCCGGTGAAGTTGAATGGTCGAGATCAATTTGTGACACAAAACCAAATGCCGCAATAGCCGCGCGTCATGCCCACTTCGGCGCACATTCCAAGGTGACCAATCTTGGCGGTCTTGGCCGATCGGTCTGGTGTGAAGGTGGTAGGCTGGTGTTCACGCCTATACCTGAATATCCCATGAAAACGTGATCTGAGCCATCCAAATCGTCCGGCGAAGTTAAGCGGTCGAGATCAGTTTGCGGTTTGGGAGGTGTGACCACGCTAGTTTGGGTGCGCGTCTTGGAACAACCAGGCATGATATGCCTTGGCCGATCGGGTGAGGGGATAGATGGGTCCACGGTGGTCATGCTGGTATGACCGGACCTTCTTAATCTAATCTTGGACCCTCCATTCGTGCCGGAGAAGGTGGACGCTCGTGATGCTCAAAACCCTAATTTTGGGTTTCAAGGCCGTGCGACCATGTTTTATTCGGCGTACGAATTGGGATAACCAACCATGGTTTGTACTGACCGATTGGTCACGTATGTAGGCGGGCCCACGGTGATTGTGTTGACATGCTCTGGGCCCTTTGAATCTACATCTACACCCTCTATCTATACCTGCGAAGATGGATGGTTGAGACTGTTTTGCGACACATGTAATATGCCGCAAACCCTAATTTAGGGTTTTCCGTCCATACCGCTCTGGTTTGGACATCTTGGCAAGCTAGGTAGGAGGCCGACCATGCGGGTCCGCGTTGGTTCTAGCAGTGGATATTCCATACCCGCTTGGGGTGATGGAATTGATCCGGGTCACCCAATCATGCTTGTGGAGTTGGATGATCAGATCATATCCGGACCGATACAATCAGTCCGGATGCTCAATCGGGCTAGTATAACACACCGAGAGGGCTCAATCGGGCTAGTATAACACACCGAGAGTCACCTGTACGGGTATTTCGTACATGGTTTCATTATAATGCTTGGAGGTTCATGTTGCTCGTAAGAGTAACACTCGACCGTCATGCCGCACCGATAATGAGTACAGAAATACAAGGCTGATTGCGCATTAATTAATAATGCTAGAAATTCACAGGGTATATGGGATTGTTACTACATGCTCCAACCTGGATGAATTTCATGTATTCACAGAATGGGATTGTTGCCACATGATCCATTCTAGGTGAATTAGTAAAGTGAAGAAATATCCAACACTTATTAATGGCTTTATCTTTTACAAGATGTCAGCGCATGATTTTCTGGTTTTTACAATTTTAACCTTAAATGAAAATCCACCATCAACAAGGTGCAAGAAACTCTTGCCAAGAATCAGATTGACATGGCTAATCTATGGAAAGAGCTGTGCAATTATCTCAAAACTCTCACTGACAAGATGTCAGAGAAAGCTCAGAAGAAAGGAAAAGCCAAAGAAACATCTCCGGCTGCTGATCCTGAAGTCACTCCGATCCATGTAGTAGATGATGATGAGGTGCACAAAGCTGCATATAATCCACCAACAAAGGAACCTGCAGGCTTAATCACTCGTGAGGACCTAGAACGCTTCACGGAGGATCGAGGAAAAGACAAAGCATCATCTGTTCATCGTCATCAACCTTTGTATCCTGCTTCTACACAAAGAATTCCTCTCCCGAAAGGTTGCACCTCCCCAACATTCAAACTATATAATGGAACATAGAACGCTTGAGAACACATCTCTCGATTCCTGTAGGAACTAGGAGAGCACAAACAAAATCATGTCGTCCGCCTAAAAGAATTATCGAAGTCTCTGACAAGCCGAGCATATACCTGGTACAACAACATTGCACCTGGGATCATCGCTAGTTGGGGAGAAATGGTAATGCCTTCTACAGGAAATACTTCTTCGTCTCAGAGCATATTACTCTCTCAGACTTATGAAGAATGTCTCAGAAGAGCAATGAACATCCGAACGATTATGTGAAGAGGTTCAGAGTCCAATCTTTGGATTGTCATGACCCGAATGTCACTAAACAACAACTGTTGGACTTGTGATTAAACTGAATGATCCTGGTCCTACTGAGCCTTGCCGGAAAATCTCCTGCCCATACTTTCTCGAGCTTCATGAAGTAGCCAAACGATCGGCGACTACCGCACTTTCTTTATCAGTAAGAGCAAAGTCTGCAAGGTGGAGGAACCTCGAAGCAGCCGACGCCTAGTCAACAATCAGTACAATCTACATCCTTCAACAAACGTTGTTGCCGGAAGGAATAAAAGGAAATCCGAGACACGACATAGAGCGCTTCTCTAAACATCCCAGGCTCATCTGAAGGCGCGAAGAAAAGATAATCAATCCTGAAATGCACAAACCTCGACCCGGCATCAACGAGCGGGGAAATGATCAGACATACTCAAACTTCTCTCTTCTCATGAAGGAGTGATCGAGTTACTGGAAGTCTGGTTCAAGATGGTGCAATCAAATTGTCGTTCATCAGGAGAGAGCCAACTGAAAAAGAAATGGAGAATCCCAGGTACTGTCGCCTTCATAGGTTCATCGATCATCCAACAAGTAACTGCAATATTTTAAGCACATCTTCAAAGAGAAGGTTGATCCATAATATCTTCAACCGGGATCAAGGAGTACACAAGAATCCTCTCCTAATCAGAACTTTTGCAATCTGTGAACAACCGATCAAAGAAGCAGTTCAATCGTTGATCGAGCGTATCTGTGAAATTGCTCTATCTGTCTACGTCACAAAGGAAGGACATGTTCACAACACCAAATTACATTGTTTCAGACATTTGTCTATCTCGGAAATACTCCTTGAACCTTCATCCACAGATAAGGAGATGCACGACTGGGGACTGCTTACCACAGTCCATCTCAGAGGAAATGAATTTGGAAGAATGTTGATCGATGCTGACACCGCCATCAATAACATTTCACTGAAAACCCTCAGAGTCGCAGGCATCACTCAACTAAGCTGCTAATCCTCTCTTATATCAATCAGAGACCATGAAGGAACGCTCAGAGATGCATGCGGTTGCATCACTCTCAACATGAAAGTTGGCTCAACCTGGACGAAACCAAGTTTCACATAATCAGGGAAGATCCGGATACGACATGATTCTTGGATGGACGTGGATTTATACCAAGAAGATGACTACTGACAAAGCATCTTTGGTTGAATATCTCTCCAACGAAGAAATTTCTGATCCATAAGATTTGGCGGACGTGCCATCATCAGAGCACTTGGAGGAATTTCGAACTTTGACGAGGTTGAAACAAGAACCTGCAAAAGATGCATAGACGTTCATCAAAAAGTCCTGCACTCAGGCAAGTCTCGTTCCTCCCATGTCTATGTAATTTGTTTCCTCACATGCTATTCTAGCACGGGGACTCAATTATGCTAGCATCTCTGCTATTGCAAGATGCTATAAGTTGGTAATCTCACTTCAGTAGTATTTTACCAAATGGTTGAATCTGACATTTCTCTGAATCGAGCATTGAGACATTCATTATTGAAATAATGTCCAAGCATGGAAAGTAACACTTTGGGCGTTTCTCCGTAGCCTTGCGGGAGTGTCCATATGTCCCACAAAATCAGAAAGCTCTGATGGCTGCACAAGTGTTGAATCCCACTACCGCAGGGAAAGGAATGCTGAATCAACAGAAGATACTCGGGGCCGAGACGATCAAGCCTAAGACATTCGAAGCTTAAATAATACGACGCTTCAACGCTCAAGTATCTAAGAAGTCTTCAAATTGTACTCCCAATAAAAGAGTACACCTTCGATAATGGCGCCTCTGGCTTCAGCACAAATATCTCGACGATGACACACTTATTCACCACCGACACGATCAAAGTGAAACTGAACTACAATCGCTGAGTCTTCACTATCTCCATGACAAGACTTCTGAAGCAAATGCAACATCATTCATCCATCTATGGCACGAATTCCTTCAACATGCACTGGGGACTTGATCTTATTGGACAATATTCAAGACATAGCAAGTCATTGCAACCTGATGCGATTCCATGAAAACTTTATCAACGAAATCTCTCTACATCACGAACTTTGCACAACTAAGGAACTTCTCTCTTCATCGATCACACCCAGAATGGAGACTGCTGATGCAATCTTCTGCAACAACGTCGACTCATTGATGAAGCCAGTTCACGGTAAAGTCATACTGATTAGGATAATTCGGGTTGTACTCCCAGTACACCTACATCTTAGGGATGCTCAACCCAACAACTAGTTTGTGAACGTGAAGGTTCACAGAGTGGAGGAACTCCACCCGAGATCGGAATCAACAAGGATATGTGGAGGAACTCTATTCATGGTCTCGACATCAACAAGAATTTCAGGAGAGAATTCAATCGTGATCTCAGCATCAATAACAGTCTCAGGTGCAATATCAGTCTTCATCAACTAACCATTCTCTGAAGTATTGCTCGATGAAGCGGACTTCTCCAAGCATTAATGATTCGTGTCAAGATGTGTAGACATGAAAATATGTTCACATGAAAGTCTTCCCAAAGCTTGCACGACCGGTGGGCACAAGCCAAAGACTTCTACAAGATGTTCTCATCACCTCTGCAAATGAGATACAACACACTTCAGGCCATGGGTTTACAAAAACGTACCAATGGGTGAGGAATGGGACAATTCTTCCTCCAAGAAAGATTGTAGTCTATGTTTCTGCTACAACATACCAAAAGGGCGCATCAATCGGACATATGAGCTGAAAGATATGGCCTTTACCGTCAAGTCTACGAAATCTGAAAAATTTGTACAGGATTACAAATTACAAATGTACGCGCTTCGTTTGCTGACCCCTACAACTCCAAATTGAGTGATTTTTTTCTCATGTGATAACTTAGTCTCTTAGCTTCAGAAGTTGTGGTCAAGCATCGAATTCCGACGTCGTATGAGGTTCCTACGGTTTCTAAAGCATACAACGTGCAAGCAGCAATTCTTGGACGGGATTCATAACTTCCACAATCGATCACCATCACTAAATCCTTCATCAAGGTACCTCCAACTTCGACCACCTAGGTCTTTACATTAATTTTTCTACATGGGTCCTCTATCTAGGTCTTGACAGAAGAAGGGAAAACGAAATAGAGAGATTCAACAAAATACTGGGGACTGACGGTCCACTGATCATGACTCGTGGTGCCGGGCTCTCCAGTGCTAATCAATCATCGTAAAAGGAATGCTACCACCGGAACATGCCACCATGGTCATTACATCATCCCCCTCTGAGAGCAACCTCAGTTATGGTCCCGTGACCAGGATTTCAGAAGTGATGTTTCTGCGACTAACAAAAACAAGAAGACACTGCAAGCACCACACTCATGTACCAATCAAGGGGTCCTGATCTCAAATGAATCAATGACATTAAATTCCTTCACCAACCGTTCAAGACACAAGCGAATGGTCTAAAAACACAACATGAGTGTTTTACAGCAAGCTTGTCTGAGATGATTTTACACTTTCCTGTACAAACCAACAATCTGGGATCAATTAGTGAAGAATCTAGGGATGGGTCATGTACCATTATCTTCGTATGGATATCCTCTATAACATATCCAAAATTCAAATCAATTGAAGAAACGGGCAAGGAGATGTGGCCAAAACATTAGACAACATACAATCTGAAAAAGTTCTGAAAGTCTCCTGGAAATTTACTGTTTCGACTTTTTCAAGCCCTAAACATGCTCAAAACTCAAAAACCACCATTGGCAAAGCTTGGAAATTTTCTGGGCTTGAAGAAACATATGCAGATTGCGAAAATCCGACTTCAAACGAAGATTCTACGGTGTTTTTTCTAAAAGGCTGAAGTCTAAACTTTTCGGGTGACGTATTTCAGCAATTTTACTTGTATACTCACATGGATTCTCATCCATTCATTCATTCATTCACAAATCAGCAATTCCATACTTCTATGAAGAGATTACAGGAGATATACTTACTAGGGGAGTCTCTAAATCATTTTAAGGCTCGGCAGTGCTGGAATCTCCATTGGCAACACCGCTATCTCCATTCGGTTCGGGATTTCGGGAATTCTCCATATTCCCATATCCCAAATAATAGCACGCTTCATCAACATGCTGCTTATCTACAATGATTTCTTCCTGGATTCATCAACCACAATTATTATTATTTCATTCAAGGAGATGCCACGATCACCTGCACGAAAAAGATACTTACATCGACTTCTTCATCAGTGCTGGATTCATAAAATGTTTGCCCGGGAACAAGTTGAAGACCGTCAATCGATGGATCAAAAGTCTGAAAATAAATAACAAACCTTGATCTCGTGATCCTAATTGCACAGGCAAAGTCATGACACAAGGAGCGCTAACAACTCACCAAAGAAACGGCTGGGGACTGCACGTCATTTGCTAACATCATGTAGTCCTTACTTCTGGGTTCTCCGCTCCCGTAGACTTTCTTCCATTTCCTTGGAGTCTACATTGATCCGGGATCTCACTACACGATCATCCTATGGTAAAGCTAATGAAATAACCAGGAGTACAACTCAGTATGAAGGATCTCTCAAAGATCACTCGGAGGTCCCTAAGTACCATTTCTTAAAGTTTCATCCGTAGAGATGTTATCTCTGGAAACACCATCTTTGGAAGTGTCATCATGGGAGTCAGTCATTCTTGCAAAGTGGCTACTTCAGCACATCATTCATACAAAGCGCAGGATTCAACAAAACGATGAATCATGGAATAAAGGTGCTCACAACATCGTCTACAAAAATGGTAACAATCCAACTCTTACCTATTTACAATTTCACTAGCTGTAGTGATTACAATCTCGAGAATTTGTTCGCTCCTTCAAACCTGCAAAGACGAACAAAATTCGTTATTCAAAACCATAACGTGATTTTCATAAAACTGTGAACAATTCACGAAACTTCCATCATGTGAACAATTCACATTATTTTTCACCATGTGAGCGACTCCCCTCCGAGTGAACACTCATTGATTTTGTGCATACACTATCAGATCACAAAATCCATACAAACCGTATCTTATCAAAAATTGCTTACTTCTAGCAATTGCTGAAAATCAAAATTTTAATTTCACATAAATTTCCACCGAGTGAACATTTTCGTGCATACCCTCTTAAAATCACGAAATTCACGAAAACATTATTGTTTGCTTTTAACAATTGTGTAAAATCAAAACTTGATTTTACAAAATCTTTAAAATCGTGAACAATCCACGTAAAATTTTTACTCTTTGAACGTTCACTTGTTTCTCAGAATTGGACATACGTCAATTATACAATTGTGAAAACTCACATACAGACATTATTTCACCATGTATAATTATCTACTTTCAACATTTGTTCAAAATCAAAA
The DNA here is from genome assembly GCA_023531295.1 of Papaver armeniacum. NCBI lineage: Eukaryota > Viridiplantae > Streptophyta > Magnoliopsida > Ranunculales > Papaveraceae > Papaver > Papaver armeniacum. The sequence goes on along the minus strand of JAJJWW010002640.1, from coordinate 171,849 downwards.
CATTGATTTTACAAAAATATATTTTAACGTGAAACTCACGTAAATTTGAAAAATATATATTTTGCTCCCTTGCGCGAGCATTCGCCTTTGAAACGAGAATATTTTCAAAATTTTGTAACGCTCACATATCGAAAATAAAATTTTCATGAAAGCTCATAGACAAAAATTTTATTACTAACAGAAACACGTCTATTCGGAAAAAAAAAAATCCCTTCTGGGATGATTACTCGTTTCTTAAACTAACGAACGAACATCCGTTCCTAAAACATAGATTTCCATTTTTGGACTCGGGCCCATAAATCCTAAATCGACCAAAATTGGACTTTTGACCGACCAAATCAGCGATGCTTCATCTCTCCGTGCTCACGGAATCACACTCTATCACACTATCAGGGTCCTCAACCGAATATTTGCTCGTACATGACACCATTGGAGCAAATCGAGGATTCTGAAAATGCCTTTGTAGACCGAGTTCAACCACTAATCTCGTTGATTGAAAATAACCATTTAATGCATTACCGCGGAACATGACTGTTCCCCACTAAGCAGGGGACTTAATGTTGATGGTGGATTTTCAACAAAGGGCAAAACTGTAAAATCATGAGGCATGTTTTTGACACGGCTTTCAGGCATGCAACGATTCATATTTTACGAAGCCATGATGAATATGTTTTCGAAAAGCCTCCACTAGCTGAGCGTTCGATCACTGGCATTTCGTCGTGACCTCTATGCAGAATAACGTATTTGGACGGTTCTCCGTAGATTGAGAGCTTAACGCCTTCAGGACGTCGGTGACACTCACTGTTCCCTGACTGCAGGAGAGAGACCCACCTCTACATAGAAGAATAGTTGGGTGGCGGACGCCTTCAGGACGTCGGTGACACTCACCGTTCCCTGACTATGTGGAGAAGATTCAGGCGGTTCTCCGTAGATTGAGAGCACTAACGCCTTTAGGTCGTAAACAACACCATGAATCCCTGACTATGCACCATTCAGAATAGATGTGACGCTTTAACTGGCTAATATCTTTTCTGCAATAGATTAATTCTTCCGCGATATTCACCACTGAATTCCCAGAATAATCTATTATTGCTCCTATTCCATGGTCGAATCCACGGCCTGATCCCATGGAATGGCAATAACAATTTCTCCTATTCCATGGTCGAATCCACGGCCTGATCCCATGGAATGGCAATAACAATTGCTCCAATTCCATGGTCGAATCCACGGCCTGATCCCATGGAATGGCAATAACAATTGCTCCTATTACATGGTCGAATCCACGGCCTGATCCCATGGAATGGCAATAACAATTGCTCCTATTCCATGGTCGAATCCACGATCCCATGGAATGTCAATAACAATTGCTCCAATTCCATGGTCGAATCCACGGCCTGATCCCATGGAATGACAATAAAAATTGCTCCTATTCCTGGTCGAATCCACGGCCTGATCCCATGGAATGACAATAACAATTGCTCTGATGCCATGATCGAATCTACGACTTGATCTCACGGAATGGCAATAAACTACTATATTATCTCATTATTCCAATTTCATGATCGAATTCACTGCTAATCTCATGGAATGGTAATAGATAAATTTATTACTCCAATTCTATGGTCGAATCCATGATCCCATGGAATGGTAATGCCTATTTTATTATTCCGAATTCATGGTCGAATCCACGGCTGATCCTATGAATTGATAATAAATAATTACTCATTTTATTGTTATGTTTCATGAATTATTCTACACTGAATTTCATGAATTAGCAATAAATACTCAACCACCGGGCATCTGGATCATCACTGAGTAAGCCCCACAAAAATGGTGCAAGTGTATTTGACAATGATGCACGACTGAGCACCCGGATGCACGAACGAGCATCCAAAAAATATGAAACAATGAGGAATCCTACGCAAAAACAGGAGAAAACAATAAATATTAATAAAATAATAAGAGGCGCCCAGGGCCGGGCCCACCGGCCGGCCGTGCCCTAGCCATGGTCGGTCCATGCCTCTTCCATTATTTTCCTTATTTTTTGTTATTTCATGAACTCATGAAAATTCCTTGGTTTTAGCAACTTTCCTTGTTTTTGCAAAAACTCATGAATCCTCCATAACTTCATGGATTCATGAAATAATGTTATAAAATAAGGAAACGGGTGCGGGACCGGGCAACCTAGCCGGCCGGCCATGCTCGAGCCGTGGTCGGTCCCACACCTCACAATCCTTAGCTTTTATAATTATTATTCCCTAATCTAATGAAACTCCTTTGTTTCAATAAAAACTCATGGATTCTCTCCATAACTCCAAGGATTCTCCATAACTTCAAGAATTCATGAAAAATAATATTATAAAATAGGGAAAGGTGTGAGGGACCGGGAAACATAGCCGGACGGCCATGCCCTAGCCGTGGCTGGTCCCACACCTTGCAATCCCTAGTCTTTTATAATTATTATTTTCCTAAATTCATGAAACTCCTTGGTTTGAGAAAAATCATGATTTCGTCATAACTTCTCAAATTTTGCTCAAATCATGAAAAACCAAAAGCCAACAGGTCACACGACCGCCTAGCCTCTCACGACAATTTTAAATGTTAAAATACACTTATTTTAATATTTACAAAATATTGATCGATAGAGCATACATGCTCATTCCAACAAAAATCAAGAATTTCAGTCAAGATGAAACTCTTCTGAAAATTCACAACATTGCTCGAACGCACATCAGAAAATACTGAAACTCTCAGTACAGATACACAGGGACCACGGAAACACGTGCATGCCTTCATGACCGACCAAAGTCATCCTTAGGGCTTGCACAAAGCCGATCCCACAAGTTTTCATAATTCTGACCTAATTTGCGCAATTGTTCGTATTGGGCCCAAACTATCTCCAACCAACCTGGGGATTGCTCAAACGACCAACAACTGGTCACGTGATCACCAAGAGTCGGTCCCATGCTCTCTTTGTCGGTCCCCATCTTTCATACCTAGGTTTTATCACCTAACGCTGAACCTAGCAATATTTCAGTAAGTGATGAAACCAACAATTTATCATCATTCTTTCACCAATCCTCAAACTGAGAACCCTGGTGCATGCTCACTCGAGCACCGGGCACCACATGGACGCCCATCATCCCATATGGTCGGTCCCTCTATCACTCATGACCTATTTTCAGCGATTCATCAACTATGATCTGAAATTATGGTTTTGAATAAATGCTCCACGAATCATCACTCTGAGCACGATTCAAACACTAATGACTTTATGATGGATTCAACAACCAACATCTGAATTAATCATATAATATTTGGTAGCTTACTAATATTTTAATATTTTATTGGGTCACGTCACCAATAAATGTTTTGTCGAATCGAGCAATACTTGCTCGATTGCTCAAATATTGATCCAAATATCAATATTTGGTAATTTATCAGTAATTTGTCGAATTGAGCAATACTTGCTCAATTGCACGACAAATTATCAACATTCAGTAAGTTTCCGAATTGAGCGATACTTGCTCAATTGTACGTCAAATCATCAACATTCATTATTTTGTCGAATTGAGCAATACTTGCTCAATTGCTTGTCAAATTCTCGATATTCAGTAATTCGTCGAATTGAGCAATACTTGCTCAGTTGCTCGAATATTGATCCAACTATTAATATTCAGTAATTTATCAGTATTTCGTCGAATCGAGCAATACTTGCTCAGTTTCTCGAATAATCCACATATATTCAAGAACTCATCAATATTCAACAACTCGTCAATTTACAATATTTGCTCAAACGAGCAACATTAACATTCATGAATCGGGCCGAGCATTTGTCAAACATGCTCGATTCAACAAAACCAAGACTCATTGTCTAATCACCAACAACTGACAAACTAAATACACGTCTCATGCGAGACTTTACGATTCGTGAGACATCAATCATGTCAAATTGGGGGATAACAACTAGGGTTTTGGTCTGGCGGCCTACAGCACGTGCATTTCATCCACGACGAGAAATGTGCGTAAGTTGTGTAAACGGTTGAAGGAGTTAGCAAAGTAGTGGTTGCACGATCCGTCAAGTCTCCACACGACATGGAACTGACTTTACCACGATCTTCCACTTGCCCACTCTTCCACTCATGGAACCGTCACACTTACAGGGATCAAGGTGTTCACAACTCTGACAATATAAATAAGTCTCTGAATCCATGATTGAGGACAACGAATGATCACTAGCTATCAGCAATCTTCCATACAAAATTTCTCGAGTAACTACTCTCAAGAATTCATCAATCCATCAGAACTTATTCGAACTCCACAGTTCACCAATTATTACAGAAACCTTCAACACACCCACAATCCTTGATCATCACTGATCCCACACAATTCTCAGCTTCTCTCTTACAAATCAACACATCTTCCTCTTTGCGACCGAATTGACTCTGGAACGGCCATTGTCTTGGTTTAGGCCGGAGTCCTATAGATTGATCTCTCGAATCTAAGCACCCCCTTTGCAGCGGTGCATCTGTGTGAGGTTCAGCAGTTTGCTCGGTTGAGGAGTCTCGACCACACGCTCGACTCTTCATTTTCCCAAAAAACCAGCAAACTGTTTTTCCCCATCCACAATATGGATTACAAAATAAATAAAAATTGTAGCTTCTCATCCAAATGCTTGATCTCCTAGGCATCTTCAACATGACTCGAAAACTTCGTCACTTCCAAGTACTAAATGATTCTAAACGTGTTCAACTCGGCATCATAGTTGTTGAAGATCCGTAGCGATAACAATGAGAAAACAAATGCTCTCAATCATTATTATACAGTGTCATAATATTATTACACATCATCAAAGTCCAATTGTATCACAACTTTGACAACAATACTATGGTGATATGTATCACTCCCCCTTAGTCAATACTTCATCTTGTAGATGGTGGATTTTTGACAAGGGGTAAATTCATAAAATCATAATTATATATGCTCCTGATCCAGCAATCAGATGAGTATCGAGGCTCATGTCTTTTATCGAAAGCGTGAAAGCTCGTGCCACGAGAACCTCTGACTGAGAATACTATCTCTCAGAGTATATGTAGATGTGTAGTCTCTCAGCTGAGGCAACGGAATATCTCATGAATATTGAGCAATTTCAGTGATCACTTTTATATAGAATTGCAATATTAGACGGCTCTTAGACAGCTTGCCTGCTAGTATAGAGCAATAACGTCTTCAGATGTAACAATGTTTTCCCTGACTATATAAAAGAAATATGACGCTTCAACAAGCTCATATCACTCGATTCTTGAATAATTAATGCTCCTAGACGATCGCACTAGTATAGAGCCATCAATTAATTATTCTTAAATCATTAGATTCATTAACTAAATCCCTGGAAAATTGATAGGGTGTAGAATACATCCTATTTACTATCTATTGTTTATGCTTTCTTTGCTATTTTTCTTGTAAATTATGTATTTTACGCTTGTTTTGAGTTTTATAGCTACTTTGGAGTCGCACGGAGGAAAAGAAGAAGAAATCACCCAATTTGAGCCAAAAGGGCAAAAAGGTCATTTTACAGGCGATTGATATATGGAGCTCAGTTAAGGTTAAGGGGCAACTTTCTGGAGGAATACTATAGACAGGCCAGCAGAGGTTAAGGGGCTGGAAACTTTGGCTAGCCCTTATCAGAAGTGACCACCTACTATAGGCACCCATCTGGGGTGGTTCTTAGTGCTGGGGTGTTAAAAATCCCACCCAAATCATTACAACCCTAAAAACGAGAGATTGTTCTCTCGTTATTACACAGCTGAAATTGAAGCAGCTGCTGCTGCTATTTTGAAATCGAGAGAACAGATCGTGATGGCTCTAGTGGTTTCTGCTGCTGCTAATCGAGAAAGAAAGTGGGTTTTCATTCAGGGAAGAAATCGGCAAGACCTGATGCTGCAAGTTAGGGTTTGCTGAAATTGAGAACCAGATGAAGATGATGCAGCAAATGAGTGATGAAGGGGATGTTCTCGCTGCTGTTAGTTCATGAGAGATGGATACGAAATCGACAGTAAGGGTTTGGTTGTGTTCGACAGAGGCGAGAGACGATGGAGATTTGGAAATCGGAAAGAGGAGATGAAATCTGAGGGTTCTAAGATGAACTCAGATGGGAAGTTTGCTGCCAAGAACAAGGTGGAGATTGAGTTTGAATGGAGAAGCGAAGGATGGGTTCGGCTTTGCTGTTGTTCGAATTGCGAAGCGAGAGAAGAAAGACGTTGTTGATTAGACGGGTTTTTGAGCTGTTGTCGTCGAACTCAGTGGATGGAAGAGATGGAATCGAATCTCACTGTTGTTGACGGTTTGAGAAAGTGGAGTTCGTAATGGGTTTAATGGGTTTGCTGAATTGATGAGAATGGAGTATAAAAAGCTCAGATAATTGAGCCGTTGTATAGAAATTGGAGATGAATCGATCGGCTGGCGATGGAAATTGAGACGGACAAGATGAATGGATGTCGTAGGCCGGTAGATGAGAAGAGCTCACGATTGTAATTGTGACTCAATGAAGCTACAACGGATGATATTGCAACCGGGATTGAGATGAAGAACATTGCAAAGGGAAGATTAAGGTGGTGTTGTGCTTCAAACGTGAATGAACTAGATGTATGATAGGTTTCTTAACGGGGAGTGAAGAATGGCTGAAAGAACGGTCGAAACGCTATGAAACGAGAGGAAACTCATGTCAGAATCTCCCCTATGATGAGTCGACTCGGTGACTCGATAAATAACTCGGTGAGTCGGTCGAGTAAGCCAACTCAAACTGAGTCGGACCACTGATTCACTTTCTCTGCCTTGACTGTTGACTGACGGTTGACCCATTTGACCGTTAGTCCTAACGGTGGACTGACAGAATATTTCGTCGAATATACCATTGACGGAGAAATTTTCAGGTGGCCGGCGGTGACGGATTCCGGCCAAATTCCGGCTATAATACCAGTTTTCCGGGGAGCCAAAATTCCAGAATTTTCTGTGGACTTCTCTCATGGGTGTGAAGACTTGGACTAGGAATTGGATGGAGAATTGGGCTCAAATTTGGAAAGATAAGATGGAAGAAGAGAAAGACTTGAATTTGGAAATTGAATTGCTAAAGGAAAAGGATTCTATTCCTTGGAAGATTTGGAGAATATTGAAGCCTATAAATAGAGAAGTTTTCTACATCTTTTACACACACATCTCTACACACACAACACTTTTCTTTTCTTATTCTTTGTGTGAACTCTTTAGCATGATTAGCTAATTTTATTATTGATTGAGGATGAATTCCTAGTTCTTAATATGATTTAAGTTTTTGTTTTCAATTCTATCTTGAAGTTTTTCACATAATTATCGTTTGTTTTTACTAATAGGAATAATCTTAATGACATTCATGATTGATTGATAGATTGTTTGGGTGGCCAACTAAATTGATTTGTCGGTTTAATCTAAAGCTAGTGAAAGTTAGGAGATAAGTAATCGTTTCTTGACTTTTTACATAAGTAGCAAACACGAGACCTTGCGGAGGGATTCCATGGAGCAATTGTGTGTGAAAACAACGTTAGCAAGTAGACCTTGATCTAAGAGTCCAACTACTAATATTGACCTAATAAGTTCATAAATCTTAATGCGTTTATTTAAATTACATCTAGAGTGATCTACTACTAGGTGGTTTGGTAAATAGAATCCAGTAGTCGAGAACTTCCGTATCCGGTGATACAAGGGATTTAGGGGTTTAGCACTGATCTAGCTGCTTTACCTACGGTTGGTGATAATCTGTGACTAATAACAAGTAGAAAAGAACATAACTTTAATCATTGTTTTGCAACGAAGAAGGATTCCTTGATCTTGTCTCTCTTATTGATTTCATCTTTATCTTTTAATTGCTTTGTTTATTTTCTTTTGCTTTATACATCCCCCTTTTTGTGACAATTTTTACAACTAGAATCTCTTGCTCCTCGTGGGAACGAACTTGACTTCCATTATATTATTTTTAATTGAGTGGAAATATTAATTAATTTGATTGCACCTACGACACGCATCAAATTTTGGCGCCGCTGCCGGGGAGTAGCGGACGATTTTAGTTGTTTTTATTTTTCTTTTTTGCTATATTCTTGCTTTGTTAGATTCTTTACCGTATCTAACTTAGGTATTTGAGAATCTTATTTCAGGTATCGGTTTTCCATGTATGGTGGACAAGAGCAAGCATATTACAACAATCAATACAGTTTTCAACCTCAACATTATGGCAACTTCCAACCATCCTTAGGATACAATCAAAACCAATCTTTTGGCTATTATCAAATTCCTACAGAACCTTATGGATATTCTCATACATATCAACAACCTTATGACGGGTATGTAAGTGGACAATCACAAGGATGGGAGGATAGTTTTGTTTATGATCAGAAATTCTCTAGTTTTGCAGATAAGATGTCTGCCATGATTGGGGATCTTCAACAAAAGTTGCAAGAATCACATCGAGAAATTCAAAGGAATTCGGAGAAATTATACGAACAAATTACTCAACTCGATAAAAATGGGGATGAGCAACTCCAACAACGTCGAGACGGCATTGCTAAAGAACGAAGAGACATGGATCAATACAAGGAGGAGAGGGATAAAGAAGAATTTTGCTATCAAAGCAATAACTATTCTAATGTGCCTATGGTGTGTAGTGAATATTTGATCGATGATTGTGTTGAAAATGATCAACCTTTGGAGACTTTTGAAGACGCTAGTGTAGCTTACTCGAGCCTTGATCTTAATAATGATCAAGCACCTATTCAAAAGGTAGAGCTTGAGGAAGATGCAATTAGTGCTTGGAAAAAATTCCTTAGGGAAAGATATGAGTCCGCGGAAGTGTATGAGCGTTACAACAATGAGGAAGTTATTCCAACTCCGGATCATAATAACGATCCTTCACCTATTCAAAAGGAGGAGATTGGGTGTGACTTACCTATTGTTATAAACGGTGTAACACCCGCACAAGAAGATCTTAAAATTTATACCGATGAAAATCATTTTAGTGAATGGCCCGATTCCGATGATGAGAATGTTGAAGAGATGATTCTAGAGGATGAAACCAAATTGATTGATTTTGTGGAAGACCCAATTGAACTAGCCAATGATTTTAATGATGCCAAGACTTTGGTTAAGGTAGAAAACGACGAAGAATGGTTGCAAGGTTTAATAGAGGACCACGATATACGAGAGGTAAGTAATTCACTTGAATTTTTTAAGGATGAAGAGGATTCTATAATACAAGAGATTGTGCAAGGTTTGTCTAACCCTTTGCATATTGATTCTTCTCCTTTACCTCTTATTGGTTTGAATGTATGTGCTTCGAAAGTATTTTTGGATGATTTTGTTTCTAGATATCCACCATTGGAAACACTTGATTCTAACACCATGCAGGTTTGCCAAGAGGAACACATGGAAATTCCCAAAATCTATGTTCTTTATACACTTCCGAGTGTGGACGAGAATAAGTGTGGGAGAAATTTCTATCGAGCGATAATTTCATTATTGTTTTCTTGTGCTAACATTTGTATGGAGTTATTGTTTGCAAAATAGGTATTATGGGTGGACCCCCAAATTTTCCGATTGTTAGTATATGGGGAGTGAATCTTACAAGATCCAAGTCGGGCCGTCGACTTTAAAACAAGCGCTTCATGGGAGGCAACCCATCGGTTTTGTATTTCTTATCCTTTTGCTTTTTGTTATTTCTTTTTCTTGTTTCTTATTATGTTAAAATTTCCCACCTTGACTTTACTAGGAGGATTCAATTACATTGAGGACAATGTAAGGTTTAAGTGTGGGGGAGTGGTTAAGCATGTTTTTAAAACAAAAATTACAAAAAAATTTAAAAATTTAAAAAAAAAAAAAGTTTTACTTAAAAATTCCAACTTTTAAAGATTTTAGAGTCACTAGCATACTTCTAGGTATGTTTACATAGAGATTTTGACCGACATAATTGAACTTGGAAATGTTAGAAAACTACATTCGGATTTCTTGTTTGTTAGAGTGTTAAATAATGGATTTAATCATGCCGGTGATGCGAATTTGGTGCAGGGAGAAGTGCATTATTAGAGTTGTTGATCAATCATTAGTGGAGACTACCCGTTTTCATATCATGTGAGGCACCGACCAGAAATTTTCCATCTACTAAAGAGCTTCTTTTGAGTGTGTGTCACCGTACGTTAATTCCGGGTAGAATGGTGAGCTACCCAACTTCCCACCAATTAGAAGCACTACTCTTTGATCTCTTGAGTGCTAATTTTGTCAATCATAAGGGTGACGTCTATGGATGAAAGCTTCCTTCTTGTAGTTCGATTTGCAGTTAGCATCATTCTCTCTCGACAACAACGGATCCATAGAAACACCATCATCATCAACAAGGAGCGACATCAAAATTTACAAGGAAAGTTGGAAAAGTTTAAGGTTTACAAGCAACGAGAAAAAGAGCAAATTTCATATTCAAGTAAAATAACATACAAATGAGCGGATTTTACATATATGTTGAGGACTTACAATACAATGAGGTAATTTTATATCCAAGTATGAAGACTTATTTATAAGAGCAAAGAAAAGTAAAAGGTGAGAATTATTGAAGTTTATGATTTTGAGGCGATACAAGTTGTGAAGAATCAAGCGGTAAAATACTTCTCCCACGGCCATGGTTTATTTTGTATTTAATTTCTCTTGTTTGTTTCAAAAAAAAAAAAAAAAAAAAAAAAAAAAAAAAAAAAAAAAGAAATATTTGTTTTGTTAATAAGCCGTGGGGAAGGAAAATCTATAAGGAAGTTTCAAGCGACAAGGATTTAAGGTAAAAAGAGTTACAAATTGTTAAGGATTTATGAAATTCGAGAGTTTATCACCAATAGTTGAAACCGAAGACGAAGACCAAGAAGATCAAGACGAGGAGCGGAAGACGTTTCTATTGGATGCCGTGAGAGTGGTGTTATCATAATTGGCGATCGGATGTGAAGGTGAGTAAGTAATCTCATCCTCGATAAATAATGGTTGATTTCCTTTCGTAGAGATCGTCAGAGAAAAATGGTTTTTCAAAATATTAAAAGATGTGGGTTTTCAAAAATATTTCGGAAGTTGTCCTTCCCACCATTCAACGTGTTGCAGGATTTCTCTCTTCATTCCTACCTGCACACATGTGAGAACCATAAAAAAGCCGTCTTTTTTAAACAATTATCATAAAATCCTTTTTGGTGAGGCAGAAGTCGAGGCGAAATGCTTATTGATCGTTTCTCAAACACGCGTTCTCTCATTATGGTGTGGTTATTTCTCACTCAACATTTAAGAATGTGAATATGTTCTTTAGTATTTCTAACTTCTTATTACTAGCATGCGAAACTCTATGTCCTCATAACTCTTTGGATGCTTGGGACGCTTGAACGCTTTGAAGTTGTGAGTTTTTAGTTTGATTTGCTCGAGGACTAGCAAAGTCTAAGTGTGGGGGAATTTGATAGGGTGTAGAATACATCCTATTTACTATCTATTTTTTATGCTTTCTTTGCTATTTTTCTTGTAAATTATGTATTTTACGCTTGTTTTGAGTTTTATAGCTACTTTGGAGTCGCACGGAGGAAAAGAAGAAGAAATCACCCAATTTGAGCCAAAAGGGCAAAAAGGTCATTTTACAGGCGATTGATATATGGAGCTCAGTTAAGGTTAAGGGGCAACTTTCTGGAGGAATACTATAGACAGGCCAGCAGAGGTTAAGGGGCTGGAAACTTTGGCTAGCCCTTATCAGAAGTGACCACCTACTATAGGCACCCATCTCGGTGGTTCTTAGTGCTGGGGTGTTAAAAATCCCACCCAAATCATTACAACCCTAAAAACGAGAGATTGTTCTCTCGTTATTACACAGCTGAAATTGAAGCAGCTGCTGCTGCTATTTTGAAATCGAGAGAACAGATCGTGATGGCTCTAGTGGTTTTATAACTGCTAATCGAGAAAGAAAGTGGGTTTTCATTCGGGAAGAAATCGGCAAGACTCGATGCCGCAAGTTAGGGTTTGCTTGAAATTGAGAACCGAGATGAAGATGATGCATCAAATGAGTGATGAAGGGGATGTTCTCGCCATTGCTTTGTTAGTTCATGAGAGATGGATACGAAATCGACGATAAGGGTTTGGTTGTGTTCGACGGAGGCGAGAGACGATGGGAGATTTGGAAATCGGAAAGAGGAGATGAAATCGAGGGTTCTAAGATGAACTCGGATGGGAAGTTTGCTGCCAAGAACAAGGTGGAGATTGAGTTTGAATGGAGAAGCGAAGGATGGGTTCGCTCTTGTTGTTCGAATCGCGAAGCGAGAGAAGAAAGACGCCTTTGATTAGACGGGTTTTTGAGTCGTTGCCGTCGAACTCAGTGGATGGAAGAGATGGAATCGAATCTCACTGTTGTTGACGGTTTGAGAAAGTGGAGTTCGTAATGGGTTTAATGGGTTTGCTGAATTGATGAGAATGGAGTATAAGAAGCTCAGATAATTGAGCCGCTGTGATAAGAAATTGGAGATGAATCGATCGCTGCTGATGGAAATTGAGACGGACAAGATGAATGGATGTCGTAGCTGGTAGATGAGAAGAGCTGCTGATTGTAATTGTGACTCAATGAAGCTACAACAGATGATATTGCAACCAGGATTGAGATGAAGAACATTGCAAAGGGAAGATTAAGGTGGTGTTGTGCTTCAAACGTGAATGAACTAGATGTATGATAGGTTTCTTAACAGGGGAGTGAAGAATGGCCTGAAGAACGGCCGGAAACGCTATGAAATAAAGGAAACTCTGTCTGAATCTCCCCTATGATGAGTCGACTCAGTGACTCGATAAATAACTCGGTGAGTCAGTCGAGTAAGCCAACTCAGCCCTGAGTCAGACCAGCTGATTCACTTTCTCTGTCTTGACTGTTGACTGACGGTTGACCCGTTTGACCGTTAGTCCTAACGGTGGACTGACGGAATATTCCGTCGAATATACCATTGACAGAGAAATTTTCAAGTGGCCGGCGGTGACGGATTCCGGCCAAATTCCGGCCATAATACCAGTTTTCCGGCGAGCCAAAATTCCAGAATTTTCTGTGGACTTCTCTCATGGGTGTGAAGACTTGGACTAGGAATTGGATGGAGAATTGGGCTCAAATTTGGAAAGAGAAGATGGAAGAAGAGAAAGACTTGAATTTGGAAATTGAATTGCTAAAGGAAAAGGATTCTATTCCTTGGAAGATTTGGAGAATATTGAAGCCTATAAATAGAGAAGTTTTCTACATCTTTTACACACACAACTCTACACACACAACACTTTTCTTTTCTTATTCTTTGTGTGAACTCTTTAGCATGATTAGCTAATTTTATTATTGATTGAGGATGAATTCCTAGTTCTTAATATGATTTAAGTTTTTGTTTTCAATTCTATCTTGAAGTTTTTCACATAATTATCGTTTGTTTTTACCAATAGGAATGATCTTAATGACATTCATGATTGATTGATAGATTGTTTTGGTGGCCAACTAAATTGATTTGTCGGTTTAATATAAAGCTAGTGAAAGTTAGGAGATAAGTAATCGTTTCTTGACTTTTTACATAAGTAGCAAACACGAGACCTTGCGGAGGGATTCCGTGGAGCAATTGTGTGTGAAAACAACGTTAGCAAGTAGACCTTGATCTAAGAGTCCAACTACTAATATTGACCTAATAAGTTCATAAATCTTAATGCGTTTATTTAAATTACATCTAGAGTGATCTACTACTAGGTGGTTTGGTAAATAGAATCCGGTAGTCGAGAACTTCCGTATCCTCGGTGATACAAGGGATTTAGGGGTTTAACACTGATCTAGTCGCTTTACCTACGGTTGGTGATAATCTGTGACTAATAACAAGTAGAAAAGAACATAACTTTAATCATTGTTTTGCAACGAAGAAGGATTCCTTGATCTTGTCTCTCTTATTGATTTCATCTTTATCTTTTAATTGCTTTGTTTATTTTCTTTTGCTTTATACATCCCCCTTTTTGTGACAATTTTTACAACTAGAATCTCTTGCTCCTCGTGGGAACGAACTTGACTTCCATTATATTATTTTTAATTGAGTGGAAATATTAATTAATTTGATTGCACCTACGACACGTATCAAAAATATTCAATGTTTTTCATAATATTTCGTTACTTCAATTCATGGTTCTTCCCAGTAGAATTCCATGGTTTAGTAATAAATATTCAACACACGGGCATCTGAGTTACTATCGAGTAAGCCCCGACCAAAATGGTGCAAGTGTACTCAACAATAATGCACTAACGAACAACTGAATGCACGAATGAGTATCTCAAAATACGACGGGACAATGAACCTATGTAAAATAGGAAAGAAAATAATAAATAATAAAATACTGACCAAGGCGCTGGGGACTGGGCCCACCGGCCGGCTGGCCGTGCCGTGACAAGTCCCACGCCCAATTTTATAGTTTATTATATTTTATTATTTTCCTTGATCTCATGAAAATTCCCTCATTTGAACAAAATTCCTTCGTTTCAAAGAATCTCCTCAATTTTATGGTGTTTCCTTCACAATTCACATCAAGGAAATAATAAATAATTAGGAAAGATATGCGGGACCAAGCCTACTAGTCGGCCATTCATGCCCTAGTTTTGGCCGGTCCCACACCTTACATTCCTTATTATTTTATTATTCTTTCCTTCATCCCATGAAATTCCTTGATCTCATGGTATTTCCCTAATTTCATGATATTTCCTTCAAGTTATGAAAAATAATATAAAATTAGGTAAACTCGTGGGACCGGGCCCTAGCCGGCCGGTCCCACATGCCTCTTATTTTATTATTATTATTTTCTATGTTTCCTTCACCTCATGGAAACTCCTTGATTTCATGATATTTTCATAAAGTTATGAAAAATAATATAAAATTAGGTAAACTCGTGGGACCGGGCCCTAGCCGGCCGGTCATGTCCTAGGCGGTCCCACACGCCTCTTATTTTATTATTATTATTTTCTATGTTTCCTTCACCTCATGGAAACTCCTTCACTTCAAGGAAACTCCTTGATTTCATAATATTTTCATAAAGTTATAAAAAATAATGTGAAATTAGGTAAACTCGTGGGACCGGGGCCTAGCCGGCCGGTCATGCCCTAGCCGGTCCCACACGCCTTTTATTTTATGATTATTATTTTTTATGTTTCCTTCACCTCATGGATACTCCTTCACTTCAAGGAAACTCCTTGATTTCAACAAACTCCTTGTTTTCATGGTATTTTCATAAAATCATAAAAAATATAATAAAATTAGCAAAAATGCTATGGGACCGGGCTCATTGACCGGACGGCCATGCCTTGGCCATAGTCGGTCCCACACTTCATGATTCATTCATTTTATAATTATTTTCCTTCATCTCATGAAGTTTCCTCAGTTTCAGCAAAATCCTTGATTTCTTCATATTTTCTCAAATGATTGCTCAAATGCACATCAGAAAATATCAAAATTCTCAGGACTGAGATGCGAACACTTTGGTGACACGAGCATATTACCTTGACCGACCAGGGTTGGCTCTTTGGCTTGCAAGAGGCCAGTCCCTCATATTTTCATCATTTGACCTAATTTGTTCACATTAGGTTCAAACTCTTCCAAACAACTTGGAATTCCATAAAATGATCGACAGACGATCCCATGACCACCCAGGGCCGGTTTCATGACCCCTTGGTCGGTCCCTCATCTCTTCATAATTAATTAGGTTTTATTACCTAAGGCTCAGACGAGCATTATTTTAATAAATGATTAAACCAGCATTTAATCATCCTCTCATCAACAAATCAACAAGTCATCAAGAGACCTTGTATTTGCTCACTTGAGCATTTGGGCACTACATGGTCGACCCATGATCCCATGTAGCCGGTCCCTCCTTCCGTGGTTAATTTTCAATAAACCATCAATTGATGGAATTAGGGTTTTGAGTCCAAGGTTCATAATTCCAGATTCAAACACTAATAATTTTACGATGATCTCATGGTCAACATTTTATTAATTATACTTGGTTCGATTCTTTGGTATTTAAATTAATATTTTATTTGGTCATATTGACTAATCAATAATTCATCAACATTTCTGATTTTGACTCAACAATACAAGGACTCATCAATATAGGGTAGTCAAGGTCGATCCACGAGGAGCAAGAGATTCTAGTTGTCAATATTAAAAAAAGGTTCAATTGTCAATATTCAATTAGTCAATCCATCAATGAGCAATATTTGGTCACCTTAACTATCAACATTTACGTTGAGAATCATACTTATGTAAAGTCAAAAGCGATTACTTATCCTCCTAACTTTCACTAGCTTTAGATCTTAACAAATCAATTTAGTTGGCCACCCAAACACGAATTCCATTCATGAGTCTCAAAAACTCAAAACATAAATTAAGAACTAGGAATCATGCTATCAATAATTCATCAGACGAGCAACATTTTCTCAGATGAGCAATATTTGTTCAGACTACGGAATATTGGTTCAATTGTCAATATTCAACAATCCATCGAATGAGCAATATTTGGTCACCTTAACTATCAACATTTACGTGAGAATCATACCTCTGTCTCAACAGACACGTTCCATTCATGAGTCTCAGAATATTTACAAATCACGTTTGACTCAACAATACAAGGACTCATCGTCACATGAAGTCAAGAATCGACTAACTAAATCACTTAGACATCAATCGTGTCACATGGGGAATATTAACTAGGGTTTTGGTCTCATTAGCGTTCTCGACGTGTGTTCATACACACGATGAGAATGTGATAAAGTCGTGCAATCAGTTGAAGGAGTTAACAAAATAGTGGATGGAAAATCGACCAAGTCTCCGCACGTTGAGCAACTGGTTTTAACACGATTTCCACTTCTCCACTCTTTGATTCCATCAACTATCACACTTCATGGGATCATGGTGTTTACAATTCTAGCAATATAAATAAGTTCCTGAATCATGATTGAAAAACAGGACAATCTCATGTCAAACAAACAACACGAGATTAACAACTCAACATCTGAGAAATTACTCTCAACAGAGCAAATTCAATCATTCAGAACTTATCTTATTTTTAAGAATACACAACACACCTACAATCTTCGATCACCATTGATCTCACACATTTCTCAGCTTCCCTCCTACAGATTGACCCATCCTCTCTTGTGACCAAATTTACTCTGGAACGGCCATTATCTTGGTTTAGGCCGGAGTACTACAGATTGATCTCTCAAATTCAAAGCACTCCCTTCTTGCAGTGCATCTGTGTGAGGTTTAACAGTTCGCTCGGTTCAAGGAGTTTTCTTCGCATGGTCGTCTCCTCAATTCCGTAAAAACCAGCAACTCATTTTGCCCACATCTACAGATTGGCGACCACAGTGGGTGATCATTCTCTCGGTTGCAATCTCACTTATCACAAAGATGGTCAGTCTTAGGTCTGGTTCAGTTACCAATCCGGATTCAACACCCGGTTCTAATATTGCAAGCTCTAGTGGTACCGCCAACACCACTCCTACGGCGCAACCTGCCACTACCACTTCTCCGGCGCAGCCTACCACTACCACTCCTCCGGCGCAACCTGCCACTACCACTCCTCCGAGCGCTGGTGCTCCAGTGATCACCCCTGAAAGTGACGGCACTGGCGCCATCAACAATCCACTCTTCGGCCGGTATCCTGAAGAAATCAGAGAAAATCCACCTACCATAGGTGATCTTATGAAGGTACAAGAAACTCTTGCCAAAAATCAGACTGACATGGCTGCCACTCAGAAGGAACTATTCAACTATCTCAAGACTCTTACAGACAAGATGTCAGAGAAAACTCAGGAGAAAGGAAAAGCTAAAGAAATGTCTTCAGACGCTGATCCCGAGGTCACTCCGATCCATGTAGTAAATGATGAGGAAGTTCCTAAGGCTGCAGATAATCCACCATCAAAAGAACCATCCAGTTTCATCACTCGTGAAGACCTGGAACGTCTTTTGGAAGATCGTGGAAAAGACAAAACACCCTCTGTCCATCGTCACCAACCTCCATACCCTGCTGCTACGCAAAGGATTCCACTGCCAAAAGTTTACACCTCTCCAACCTTCACACTTTATGATGGAACAGGCAATGCTCAAGAACATGTTTCTCGATTTCTGAAAGCACTGGGTGAACACGAGCACAACCATACTGTCCGTCTGAAGGAATTTTCGAAGTCTCTGAAAAGCAGGGCATATACATGGTACAACAACATTGCACCAGGAAGCATCAAAAGTTGGGGAGAGGTGGTCAATTCTTTCTACAGCTATTTCTTCGTTTCAGAGCAAATCACCCTCTCTGATCTTGGAAGGATGTTTTAAAGGAGCAACGAACATCCTAACGATTATGTGAAAAGGTTCAGAGTTCAAGCTTTGGACTGCCATGATCCAATGTCACAGAGCAACAACTCGTGGACTTGTGCATCAATAGAATGATTCCAGTCTACAGAGCCTTATTGGAAAATCTCAGGTTTCAGACTTTCTCAGAACTTCATGAAGCGGCCAAGAGATCAGCAACTACTGCACCTGCTTTATTGGAGAGAGCTAAGACTACAAAAAGCTGAAGAACCACGAGAAACTCGAGGAAGCAGACGTTTAATCAACAAATAATACAACCTCCAACCTTCCACAAATGTTGTTGCATAAGGGAGGAAACGAAAAGCCGAGCCACAGCGCAAGCATACTTCCTCAACTCCTTCAAAGGCGCAAAAGAAAGATAATACACAAGTTCCTGCTCAACACACAGAAGTTGATCCAGAAGCACCTGATTTCCCCTGCTCCATTGAAGAAGTTATTGAACTTATAGACGCCCGGATTCAATACGGTGCAATCAAACTGCCATATGTCAAGAAAGAACCAACTGAAGAATCCATGGAAAATCCTCGTTACTGTCGCTTTCATAGCTCCGTCAACCATCCCACAAGTGATTGTAGAACTTTGAAGCGCATATTCAAAGAAAAATCGAATCAGGAGAACTCAACTTGGGGACTGAAGGAGTACACAGAGATCCTCTCCCAGTCAGAACCTTCACCCTTTCTGAACTGCCTGTCAAGGAAGTAGTCCAGTTCTTAATCGAGCATGTCTGCGAATTGCTATACCTATCAAAGGCTCAAAGGGGAGACATGTTTGCTGCACTCAATCACATCGTATCAGGGAAGCGTTTGTCGATTCAAGAGCCTTCAACAACAGACGAAGAAATGTACGACTGGGGACTTCTCACCACAGACCATCTCAAGGGAAACGAGTTCAAACGAGCATTTATTGACGTTGGCACTGCTGTCAATGTTATCCCTCTGAAAACTCTCAGAGCTGCTGGTGTCACACGACAAGAAGCCATCCATGCTCCAGTGACAATCACAGATCATGAAGGAACACCCAGAGACGCTTATGGCCACATTACTCTCAAGGTGAACATAAACTCATCCTGGACAGAAACAAAATTTTACATAATCCAAGAAGATCCGGGATATGATATGATTCTTGGACGCACGTGGATTCATGCTGGAAAGGTAACACCAACACCTTCAATTGCACACTTCTATGTCGAAAAAACCTCTGATTCAGAGGAAGAAAAAGAGGATGTTTCACTTAGTTCGAGTATCCGGAGGAGGTCAAAGCCTTGACAGAGTGACACAAAAGCTTTGAGGAAAATGCAAACGCTTTCGTCAAAAGATTCCGTACTCAGGCAAGTCTTATTCCCCCTCATGTGTCCATATCATCAGTTTTGAAATATGCTTATCTGGTCCGAGGGCTTCACTCCACCAACAACTTAACTATTGCAAAATGCTATGAGTGGATAATCTCACCTCAGCAATATTTCACCAAGTGGCTGGACGCAGAACCTCTCCGAATCGAACACCTCACTAATATAGTCATTGCTGAAATAATGGCTGAGTTCGACAAACAGTATCCCAAATACTCTCCTTTGCACGAATGTCCACATGTGCCGCAAGCGTAACTTTCATTCTACAAAGAACTCCAACTGGGAAGGACCTTTTATGATCACTAAGTCTGTTGCTGGTGGCTACTACAAATTGATCAACATGGACAACAAGGATATTGTGGCCGTGATACATGAGAATTGGCTCAAGGCTTTGACGTTTAAGGTTTTGGATATTCGAGGCATCGGATGCTCAAGGCACGAACACCTCAAACATTTGGTGTTTAGAATTTTCTTTCATTGTATTTTAATTCCTCCAAAATGTTTGCAATACTTGCATTCAGTAATTTAAATTCAGTAATTTATCAAAATTCAGTTTACTTAAAATCTCTATCAAACCCAAAGAAAATGCTCAATAATCTACTTATCCAAAACCAATCAAAACCAGAAATAAAAACCTCACATCTCTCATAAGTTCAGAAGTTCAAGAGATTATGAAAAGAAATCAAAGAAAATCAGCAAAGAAAGACTTTTGCTCCTCTGCATCTTTCAAGACTTGTAAGGCCGCCTTCTCCGCGTTCAGCTCTTCAGTCAGCCTAGCAATCTTGTCTTCCTTCTCCATCACAGCATCATTTGGAAAGGGTATGTTCTTCTCACATGAGTCCTTAATAGCATTTATCTTCTTACGAAGCCACTTCACGTTGAAGCCAAGTCTCTCAGAATTCTCCAAGTTGAACTCCCAATCAAAGAGTACATCTGGAGTCACAGTATTCCTGGGCCTAGCACATATATCACTTAAAACATGCAAGATAACACCTACTTGCATTGTTAAGTAATAAGAACGCTTTGGGTCTCTAGTAACAATGATGTGACCGAATTTCTTCCATATTTTCTCGTACAAGTCGGCATATCCGATGGGAACGCTGAATCCACCAACTAATTCGTGATATGGGAGTGATGCATCAAATGGAGGATCAAAAACAATCCCTGCACTTGGGTATTCATGCACTATTATACGATTCTCAATCACTGGAGACACTTCTACAGTCATAGCAACAGTTTCTTCAAGGCGTAGTTCAGCTTCTTCCGCCACTGAAACAACAACAATTGAAGTTCCGGTCTCTTCGAAAACACCAACAACAACTCCCTCATGACTTTGAAGTTCAGAGATGGTTGTTTCTTCATTAATAACCTCAGTGTTGCTCAAGCCATCATTATTAGCTCCTTCATTCTCAACTCCCGTATTTGACACCTAATACGAAGATTACATGAGATTAGAGTCATTCAAACATGAAACCAAAGTAAATCATAAACTCCAGCATACAAGTGGTCTAACATCACCAAGATTCTTCATTTCATGTGCTAGACATCAACAAATAACGTGGAAATCATAAAAAACACGTTTTACGATAAGCTCGTATGAGAAGATTTTACACTGCACTGTACAAAACGGCGAACTGGGAGCAATTGGTAAAGAATCTAAGGCTGAATTATATATCATTCTCTTCGTATAGATGTTATCTACAACATATCGAAATTTCATAGCAATCAGATGAACGAACGAAAAGATGTGGTCGAAACATTGGACTACGTGACAGCTAAAAATCTCCTGAAAGTCTCCTGGATGTTTACTGTTTCGTATATTTCGACCCCTAAACATGCTCAAAACTTAAAAAGCTTCTTCAGTAAAGCCTGGAAATTTCCTGGTCTTAAATACATATGTGGATCACAAAAATCTGACGTCGTATGAAGATTCTACAACGTTTTTGCTAAAAGGCTGAATTCTGAAATTTCTGGTGACGTATTTCGACAAAACTTTTCGTATATTCACATGAATTCTCATTCATTCATTCATAAACCAAGAAATTTATGCTTATTTGGATAAAATGCAAGAGAAGTACTTACTTGGGTGGTCTCCGAAGTGTTCGAGGACCCTAGATTGTCCGTATCAACATCAAGAGCACCATTGCTTTCATTCGGTTTTGAACCTTGGGAATTTTCATTATCGCCATTTTCAGAGGATGAGTGAACATCACCGCACCCTCCACCTCCATGGCGACATCCTCCTGGATATATTCTTAACAATTAAGCGTTTCATCTATAAAGCATCACGGTTGGTTACGCAAAGAAATACTTACAGGCTCTTCTTCGTCACTCAAGTCAGGAACTGTTTGTCCAGCAGCGGAGAACTGAAGACCGTCAATACTTGATGGAGTAAAATTATGCAACAGAATAACAAATATTAGTTTTTAATTCCGATAATGCAGATGAGAAGGAGTCATAGCAAAAGAAGTACCGACAACTCACCAAAGAAACATCTGGGGACTTTATGGTATTAGGTAACAGACTTATAATTTTTGCTTCGCCTTCTCCGCCATGGATAATCGCTTGATCTCTCGAGAAATCTACATGGATTCGGGATCTCACATTACGACCGTCCTGTAGAATTTAATGCAATGATTAGAATATAATTATCATAATTTTATGAAGATTATACAAAAGTACATACCTGAGAACATCCCGGTGATGATTTTCGCTTATCACCACCAGAGAGATGCTTCAGTCTTGGTCGAGTAGAAATCATCTCAGCAGAAGGAGGGTCTTTCACCAGAGGCTGACCAATCATCACGAAGTCATGTAATCGCTCAAGTTGTTGATCCCAAAAGTCTGCATAACTTGGAGTTACGTATGCAATTCTCTCGGAGCAAAGGAACCGATATTCACTTCCTTCCACATGCGTACGGTCTAAATGGGTCCTAAGTTGTTCGACCGATGGTTTCCTCCTTCGAAAAGTTGGAACACACTGATCCATACCCATTTGTCGAGCCGCCTGTCAATGTTATATTCCTCCACCGAAAGTTTTCCATATATCGAGATAACAAGTGACCCGAGGGTGCAACTCAACATAAAAGATCTCTCGCCATCACTCGGACACTGCACCGGATGCTAAAGCCATACTCTTTCCAGTATTGAAAGTTGTCAGATGAGAAATATAAAGAGGAGTTGACACCCATGGGCGAAAGTCGTACTCAGATTCATCATCTAACACATCAATGAGACGTGCCTTAATCCGGGGTTGCTTTGTAGACCAGCTTCAAACCATATAATTAATAAACCGGCCAGATTTTTTAGGTCTTTTATAAACTGGCCTTTCCGTTAGATATTTCACTTGGTCCTACCAAAATGGTCCAGCTAATTGACTTGGTCAATATTTGGGTTCAAAATTACCACCGTGTCCTCACCCCTATATCTTACGATTCCAGCCTCTCTTTTCGTTTTTATTTCGTTTCTTTTTCTTCTTCTTATTCTTGTTTCTGTCTCTCTCACAACCCTTCCGGTGAAACTAGGGTTGGAAATTCAGGTTATTGATGAGAAAGAAGTGATTCGCAGTGAAGACATGATTATTAGTGAAGTAGAAGAATAGTGTATTAGTGATGTTTGGAAATTTTGAAGTTTTTGGGTTTCCTTTGATGCAGCGATGCAGCGAAGATGAAGTACAAATCGAGCATGAACAAATCAGAATTCATGTAAAATTTTTAGAACCCACATATTATTTAAATTATTTAACTTAGTATTTGATGAAAAATCATGTTTAGTTAGTGAAATCGATTGATTTGAATTCTAGGGTTTAGGGATTGATGAGTATAAAGAGTTCCAATAGTTTTAATTGAAATAGATTTACTAAAAAAGTCAGTTGAAGAATGATGGTGTTGTTGTTGTTTCAGTTTTTGTGTATGATCAGGATTGAGGGTTGTTTATGAAATATGAGGGAAGTAAACACAAAAGGTGTTTGTGAAAAGGCCTGAATGTATGTGCCTTGTTGAAGGTATTGATTTTACATAGGAACTATGGTTCCTCAGGTTACTTGAGAAGAATTAGGTATCATTAACACCAACAATTCGAATTAGGTATCATTAACACCAACAATTCTACCGTCAACATGATTAAGAAAGTGGACACCTTTTGAAGAGGATCATGTATGTGCCTGTGTTGAAGGTATTGATTCTATAGAGAAGTTGTGCTGTTGTTGTTCTGGTGGAGTTGTAGATGGAGTTGTAGGTGGTTTCTGGGTTGGCAGGAGTTATGGAAACGGAGATGGTGGTTAAGTTACAGATGCAATTGTGTGGGTTTAGCTACATATGAGCATTTTAAGTCAACATGGGGTCTAGTAGCTATGGTTTATGAAGATATTGGAGGTGACGATTTGTTGCAGCTATTGTTCAAGTGGTGATGTTGCAGGTACTTTGGTGTTACTGAGTATGTAGAAGGTTGAAAGCTGAATGACCTATGAGTTAGTGTTGGTTTCTTTGGATGCAGAGAAAGAATGAGAACCAACGGCAATAACGAGACTGAGACAATAGTGAGAATGATCAACACTAATTCTTCCATCTATTTCTACCTGGTAACACCACCCCATTCTGACCTTTTATTGGATGCAGGAAGGAGATGTGGAAAAATTTACAAATCAATTAGTTATCTATCCCATGGTTGTTTTACACACTCAACATGTATTTATAAATGCCTACATAATGATGTTCTTCACTTGGTCTGAGTCACTGAGTTGCGCTCGAAAACGACTCATGTTATTAACTCGACCTATTCAATCCATGTGGGGGTCTAACTGTCTTTTTACTAAGAAGGATAACTGACACATAAGCATTTAACTGATGTTAGCCGTTTTATTCAAAAAACGGGACATAAAAAGTCAGACTCGGCCAGTTTATATAACAATTCAAAAAAACGGCCAGTTTCTTAATTATGATCCAAAAAGTTGGTTACTTTATTAAAAAGCCCTTTACTGTTTCGTATATTTCGACCCCTAAACATGCTCAAAACTTAAAAAGCTTCTTCAGTAAAGCCTGGAAATTTCCTGGGCTTAAATACATATGTGGATCACAAAAATCTGACGTCGTATGAAGATTCTACAACGTTTTTGCTAAAAGGCTGAATTCTGAAATTTCTGGTGACGTATTTCGACAAAACTTTTCGTATATTCACATGAATTCTCATTCATTCATTCATAAACCAAGAAATTTATGCTTATTTGGATAAAATGCAAGAGAAGTACTTACTTGGGTGGTCTCCGAAGTGTTCGAGGACCCTAGATTGTCCGTATCAACATCAAGAGCACCATTGCTTTCATTCGGTTTTGAACCTTGGGAATTTTCATTATCGCCATTTTTAGAGGATGAGTGAACATCACCAGTACCCTCCACCTCCATGGCGACATCCTCCTGGATATATTCTTAACAATTAAGCGTTTCATCTATAAAGCATCACGGTTGGTTACGCAAAGAAATACTTACAGGCTCTTCTTCGTCACTCAAGTCAGGAACTGTTTGTCCAGCAGCGGAGAACTGAAGACCGTCAATACTTGATGGAGTAAAATTCTGCAACAGAATAACAAATATTAGTTTTTTAATTCCGATAATGCAGATGAGAAGGAGTCATAGCAAAATAAGTACCGACAACTCACCAAAGAAACGACTGGGGACTTTATGGTATTAGGTAACAGCTTATAATTTTTGCTTCTGCCTTCTCCGCCATGGATAATCGCTTGATCTACGAGAAATCTACATGGATTCGGGATCTCACATTACGACCGTCCTGTAGAATTTAATGCAATGATTAGAATATAATTATCATAATTTTATGAAGATTATACAAAAGTACATACCTGAGAACATCCCGGTGATGATTTTCGCTTATCACCACCAGAGAGATGCTTCAGTCTTGGTCGAGTAGAAATCATCTCAGCAGAAGGAGGGTCTTTCACCAGAGGCTGACCAATCATCACGAAGTCATGTAATCGCTCAAGTTGTTGATCCCAAAAGTCTGCATAACTTGGAGTTACGTATGCAATTCTCTCGGAGCAAAGGAACCAGTATTCACTTCCTTCCACATGCGTACGGTCTAAATGGGTCCTAAGTTGTTCGACCGATGGTTTCCTCCTTCGAAAAGTTGGAACACACTGATCCATACCCATTTGTCGAGCCGCCCTGTCAATGTTATATTCCTCCACTGAAAGTTTTCCATATATCGCAGATAACAAGTGACCAGGGGTGCAACTCAACATAAAAGATCTCTCGCCATCACTCAGACCTGCACCAGATGCTAAAGCCATACTCTTTCCAGTATTGAAAGTTGTCAGCTGAGAAATATAAAGAGGAGTTGACACCCATGGGCGAAAGTCGTACTCAGATTCATCATCTAACACATCAATGAGACGTGCCTTAATCCGGGGTTGCTTTGTAGACCAGCGCATGATTCTGGCATTATTCTTCTCAGAGAAAATATGTCGGGCATCGGCATTCAGTCCTTGCAAGACAGTACGTGGAATAGGTGCATAATTCTTGAAATGCTCCCACATAAAGGCTTGAATAAACATCGTGTTGGCGTAGCATTCAATCTTCATAAATCAATTCGATACACTGGAGTCTATAATCAAGGAATCTAAATTAGAGTACAAAGAACCCAAGAATAGGTTACCTATTGGAAGTTGCTCACCTTGAGCCATTTTGATAGCAAAGGGGATCACGAAAGGCTTCAACAAATTTCCACTATCTTCAAAAACGTCTCTGGACAACCATAAACATAAGAAAGCAGCAATGGGTAACATACCGTCGATGGGACTATCAGAAAACTCATCTTTTGGCCACCAACATGTTAACCAGTGAGC
The DNA here is from genome assembly GCA_023531295.1 of Papaver armeniacum. NCBI lineage: Eukaryota > Viridiplantae > Streptophyta > Magnoliopsida > Ranunculales > Papaveraceae > Papaver > Papaver armeniacum. The sequence goes on along the minus strand of JAJJWW010002640.1, from coordinate 145,211 downwards.
ATAACAACCTTTGCTGCCGGATGCCTTATTAATTTCCTCCATTGCAGCTGTCAAAATATTGGAAATTGCAGTCTCCTCAGCTGAAAGACTCTCAGGGAGATTGCCCGTGACTGGGAGATGCAACAAGGCAACCACATCCTCTAAGGTGATGGTAAATTCCCCCCATCTACATATGAAGGTATGGGTCGAAATGCACCAACGGGCAAGTAGAGCCACAATACCTCACACATCATGAAAAATGAACAAGTCTCCAGATGCTTGAGTAGCCCTTGTTACTTGTGCTTGATCGACCATAGCCCTGACGCGAGGGAAACCCAGCATATGTCTTGCCTATCCAGAGAATTTATCTAAAAGTCGACGAGAAAGCTTAAACTCTACGATGGATGCAAGGAAAAGTCCCCGTTCAAGACAAAATCGAATTGCTGCCTTAGGAGTCACCATTTTCTTCTGAGAAACACTTCTGGGATTTATCAGAAGACGATATGCTGGGGATCTGAGACGTTTTTCGGTTTCCTGAACCTCAAAAAACGCATCATCTATATTCGGGACGTTCTTGATTCCAGGTGTTTCATCTTCCTCCTCGCCAACAGAAGTCTCATCCATGCACGTATCATCCCTGGAGGCATCATTATATACACATGTATAATCTCTGGAGGCATCATTAGCTTGGGGATCAGACATCCTTGCGAAGTAGCTGTAAAATTTATATAACATTCTACTTCAGTACATCATCCAGATACAAACTTCGACAAGATGATGGAATCATGCAAATAGCAAAACACTCAACTAGCATCTACCAAAATGGTAATTCTTAAATCTTATCTTTTACGATTTCACTAACAGTAGTGAGTATAATACGAGAGTTAACACTTCAAAACTTGCTTGTTTCTTCGAATCTACAAAAGACGAGCAAAATTCAGATTTTCATAAAGTCATGAACATTTCTACCGTGAACATTCACCATGGGATTATGAAAACTAAAACATTATTTCATCATAAATGATTGTTTACTTCTAATGACTACACAAAACTCTAGTTTTGATTTTTTAAGAAAATAATATATATATTCATATATATAAACGAAGAGTGATTTACTCACGTAAAAAAAAAAGAAGATATTTTTTGATGTGAGCAAGGCTCAATATTCCACAGTTTCATAAAAAAAAAATCCATGAACAGGCCATGGTTTCATAAAAAAAAAAAAAATCTTTTTCCTTCGCACTATCGTCTTTCTTTAAAACGAGGGTTTATTTCGGTTTTGTGAAAAGTTCACATCTTTTAAGGTAAAGTTTTGGTTTTCATGAAAGCTCATAAACAAAATTTTATCACTGGACACAGGTCTATTTCAAAAAATCTCTCTCCTAAGTCAGGGATTATTACTAGTTTCTTAAACTAACGATCGAACGAACATACGTTTTCTAAAACAAGGGTTCTCTATAAAAATCACAATTATGTATGCACATGTATATAACTTCAACATGATCAAGGCATGAACAACTCATGAAAGCAGAAAAAAAAAATCCGCTTACCTGGTCGGCGCCGGCCGGAATATGGCCGGACGATCGGACGCGGCAACAGTTCCGGCGAAATTTCTATCTTGTTTTCTTCTGAGCTCTGACGTGAAGGTGATGAAGGTAGGAAGAAAGTGGTCGGTCGTGGAAAGAAATAAAAAAAAAGGATTAATTCCCTTTTATATCAAATTTTATTTCCAAAACCTAATCTCACAAGGATTTCCTTATTGGGCCCGGCCCGTGAATCCTAAAACGACCAAGGTCCCGTCATCAAAATCAGCGGTTCAACACCAATTTATGCCCATTTGACGATGATCTATCATGCCACTGGGATCTCCGTTCAAGCCGTGGTTTGCTCGTACTATCAAAAAATCCGGTAACGTTTTATCTTACGACTAAGTTCAATTGCTTATATTGTTTGTAACCGTAAAATCACCATTCAGTGCTGACTGAGGAACATGACTGTCCCTCACTAAGCAGGGGACTTAATGTAGATGGTGGATTTTCGACAAGGGGTAAAATCATAAAACCATAATTATATATGCTCCTGATCCAGCAATCAGATGAGTATCGAGGCTCATGTCTTTTATCGAAAGCGTGAAAGCTCGTGCCACGAGAACCTCTGACTGAGAATACTATCTCTCAGAGTATATGCAGATGTGTAGTCTCTCAGCTGAGGCAACGACATATCTCATGAATACTGAGCAATTTCAGTGATCACTTTTATATAGAATTGCAAGATTAGACGGCTCCTAGACAACTTGCACGCTAGTATAGAGCAATAACGTCTTCGAGGATGTAACAATGTTTTCCCTGACTATATAAAAAGAAATATGACGCTTCAACAAGCTCATATCACTCGATTCCTGAATAATTAATGCTCCTAGACGATCGTACTAGTATAGAGCCATCAATTAATTATTCTTAAATCATTAGATTCATTAACTGAATCCCTGGAAAATATTCAATATTTTTCAAAATATTTCGTTACTTCAATTCATGGTTCTTCCCAGTAAAATTCCATGGGTTAGTAATAAATATTCAACACACGGGCATCTGAGCTACTATCGAGTAAGCCCCGACCAAAATGGTACAAGTGTACTCAACAATAATGCATTAATGAACACCTGAATGCACGAATGAGTATTTCAAAATACGATGGGACAATGAACCTATGCAAAATAGGAAAGAAAATAATAAATAATAAAATACTGACCAAGGCGCTGGGGACTGGGCCCACCGGCCGGCCAGCGGTGCCGTGACCAGTCCCACGCCAAATTTTATATTTTACCATATTTTATTATTTTCCTTGATCTCATGAAAATTCCCTCATTTGAACAAAATTCCTTCGTTTCAAGGAAACTCCTCAATTTCATGGTGTTTCCTTCACAATGTTCACATCAGGGAAATAATAAATAATTAGGAAAGGTATGCGGGACAAAGCCTACTAGCCGGCCGGTCATTCCCGAGTTGTGGCCGGACCCACACCTTACATTCCTTATTATTTTATTATTCTTTCCTTCATCCCATGAAATTCCTTGATCTCATGGTATTTCCCTAATTTCATGATATTTCCTTCAAGTTATGAAAAATAATATAAAATTAGGCAAACTCGTGGGACCGGGCCCTAGCCGGCCGGCCCCACATGCCTCTTATTTTATTATTATTATTTTCTATGTTTCCTTCACCTCATGGAAACTCCTTCACTTCAAGGAAACTCCTTGATTTCATGATATTTTCATAAAGTTATGAAAAATAATATAAAATTAGGTAAACTCGTGGGACCGGGCCCTAGCCGTACGGTCATGCCCTAGCCGGTCTCACACGCCTCTTATTTTATTATTATTATTTTATATGTTTCCTTCACCTCATGGAAACTCCTTCACTTCAAGGAAACTCCTTGATTTCATGATATTTTCATAAAGTTATGAAAAATAATATAAAATTAGGTAAACTCGTGGGACCGGTCCCTAGCCGGTCCCACACGCCTCTTATTTTATGATTATTATTTTTTATTTTTCCTTGACCTCATGGAAACTCCTTGATTTCAACAAACTCCTTGATTTCATGGTATTTTCATAAAATCATAAAAAATATAATAAAATTAGGAAAAATGCTATGGGACCGGGATCATTGACCGGCCGGCCATGCCTTTGGCCATAGCCGGTCCCACACTTCATGATTCCTTCATTTTATAATTATTTTCCTTCATCTCATGAAGTTTCCTCAGTTTCAGCAAAATCCCTGATTTCTTCATATTTTCTCAAATGATTGCTCAAATGCACATCAGAAAATATCAAAATTCTCAGGACTGAGATGCGAACACTTTGGTGACACGAGCATATTACCTTGACCGACCAGGGTTGGCTCTTTGGCTTGCAAGAGGCCAGTCCCTCATATTTTCATCATTTGACCTAATTTGTTCACATTAGGTTCAAACTCTTCCAAACAACTTTAATTCCATAAAATGATCGACAGACGATCCCATGACCACCCAAGGCCGGTTTCATGACCCCTTGGTTGGTCCCTCATCTCTTCATAATTAATTAGGTTTTATTACCTAAGGCTCAGATGAGCATTATTTTAATAAATAATTAAACCAGCATTTAATCATCCTCTCATCAACAAATCAACAAGTCTTCAAGAGACCTTGGTATTTGCTCACTTGAGCATCTGGGCGCTACATGGTCGACCCATGATCCCATGTAGCCGGTCCCTCCTTCCGTGGTTAATTTTCAATAAACCATCAATTGATGGAATTAGGTTTTTGAGTCCAAGGTTCATAATTCCAGATTCAAACACTAATAATTTTACGATGATCTCATGGTCAACATTTTATTAGTTATACTTGGTTCAGTTGCCGATATTTAAATTAATATTTTATTTGGTCATGCTATCAATAATTCATCAGACGATCAACATTTGCTCAGATGAGCAATATTTGTTCAGACTAAGGAATATTGGTTCAATTGTCAATATTCAACAATCCATCGAATGAGCAATATTTGCTCACCTTAACTATCAACATTTACGTGAGAATCATACCTCTGTCTCAATAGACACGTTCCATTCATGAGTCTCAGAACATTTGCAAATCACGTTCGACTCAACAATACAAGGACTCATCGTCCCATGAAGTCAGCAACTGACTAACTAAATCACGAGACATCAGTCGTGTCACATCGGGGATATTAACTAGGGTTTTGTTCTGGCGGTCTATGGCATGTGTGTTCATACACACAATGAGAATGTGAGCAAGTCGTGCAATCAGTTGAAGGAGTTAACAAAGTAGTGGATGGAAAATCGACCAAGTCTCTGCACGTTGAGCAACTAGTTTTAACACGATTTCCACTTCTTCACTCTTTGATTACATCAATTGTCACACTTCATGGGATCATGGTGTTTACAATTCTAGCAATATAAATAAGTTCCTGAATCATGATTGAAAAACAGGACAATCTCACGTCAAACAGACAACACGAGATTAACAACTCAACATCTGAGCAATTACTCTCAACGAGCAAATTCAATCATTCAGAACTTATCTTATTTTTCAGAATACACAACACACCTACAATCTTCGATCACCATTGATCTCACACATTTCTCGACTCCCTCCTATAGATAGACCCATCCTCTCTTGTGACCGAATTTACTCTGGAACGACCATTGTCTTGGTTTAGGCCGGAGTACTACAGATTGATCTCTCGAATTCAAAGCACTCCCTTCTTGCAGTGCATCTGTGTGAGGTTTAATAGTTCACCCGGTTCAAGGAGTTTCCTCCGCACGGTCGTCTCCTCAATTCCGTAAAACCAACAACCCGGTTGATTATTATATATACTACATTTTATTTGTGGAAGTCACTTTGTGCATATCATACTTGATTGTTCAGTCTTAGTAGTATGACTGGGTTACTATGACCTTGACTTGGGAAGAAATTATAGGTTCATGACTGGATATGATCATTATTTGGAGACTTCGGCCTACGAATAATGATTGGGTCTTTTGTGAACCTGCTGTGCGGGGTCAGATCATAGTAATCAAAACCTATTATATTCTAGACTTAGATGGTGGCATTGGGTTTATGAGGTGTACTCATTCCACGATAATATCTTCCGGTACCTGGATTCATGCTATCATTTGAGACTGGAGTTATTCCTAGCATCTTCTTCTCCATTGAGTGAGACGAGGTTGGGATAACATATGTTTAGGTTGTTTGATTTCGTTTCTCATAGATCCATCCGGTGGTGGATCTTTCACGAATATTGCCACTATGGACACAATATCCGAGGATGCGAGATGAAGCAATCCTCTGCTCTATGTTGTGTGTAGATATGTTTACCGTATTCTCTTTACTAGAATTGTGACGCACGTTGGTGATTACATGGGAGTTATATGTTTCCATTGAGCACCCCTTTGGGATGATGTGCTCACTCGTTCCCACTACAGTTTCAGATTTCATAAGTGATGGCGCGCATGGAGATTTTTCGTTTCGTAGTTCGAAGTTTTAGCATATTAAGAACGTTTATGTACCTTTATATTTAAGTATTCTTGTTTATTTGTAAACATCACATTAATATATTCTTATCATTTGAGAGTAATTCATCTATGAAGTAATCAGAGTGTTCGGGTATTAGTTTTGTTTTACTTTATGAATTTACGTTTCTTTGTAGTTAGGAGATCTAGATTCTGTTACTGCAGGTTTAGGTTATTTTATTATTAGCTAAGCAGGTTTTAGAGTTGGGGCGTGACAAGTGTTTTTCCCATCTACACATCTAAACATGAAAACCACTCCCCCTTACATAATGATCCGTAAACCATATGTATTTGTAGTATGAAACTACACATTAATTATCCCCCTTTATGTCAATATAAATTGGCAAAGGTACGAAAATTAGTGGGATCCTCATGAAATTTTCATAGAGATACTTCATGACCAAAAGAGAATACCATACCAACTTATTTAGATGCCATCATAAAGCCGAAGCTAAATGCATGCATCAAGGAGTTTATAAAGATACAAGATAACCCCTATAATATTCCACAGCCGCACTCCCACAAAGATTTGGCAATTAAGCACAAGTTCAAAAAGAACTCTCCCCCATAATATGTCATTCCCGAGGAAACAACAAAGGCGACCTTGCTTTTACAAGAAAAGAAGGATTTCTTTGGATATAACCAAATCACATGAAAAACATGAATTTGTATCCAAAAAGTTCAATTGAAATAACCACAAGATAACCCATGGTTAGTTCAATTGGAATACACAACTAAATTACCACAAAAAGTGATCAATTCAAATGGCCATGCTCGACATAAGAGAACTTACGGAGCAACACAGTATATGCACAAAAATTGTGGATCGGAGATCGACCAATACTGCGGAATACACAAGGATTTATTCTATTTTCCATCACTATTTGCACAATGACATACAATAGACATAATCCTTGTAAACAAAATTTTTATCCTTTCTTCCATCAAATAATGACATAAAAGGCTTTAACTTTTGTAATGTCAGAAGTTCATTCTATCTTTTATAATACTTTCATACCGACATAATAGAGATAACTTTTGAACAAGTATGGGACACTCACAGGTTCACGGCGTAAACAACATATCCCATAACAATTTGCAATATTCAAAATCATAAAGATTAAAATTGCAAAAATCATCTTCCAAAAAACTTAGAATTTAAATAAATAAATCTAAAAACATGAAGATGAAAACGTTGGACATAGCTATGTGTACTCACAATAATGGCTATTCCAAACTCTAGTTATTCTTCTAAAAACATAAGAAATAAATTCTCATAAGAACACTTACTATACAAGCTAAATAAAAACAACTTTAAAACCAAAGAGCAATCACAAGCGATAATCAGAGTTCTGATACGGAAGCTTCACTGGTTCAAATACCTTCAAGCTTATGACTGACATAATTGACAGCATCTTCAGACACGACATTGAGACGATCCTTAATACGTGTCTTCATTAGATCAAGTTCGGTGTTGACCTTTATCAATTCGGTTCTTAACCCATCTAGCTCTTTTAGAGTGTTAACAAGCAACAGTTTTGCATCGTTAAACTTTTCGATAAAGTTTTGAACAACTTCATTAGAAATCTCTTCATCATCCTCAATATCAGAAAAGTTATTAGGAGATTGAGAAGACGTGTCATCAACTTCTACGAGAGTCCCTTTTTCCTTCTCCTTGAGTGTGAGACCAAAACCCTTATCAAGAAAACCTCTTGGAAAATAACAAGTTCCTGAAGGTGATCCCATTCTTGACAAAAAGTAGCATGGAGTATGCCTACTTTTTCAACAGGTGGGTTTGGTATTTAAATGGTTTCACAGAAAGACTGAGATTAGGGTTTCCAAAGTCGGTTTGTGACCTGTAACAAGGATACCCGTACGAACACGAGCTTGTCCCATTATTCATAAACAACTGAAAACGAGAAGTACTCAATAAATACGACCATACACCGATAATGTCTGCCTATGTGAGAAGACTCACAGATCTTAGCTCAATCAAAATTGTATTCTTACAGGAGAACAATTTTAGAGTAAGAGAAGCAATTTTGACACAGCAAAAAGGTTTAAGATTATGACAACAACAAAGTATAAATACTTAAGCAGAAATGTTTGTCAATGATCATCCACCTAAGAACGATAAGATAATAGCATAGAAAATCATAGTAACATTTTGCCATAAGTATACCTGAATAAATCTCACTCTGTCAGGATTTTTATAGAGAGTGAGGTTTCAACCTTGTGATTAATTAGCACAAGTATGAGCCTTGAGCTCATTAGATGAACGTTGTTTCTGGTTAAACCTCTTTTTCCTGATCTTTGGAGTAAAACCATTATGATGTGAAAAGTTATAAAATATACTATCATCAAAATATGACGCATAGTGTTGATTCTTACCTGAAGAATTTTGGCCAGAGGGAATTGACAGCCTGAAGATAATTTCTTTATATCCTTCAATTATCCTTTTTAGGTTGATTTCCATTTATCCATTGCATCATTCTTCTAATACTTTTTTCACATCATCAACAACATAATCTCCCTTTTTAACTGAAGAATATCCACGAGATTTTCTTCGACGAACTGGTTTAGGAAGACCATTTTTCATTTGAACATTTGAGGAACACATTGAACTGACTTTCCTGGTGGAGTACACATGGTGAGTACTAAAGCCGATAGGTTTAGACTTCCGAATGTCAGTCACACCTTTAAGAATTAAATCTAAGGTGTGTTGGAGACGAAAAAACGAATTTTTATTCAACCTAGAATTCCTCTTTTGTTCACAAAGCCCTTTTGAATCACAAAAGAGACACAATTTCTGATCACCTGAGTGATTAGACAAAACAGTCTTAACACAATCTTTGGGAGACTTCCTTCCGTGTGATGTGAATATTCCTTGATTAGAGGAGGACATATGCACATCATTTTCAACCAGAAGGGATTTTGGTTTTACTTCTGAAACTGATTCTTTTACAGATAGATCAGAGGTAATAGGTATGGTAGACTCTTTGGAACACTCTTGTAAGGAGAGTTTACTTAAGAGATATTCAATTTTCAAAGAATCCTTTTTGAGTTTTTCCTCAAGTAGAGTTCGTGAAGAACAGACTGAGACATTTTCCTCTTGAAGGACCTTTAGACGAGAGTCACGCTTATTTACCATACCAACAAGTTCATTGACTTTGTGTTTTAATCAGTTGACATTATCAGCCTGGATTCTAATAAGTTTTAGAATCACTGCACTCTTTGTGGTTGTATTCCTCTCGACTTCAGAGTCAAACTCGTCAGTACGGTTGTTAGGGAAACTCTTGTCAATGTATGTCTGTTTCCATGGAACACTAGATTCATCTATATGTGAGATTGACAAATCTTTCTCTTTTTAATATACTTTATAGAAACAGGACTTTTATTTCTGGCAATGTGTTTATCAGAGACAATATTGCATGTCCATCCTCAGATCGCTACAAACACAGACTTGTGAGGTCTTTAATGTGTTTGCCTGCTCTGATACCAATTGAAAATGCGGGGTTCTAACAACCACACCCAACAATTCGTTTGGAAATCTGAGAGGACTTACTTGAATACACTTTCTGGAGAATCAACTAGACAGTCAGACTTAATCTAGAGTAAAGTATATCAAAGAGTTTTAATATCTCAGTTTCACAATGTAATCAGCAAATCAAACAGATAGAAATCCGTGAGCATGATTATTATGTGAAACAACTTGAATGGTACCAAAGACCAATGTTCAAGTGCCAATCAATGTAAATAAACAACCAAAGGTTGGATATTCTAATTGATTGATCTTAACACACAACCTGTGATATTTCAATTATATAACAAAATATAATGCGGAAAAGAAATAACACAGCACCAATTTTTTTTTTACGAGAAACCGCAAATGCGAGAAAAACCCGGGACCTAGTCCAGTTGAACACCACACTCGTATTAAGCCGCTACAGACTCTATCCTACTACCAATTAACTTCGGACTGGACTGTAGTTGAACTCTAATCAATCTCACACTGATTCAAGGTACAGTTGCGTTCCTTACGTCTCTGATCCCAGCAGGATACTACGCACTTGATTCCCTTAGCTGATCTCACCCACAACTAAGAGTTGCTATGACCCAAAGTCGAAGACTTGATAAACAAATCTGTCTCACACAGAAAAGTCTATAGGATTGAATAAATCTGTCTCCCACAGAAATACCCAAGTATTTTTGTTCCGTGTTTTGATAAATCAAGGTTAACAGGAACCAATTGATAAACCGTACTTATATTCCCGAAGAACATCTAGTATTATCAATCACCTCACAATCTAAATCGTATGATGGCGACACTAGATATTGTGGAATCACAAACGATGAGACGAAGATGTTTGTGATTTGTTTTATCTTGCCTATCGGAGAAATTAATCTCGAGTCAATTATTTCAATTGTACTCAATAAGATAGAATCGGGCAAGATCAGAACACGCAACTACAAAGAAAATAGTTGGGTCTGGCTTCACAATCCCAATAAAGTCTTTCAAGTCGTTAACATACAGGGTCTCGATAGAAACCTAAGGTTAAAGGAGAATCGACTCTAGTTATGCAACTAGTAGCACACAGGAAGTGTGGGGATTAGGTTTCCCAGTTGCTAGAGTTCTCCTTTATATAGTTTTCAAATCAGGGTTTGCAATCTAAGTTACCTTGGTACAAAGCATTCAATATTCACCGTTAGATGAAAAACCCGATTCAACCAAGCTAATATCTTTCAACCGTTAGATCGAACTTAGCTTACTACACACAAACGAAACGTACCCTCATTTAGGTTTATGTAACCGTACCTAAACGTGTACACCAGGTTGGTTCACAAATATTTAACCGAGGTTAGCCATATGATCACTCTCATATCAACCTTATTCATCTTAACCATAACTAGTTCAAATGACTCAAATGAAACTAGTTAAAGAACCGTTCAATTGCTATATTCTCATAGAAGTATACAAGAACACAATTGAAGCAAAATCGGTTTGATTCACTTGAATCAATACATGAACATTATAACCACGGTTTGCAAAGATTGCATTCCTTATTTTATAAATGTTTAGGTTCATGTACATGAACGATTTTAGAAAGTAACCACTTAAGTATGCGTACTTAAGTAACCAGATTTGAGTTTGTTTTAGTTTTCAAACTCAGCAGAAATTCACGGATGTGAACTTTCCGCAAGTATGCGTACATGTACGCATACTTTGGTAACTGGTTGAGTTGGTAACTCAGCAAAAATTCACGGATGTGAACTTCCGCCAGTATGCGTACATGTACGCATACTTTTCCAGTCTCCATCAACTATTTAGTACACACACAAGTATGTATACATTTGGTTCCCGGTTTTGGACTTAGCCACAAATGTGCGAAAACATTATATGCTTATATCCAAAGATCGTTACATGATTCTAAGCTCTTTATTTCAATCATTGAAATATTCTTAGAGGATGACAATAGCCGTTTTCACACACTATTAGCATCAAAGCAATTTTCAAGATATTGAAATAATCATTATCGAAACATTCCAAGTCTACACAAAATGATTGTATCACACAAACCATGTAAAATGTTACTCGACAATTTTCTCATGATATAAGATGAACTTGGTCGAAGCGAAATCTTTCCAACACATATTTCGAGAAATATGTAAGCGAGATAAACTCAGCTCGAAATCTCAAATGTGTATATAGAAAACTATATTGTAATACGACTTATGTCTCAATATAGGAGATAGAGTAGAAATAGACTTTCCAAGTGATAGATGAGTTCAAGTCTCCACATACCTTTTGTCGATGAAGTTCCACAAGCTCCCCTTAGTAGTTCTTCGTTTTCAAATGATGAACGCCGTGAAAACTAAACTCAACTACACAATCTATGTCCTAGTCCGAGACATCTATAAATAGGCTAGAAATCAAGACTTATAGTTTTGATCACTAACATTGACAAACATGCTTAAGATAGAAACGCATGCGAGTTCGACCGAGCAGTGCTCTAACAAATATTACTAACCTCAAGAGAAAGGATGATGTCGTCGTTGTAGCTCGTTACTTCTTCACATTCTTCAGGTCTTCGAGTAATACTTGTATGTCTCATATTCCTAGACTTTATAGTCTAACCTATACGAAGTTGTTTCTAGTACATAATCAAGCGACTCTTAGATGAGTTTTGATTCACTAGAAAATGACAACCAAACTTGACATACCAACGCTTGGTGGGTTCAACCGAGCTATGCTCCAACAGATCTTATTTATTAGTTCAGCCCGAAATCACTCAATATAAGAAAACTTACGGAGTAAATACGGTACTTTCACATAAAAGTGGATCAGGGAAAGATCAATACTGCGGAATTTTCTCAACAAGTTCATTATATCTTTTATCAATATTTGCATAAAGACATAATAGACTTGACTTTTGAGCATATATGAGATAAGCACAGTTCACGTAAACACATATATATCTCATAAGACATTTGCAATATATAAAACCAATAAGATTAAATACTGCAAGATCATCTTCCAAATAACTTAGAATTTAAGTAAATAAATCTAAAAACATTGCAAGATGAAAAACGTTGAAAATAGCTATGTGTAATCACAATAATTGTTATACCAAACCCTAGTTATCCTTCTTAAACATATAAATAAGTTCTCATAAGAAGTTTCCTAGGAAAAATTAAAAACAAAAAAACATATTAAAATCAAAGTACACTTTCGGAACCCTCACGGGTTTTAAGATCTTTGAGCTTGTGATTGACAGCATCCACTGTTTCTTCGGAGAAGATATCCTCATTGAGAAGATCTTTAACATGTGTCTTCATGAGAACAAGGTCAGAAGTAATGTTTTTCAACTCTGTTCGTAACATATCGAGACCTTTCGTAGTATCAACGAGCTACCGTTTTGCTTCCTCAAAGTATTTAAGAAAATCATGAACAACTTCAGCAGAAACCATCTCACCATGCTCTACATCATGATAAGTATATGCATAGTAGCATGAGACATCAGAATAGTCTTCAGAGTTTTGAGATTTGACAAGGTCATCTTCTACTAATGTTATTTTCTTCTTCCCTTTGGATCCGTAACCAATACCCTTATCAAGAAATCCTTTCGTAAAATCACAAGAGCGAGAAGGAGAATACATTCTTGATATAAGAACAAAATAGACTAGAGTGAGATAACTCAACTCAATAGCATAGGTATATAAACGGTTTCAAGGGGAATATATTTTTAGGATTTTAGAGTTTGTTCGTGACATGTAACAAACGGGTAACCATACGAACATCAAACTTAACCCCAAAAAAAAAACTTAGAGACGTTGTACTGACCCATTCACAAGGCGTAATGGTTCCACAACATTTTTTCTAAGTGAAAGTTTTCTTTCACATATCTTAGCTCAATAAATTTATATTCTCACAGGATGAAAAATTTAGAGCACGAGAGTAGCACAAAAACTATTTGTAACAACTTAGTTGTACATAACATAACACAAAATGTAGACACTTGAAGTGATCCTCAACCAAGGAAATACTTATGCAATGTTATCTGTAGACAATAGGGTATCTATGAAGAAGAAAATAGCTCGACTAAACAGAAAACACTTTGCCATAAAGCATACCTGATTATTAGCACATCTTACTCAACAGGATTTCCATGAGTAAGAATTCAAACCTTGTGATTAATTAGCACAAGGACGAGCATTATGCTCATCAAATGAATAATGTTTATGGTTAAACCTCTTTTTTCTTCTAAATCTTGGGGGAAACCCTTTTGATGTGAAAAATCGTCATAAAACTTACTTCATCAAAATATGAGACTAAGTTTAAATCCTTACCTGAAGATTGTCTGGAGGAATTTGACAGCCTGTTAAGAAGATCTTTGTACCCTGCAATTATCAAATTCAGGTTGTCTTTCATAGCTCCATTGTAGTTGACGTCTCCTGGTATCTTTTTCACACCTTGAAAAACCTCCCGAACCCTAGCTTGATAAAAGTCTTTTTGAATCTTGCTTGACCGATTCTCGTTAAAGCTACTATTACAGGTTTGAACATTAGAAGAGAAAATTAAACTGATCCTCCTGGAAGGTTTCACAGGATGAGTCTTAAAACCGACTGGTTTAGACATATGGAAATCAGTTAAACTTTTGAGTATTAAATCTAAAGTGTGTTGGAGACGATCAATATGATTATCATCCAGCCTCAATTTGCACTTCCGTCGAATATGTCCCTTTGTGTCACGATAGAGACACACTTTCTGATCACCACAGAGATTAGAGCAGGGAGTTTTAACACAATCGTTATAAGTTTCCTTCCTTCCATGAGGTGCAGTAATTCCTTGATTATAGAAAGTTATAAGCACATCTTTAACAAAAGGAAGGGATTGCAATTTGGCTTCTGAAACTGATTTCGTTAGAGAAACATGATTGGAAGTAGTCACGTTTTCTAACATCTCAGTTTTGTCAGAGGAAATTGGTATAGTGGCCTTTGTAGAACAACCCTTGCATTGAATAAAGGATTTATTCAATAACCGTTTAATCTCTAAAGCATTCTCCTCAAGTTTGGCCTTGAGTAAATTTCTTGACAAACTTACTTCAGCTTTTTCTTCACGAAGAATATTTAATTGAGATTCACGATCATTAACCATACCAATAAGCATATTGACTTTGTGTTTCAGCCTAATAACTTCAGCGGACTGAATTCTAACTTGCCTTAGAATCACTGCACTTTCTTAGGCTGCTTCCCTTTCTACTTCGGAGTCAGACTCGTTCGTAAGATTATAAGGGTAACACTTATCAATATTTGCATGTTTCATGGGAATTTCTTTCTGGGGAGAAGAGGATGCGGAATCTGAGGTAACAAATTTGTTAGTTAATCGTTTTCCTGTTTGAGAAAAGCCTGCTTATATTGCATATATTTTGCTTTTGCTTAACGAAATTTCAGTACAATTGATATATATTCCATTATGTGTGTATGGATGTGTGTGTGATTCGATTGTTTCTGGTTAAGAAAAACTATGTCAATTTATTTGGCTTATTGTTTGGTATCTTCTTTATTATTTGGTATCAAGTTTTTTTTTCTTAACGAAATTTCGGTGCAATTGCGGTGCTATAATGTCTATGTTTGTTTCAATTGCTTCCGGTTAAGAAAATAATTGTGCAAGTCAATTTATTTTGGTTTGTATGTATTGTTTATGACTTAACAAAATACGAGATCATTTGTTTAGTCCAATTCGATTCCGGATAAGAGAAACTAAGTTAATTTTGATCTTAGTTAGACTTATCAAATTGAAGGATTCGGTTATACAAGTCTAATCGAATGCCTTGACAAGAAATACTAGTTAACTAACCTAGTACTTGTCTTGTCTAAAGTGAAAGGTCTAAGTTATTGTCTGAATAATTAGAGCCTGACGAGAGAAATAAAGTTAATTCTGATCTTTATTTTGGTCTTATCGAAATAAGCGATTATATGTTTACAATCGGTTTAAAAAGGAAACTAAGTTTCTTAGTCAATTTGTTAAACTATTAGGGAACATTGCTTCGGAAATTGTTTCCTTGATAACATATTAAAACTAAATTACTTGTAGTTTCGGTTTTAATATTGGTTATCTAAAGTGGTATGTGAAACCTTCGTGCTTAACTCTTATAGGTTGTACAAATCTTTTAGATTTATAAGATCCTTTCGGTTTGACCTTTATTTGCTTGAACCTTTGTGATTTTGTGACAAAAAGGGGGAGAAATATGTGGAGTAAACAAGAGATTTGCAATCACTAAGGAAAGGACAATTGTGCTTAAACGTTATATCTAAGAAAGAGCAAAGCATTGAATAAGAGGGAGCAACATATCATATTGTTGTTGTAGTTATTTGGATTACAAAAGTGGAATAACAAAGATGTTCAGATCAAAAATCTACCTATCTTACCTTTAGGGGGAATATAAGCTTTGTTATTCAGATGTCAACAGCGGCATTTATTAATTGAATATATATGCATGTTATTGTGCTGTTGAAACTTGGAATCAAGCGTATATACAATGAATTCTTGTAATTTGTTTATCCATATGTATTAAGAGTTTTGTCACTAAAATTGACAAAGGGGGAGATTGTGAGAGCATAGCTCGGTTGAACCCACCAAGCGTTGGTATGTCAAGTTTGGTTGTCATATTTTAGTGAATCAAAACTCATCTAAGAGTCGCTTGATTATGTACTAGAGACAACTTCGTATAGGTTAGACTAGAAAGTCTAGGAATATGAGACATACAAGTATTACTCGAAGACCTGAAGAATGTGAATAAGTAACGAGCTACAACGACAACATCATCCTTCCTCTAAAGGTTAGTGATAGGGTGTAGAATACATCCTATTTACTATCTATTGTTTATGCTTTCTTTGCTATTTTTCTTGTGAATTTTGTATTTTACGCTTGTTTTGAGTTTTGTAGCTACTTTGGAGTCACACGGAGGAAAAGAAGAAGAAATCACCCAATTTGAGCCAAAAGGGCAAAAAGTTCATTTTACAAAGCGATTGATATATGGAGCCAGTTGAGGTTAAGGGGCATCTCTATTTTGGAGGATTATTAAAGACAGACTAGTTTGTGGTTAAGGGGCCGCCATCCGGCTAGCCCTTATCGAAGTGACATCCTATTATGGGCACCCAACCGGTGGTCCCTGCCTTGGGTGTACCATCCTACCCTATACTTATACCCTAAATCCATCGAGAAGAGTATCTTCTCCTCTTTCTCACCGAAGCTACAAAGCGAGTCATGGTCTGCATTATTATTGGCGCGAGATCGAGAAATGATGGCGATGACGCTACTGGCAGAGATGGTGGATGTTCTGGGTTCGATTCATCGAGAAGGAGGAGGAAGATGCAACGGTTGCTTCTTGATCTGTGTTCTTTGTTTTACACACGAGAAGAATAATCGAGAGGTTTGATCTGTGAAGATGGGTTGGTGGTGGAATCGATCGATTCAAGAGGTACAATTCGGCTGAGGAAGAAAATGGGTGTGGTTTGATGTCACGTCTGTGACAGAGAAGAAGTAGAGAGGATGAATTGGAAGAAATCAGAGATGGTGTTGATGCCTCAGAGATGAAGAACAGGTGTTGCTATCGATGGTTCAGATGAATAGAATGAAGCAGAGTTCGTAAATGGAATTGTTGGTCGTTGTAATTGATGAAACAAGATGATGTTGCTTGATTAAACGTAAGTGAGATCGGTGATGGTCTCGAGAACAAGAAGACCACGACGTTGTTGGTGGGCTATTATGATTGAAGAAATGGTGGAGTCTTGGATTGATAGGAAGTAAATCGATGCTGTTGTTGCAATCGATTCAGGGAAATGGAGATGATTGAGCAGCTGGGATCGGAGTTGCAGTAATGCGGAATGCAGTGGTGTATTTTTCAAGTTGGTGCACTGCGACAAGACATAGGCGGGAATGAAATGTTTAGATGAATGTTAGGAATTGTTACGGGATGAAGACATTAGATCGGCCGTAATTTGGCCCGGAATTGACCGAGAAATGCCCGAACTCTACTGGGTATTCCATTCACATGAGTCACCTCGGTGACTCGGAAACCAACTCGGTAATCGGATCATTCAGATGAATTACGTAGGCCAAGTAAGATTCGACTCATTGACTAACTCATTCTTCCCCTTTGACAATTGGGATGACGGTTTGACCAGTTTGACCGTTAGTCCTAACGGTGGATCGACGGAATATTCCGTGCATATTCCCTCGACGGACGGAAATTTTCAGGTGGCGGCGGCTATGACTATTCGGTCAAATTCCCACCATAATACCAGTTTTCCGGCGACCAAAATTCCAGAATTTTATATGGACTTCTCTCATGGGTGTGAAGACTTGGATGGAGAATTGGGCTTAAACTTGGAAAGAGAAGATGGAAGAGATGAGGAAGACTTGAATTTGGAAGTTGAATTGCTAAAGGAAAAGGATTCTATTCCTTGGAAGAGTTGGAGAATATTGAAGCCTATAAATAGAGAAGTTTTCTACATCTTTTACACTTCTCTACACACACACCTTTTTATACACACAAAAATTCTCTTTTCTTATTCTTTGTGTGAACTCTTTAACATGAGTAGCTAATTTTATTGATTGAGGATGAATTCCTAGTTCTTAATTCATGATTTGAGTTTTGTTTCAATTCTATCTTGAAGTTTTTCACATGATTATCGTTGTTTTTACTAATAGGAATGATCTTAAAGACATTCATGATTGATTGATAGATTGTTTGGGTGGCCAACTAAATTGATTTGTCGATTTAATCTAATGCTAGTGAAAGTTAGGGGATAAGTAATCGTTTCTTGACTCTTTACATAAGTAGCAAACACGAGACCTTGCGGAGGGATTCCGTGGAGCAATTGTGTGTAGAAACAACGCTAGAAAGTGAACCAAGCGAACCGAGTTTAACTACTAGTACTAAACCTAAATTCATAAATCTTAATGCATTCGTGGAATTACATCTTGTAAGCGAACCTCGTGGTGGTTCTTTTGAATAGAATCGATAACTAAGCGGACTTCATTACTCGGTGAAATTAGGGATTTTGGGGCTAGCTAAGCGGACTGCTATCCTACTTCTTGGTGATAATCTGTGACTAATAACAAGTAGAAAAGAACATAACTTGATTCATTGTTTCGCAACGAAGAAGGATTCCTTGGTCTTGTCTCTCTCATTGCTTTCAATTTTATCTTTTAATTGCTTTGTTTATTTTCTTTTGCTTTATACATCCCCCCTTCCGTGACAATTTTTACAACTAGAATCTCTTGCTCCTCGTGGGAACGAACTTGACTTCCATTATATTATTTTTAATTGAGTGGAAATATTGATTAATTTGATTGCACCTACGACACGCATCAAATTTTGGCGCTTCTTATGGGGAGCAATGGATGATTTTAGTTGTTTTTATTTTTCTTTTTGCTTTATTCTTGCTTTGTTGGATTCTATCTAACTTAAGTTTTTGAGAATCTTATTTCAGTGCCAGATTTTCCATGTATGGTGGACAAGAGCAAGCATATTACAACAATCAATACTTTTTTTCAACCTCAACATTATGTCAACTTCCAACCATCCTTAGGATACAGACTTTATGGATATTCTCATACATATCAACAACCTTATGACGGGTATGTAAGTGAACAATCACTAGGAAGGAGGATAGTAATGCTTCTAAATCTATGTGTGATCTCCTTGGTGCAAGGCAACCTAGTTTGAGGGAACTTGAGAGAAGGTTCTATCAATTGATCGATGAAGGCATAGCATCGATGAAGAAATTCTTGAAGCTAAAAGAACTTTAAGAATAGAACGGGAAAAAACGTTATTATATGGGTTTCGATGATGATTTTGAACCTTATGAAAATTATTGTAACAAGGATAAAGTTATTCCAACTCCGGATCATAATAACGATCCTTCACCTATTCAAAAGGAGGAGATTGGGTGTGACTTACCTATTGTTATAAACGGTAACACCCGCACAAGAGGATCTTACAATCTATACCGATGAAAATCATTTTAGTGAATGGCCCGATTCCATGATGAGAATGTTGAAGAGATGATGCTAGAGGATGAAACCACATTCATTGATTTTGTGGAAGACCCAATTGAACTTGCCAATGATTTTAATGATGCCAAGACTTTGGTTAAGGTAGAAAACGACGAAGAATGGTTACAAGGTTTAATAGAGGACCACAATATACAAGAGGTAAGTAATTCACTTGAATTTTTAAGGATGAAGAGGATTCTATAATACAAGAGATTGTGCAGAGATTGTGCAAGGTTTGTCTAACCTTTGCCTATTGATTCTTCTCCTTTACCTCTTATTGGTTTGAATGTATGTGCTTCGAAAGTATTTTTTTGGATGATTTTGTTTCTAAATATCCACCATTGGAAACACTTGATGCTAACACTATAAGAGGAACACATGGAAGTTCCCAAATTCTATGATTCTTAAGTGTGGGGGAAATTTCAATCTCTATTATTTTCTTGTGCTAACATTTGTATGGAGTTATTGTTTTCAAAACCCTCAAATTTTCAGATTGTTAGTATATGGGAATGAATCATTTTTAAAACAAGCGAATGGGAGGCAACCCATCGGTTTTGTATTTCTTATCCTTTTGCTTTTATTATTTCTTTTTCTTGTTTCTTATCATGTTAAAATTTCCCACCTTGTATTTTTGGATGATTTTGTTTCTAAATATCCACCATTGGAAACACTTGATGCTAACACTATGCAACTTTGGTTTTATCTCCTATCTTATTCTTGCAAGAGGAACACATGGAAGTTCCCAAATTCTATGTTCTTTATAAATCTTGTGTTTGTGGACGAGAATAAGTGTGGGGAAATTTCAATTATGAGCGATAATTTCACCATATTATTTTCTTGTGCTAACATTTGTATGGAGTTATTGTTTTCAAAACAATTATTATGGTGGATCCTCAAATTTTCAGATTGTTAGTATATGGGGAATGAATCATGGAAGAGAGCTAAATCACATGTCTAAGTCAAGATTTTAAAAACAAGCGCTTAATGGAGGCAACCCATCGGTTTTGTATTTCTTATCCTTTTGCTTTTTTTATTATTTCTTTTTCTTTTTGTTTCTTATCATGTTAAAATTTCCCACCTTGACTTTACTAGGAAGATTCAATTACATTGAGGACAATGTAAGGTTTAAGTGTGGGAGTGGTTAAGCATTTTTTTAAAACAAAAATTACAAAAAAATTAAAAAAATTTAAAAAAAAAAAAAAAAAAAGTTTTACATAAAAACTCCAACTTTTAAAGATTTTAGAGTCACTAGCATACTTCTAGGTATGTTTACATAGAGATTTTGACCGACATAATTGAACTTGGAAATGTTAGAGAACTACATTCGGATTTCTTGCTTGTTAGAGTGTTAAATAATGGATTTAATCATGCCGGTGATGCGAATTTGGTGCAGGGAGAAAGGCGTTATTAGAGTTGCTGATCAATCATTAGTGGAGACTACCCGTATTCATATCATGTGAGGCACCAACCAGAAATTTTCCATCTACTAAAGAGCTTCTTTTGAGTGTGTGTCACCGTAAGTAAATTCCGGGTAAAATGGTGAGCTACCCAACCTCCCACCAATAGAAGCACTACTCTTTGATCTCTTGAGTGTTAATTTTGTCAATCATGAGGGTGACGTCCATGGATGAAAGCCTCCTTCTTGTAGTTCGATTTGCAGTTAGCACCATTCTCTCTCTCGACAAGAACGGATCCATAGAAACACAATCATCATCAACAAGGAGCGACATCAAAATCCACAAGGGAAGTTGGAAAAAGTTCACGGTTTATAAGCAACGGAATGAGAAAAAGAACAAATTTCATATTCAAGTAAAGCAACATACAAAGGGCGGATTTCACATATATGTTGAGGACTTACAATACAATGAGGTAATTTTATATCCAAGTATGAAGACTTATTTATAAGAGCAAAGAAAAGTAAAAGGTGAGAATTATTGAAGTTTATGATTTTGAGGCGATACAAGTTGTGAAGAATCAAGCGGTAAAATACTTCTCCCACGGCCACGGTTTGTTTTTATATTTTATTTCTCTTGTTTCAAAAAAAAAAAAAAAAAAAAAAAAAAAAAAAAAAAAGAGAAATATTTGTTTTGTTTTAATAAGCCGTGGGGAAGGAAAATCTATAAGGAAGTTTCAAGCGCCAAGGATTTTTAAGGTAAAAGGTTACAAATTGTTAAGGATTTATGAAATTCGAGAGTTTATCATCAATAGTTGAAACCGAAGACGAAGACCAAGGAGATCAAGACGAGGAGCGGAAGACGTTTATATTGGATGCCGTGAGAGTGGTGTTATCATAATTGGTGATCGGATGTGAAGGTGAGTAAGTAATCTCATCCTCAATAATAAATGGTTGATTTCCTTTCGTAGAGATCGTCAGAAAAATGGTTTTTCAAAATATTAAAAGATGTGGGTTTTTAAAAATATTTCGGAAGTTATCCTTCCCACCATTCAACGTGTCGCAGGATTTCTCTCTTCATTCTTACCTGCACACATGTGAGACCCATAAAAAGCCGTCTTTTTGAGTGCAATTATCATAAAATCCTACTTGGTGAGGCAGAAGTCGAGGCGAAATGCTTATTGATCGTTTCTCAAACACGCAGTCTCTCATTATGGTGTGGTTATTTCTCACTCAACATTCAAGAACGAGAATATGTTCTTTAGTATTTCTAACTTCTTATTACTAGCATGCAGAAACTCTATGTCCTCATAACTCTTTGGATGCTTGGGACGCTTGAACGCTTTGAAGTTGTGAGTTTTTAGTTTGATTTGCTCGAGGACTAGCAAAGTCTAAGTGTGGGGGAATTTGATAGGGTGTAGAATACATCCTATTTACTATCTATTGTTTATGCTTTCTTTGCTATTTTTCTTGTGAATTTTGTATTTTACGCTTGTTTTGAGTTTTGTAGCTACTTTGGAGTCACACGGAGGAAAAGAAGAAGAAATCACCCAATTTGAGCCAAAAGGGCAAAAAGGTCATTTTACAGGCGATTGATATATGGAGCCCAGTTGAGGTTAAGGGGCATCTCTATTTTGGAGGATTATTAAAGACAGACTAGCTGTGGTTAAAGGGCTACCATCTGCCCTAGCCCTTATCGAAGTGACATCCTATTATGGGCACCCAAATCGGGGTGGTCCTCGTCCTTGGGGTGTACCATCCTACCCTATACTTATACCCTAAATCCATCGAGAAGAGTATCTTCTCCTCTTTCTCACTGGCTTCTGGCGCGAGTCATGGCTCATTATTGGCGAGATCGAGAAATGATGGCGATGACGCTACTGGCAGAGATGGTGGATGTTCTGGGTTCGATTCATCGAGAAGGAGGAGGAAGATGCAACGGTTGCTACTGATCTGTGTTGCTGTTTTACACACGAGAAGAATAAGCAGAGGGTTTGATCTGTGAAGATGGGTTGGTGGTGGAATCGATCGATTCAAGAGGTACAATTCGACAGAGGAAGAAAATGGGTGTGGTTTGATGTCACGTCGCGTGATGAGAAGAAGTAGAGAGGATGAATTGGAAGAAATCGAGATGGTGTTGATGCCTCGAGAGATGAAGAACAGGTGTTGCTATCGATGGTTCGAGATGAATAGAATGAAGCGAGTTCGTAAACTAATTGTTGGTCGTTGTAATTGATGAAACAGATGATGTTGCTTCGATTAAATGTAGTGAGATCGGTGATGGTCTCGAGAACAAGAAGACCCCGACGTTGTTGGTGGGCTATTATGATTGAAGAAATGGTGGAGTCTTGGATTGATAGGAAGTAAATCGATCTTTGCTCTTGCAATCGATTCAGTGAAATGGAGATGATTGAGCAACTGGGATTGGAGTTGCGAGAATGCGGATGCAGTGGTGTATTTTTCGTGTGGTGTCAGCAGACAAGACATAGCCGGGAATGAAATGTTTAGATGAATGTTAGGAATTGTTACAGGGGATGAAGACATTAGATCGGCCGTAATTTGGCCTGGAATTGACCGAGAAACAGACGGAACTCCTACTGGCATTCCATTCACATGAGTCACTCGGTGACTCAGAAACCAACTCGATAATCGATCATTCGGATAAATTACGGCATCGAGTAAGATTCTCGACTCGGTGACTAACTCATTCTTCCCTTTGACAATTGACGACGGTTTGACCAGTTTGACCGTTAGTCCTAACGGTGGATCGACTCAATATTCCGTCGCATATTCCCTCGACGGGACGTAATTTTCAGTGGCGACAAGCTACTATTCCCACCATCCGAATTCCGGCCATAATACCAGTTTTCCGGCGACCAAAATTCCAGAATTTTATATGGACTTCTCTCATGGGTGTGAAGACTTGGATGGAGAATTGGGCTTAAACTTGGAAAGAGAAGATGGAAGAGATGAGGAAGACTTGAATTTGGAAGTTGAATTGCTAAAGGAAAAGGATTCTATTCCTTGGAAGAGTTGGAGAATATTGAAGCCTATAAATAGAGAAGTTTTCTACATCTTTTACACTTCTCTACACACACACCTTTTTATACACACAAAAATTCTCTTTTCTTATTCTTTGTGTGAACTCTTTAACATGAGTAGCTAATTTTATTGATTGAGGATGAATTCCTAGTTCTTAATTCATGATTTGAGTTTTGTTTCAATTCTATCTTGAAGTTTTTCACATGATTATCGTTTGTTTTTACTAATAGGAATGATCTTAAAGACATTCATGATTGATTGATAGATTGTTTGGGTGGCCAACTAAATTGATTTGTCGATTTAATCTAATGCTAGTGAAAGTTAGGGGATAAGTAATCGTTTCTTGACTCTTTACATAAGTAGCAAACACGAGACCTTGCGGAGGGATTCCGTGGAGCAATTGTGTGTAGAAACAACGCTAGAAAGTGAACCAAGCGAACCGAGTTTAACTACTAGTACTAAACCTAAATTCATAAATCTTAATGCATTCGGGGAATTACATCTTGTAAGCGAACCTCGTGGTGGTTCTTTTGAATAGAATTTGATAACTAAAGCGGACCTGTTACTCAAAGGAAATTAGGGATTTTGGGGCTAGCTAAGCGGACCTGCTATCCTACGGTTGGTGATAATCTGTGACTAATAACAAGTAGAAAAGAACATAACTTGATTCATTGTTTCGCAACGAAGAAGGATTCCTTGGTCTTGTCTCTCTCATTGCTTTCAATTTTATCTTTTAATTGCTTTGTTTATTTTCTTTTGCTTTATACATCCCCCCTTTCGTGACAATTTTTACAACTAGAATCTCTTGCTCCTCGTGGGAACGAACTTGACTTCCATTATATTATTTTTAATTGAGTGAAAATATTGATTAATTTGATTGCACCTACGACACGCATCAGTTAGTAATATTGACTTGAACTATTTCATTCCAAACATATCTTTCAAGTCATGCTATATTGAAAACATAACTGCGAAGCTGTGAATGATTACTTTACTCTAGTAGTGAGACATGATCATATGATCATAGTGTTAAGGAATTAGACCACGAAGTATAACACTTATCTTTTGAACTTCGTAGATATGATGACATCGACATAATCTTATGAATGCTATTGTGATTATGTGTATGGGTAAAGATGAAGATTTTATCCTAGGAAACAATGTTTATATTTGTTTAAAGGAAGTACATTCATGAAATTTTTTTATGAATCGAAACGGAAATCGCTAGGCTTATTGGTATTGTTATTCATTGCATATCTTTGGATTACCAATATGTGTGAGTTAGTAGAACCGATCATAACTTGTTATGTATCTTGGTATAACTAATCACAATGCCTGACTTATGATTTGGTATGACTAGTTTTGATTAATTAGTGTAACCGGTCCTAAGTAATCACATGAGATGGTATGATCGATATTTGTAATTGGTTTGACCGATCCTAGTAATTGGTTTGACCGATCACAAAAGAATTGTATAATCTATCCGTGTAATTGGTGTAACCGGTCCGAGTAATTGGTGTAACCGATCCTGGTAATTGGTGTAACCAATCCTTGTGACTTGTGTAACCGATCACAAGCAATACCATGAGTATATGGTAACCGGTCTTGGTAATTGACGTAACCGATCCTGGTAACTGATGTAACCGGTCCTTGTAGCTTGTGTGTCCGATCACAAGTAATCCATATTAAGGTATAACCAATCCTAGTGATTGGTAGATGATAGGTGTTGTAAACACCTTAATTATTATCTATTGTGTATGCTTTCTTTGCCAATTTTCTTGTAAATTTTGTATCTTATGTTTACTTTTGAGTGTTTAGGTACTTTGGAGTCATTTGGAGTGTAAAGGGTAAAAAGATCAATTGACGGGCGAAATATATTTGGAGCCGGCTCGGTTGCGCGAGAAGGAGGTGAAGAATGAACTGTAAGTTCCTCAAAACTGACAGTTGAGTTGAGAAAGGAATTAGGCTGTCAGTCCTTCGAAACCGACGACAAGCCGTGTATGAGTTGGTAGCCCTTATCCAGTTGACTGGGTGCCGATAGTAGTTTTGGTTCCTACATGGCCCTAAAATTGAGAATCATCTCTCAATCATTCTCGTCTGAAATTCAGAGAGAGTAAAGTAAGTTATGGCGGCACCATTTTATCAGAGAGATCGAGAGATGCAGGGAGAGATGGTTGTTATGGTGGAAGAATTTGTGAAGAACACAGGGAGGAATCAAGAAGATGGTATTGTTCAGTCAAGGTCAGAGAAAGAGATGGATCTTTTTCTCAGATTCAAAGTTGAACAACAGCAGAGTTAGGGTGTTGATTGTCTTCGGTGGTTGAAATTGGTTGCAGACATTGTGATTTCTTGAGAATTGGTAAGAGAGAAGAAGGATTGGAGCGATTCAGTTAGATTGACTGTTGTATCCCTGTGTATGAGAGAGAGTGCCCTTATCACGCTATATGGCAGTCCTTAGTAGTAGTATGGTTAGTAGTATATAACTTAGGAGTGAGTGTCTTTATCAGTGTAAGGGAGGGTTAGATGAAAACCATTTGGCTTAGTCATGGTCGTTGGATTAGTTTGGCAACTTAGCCTTATAAGGTTTGAGTCAGCCTGTACTAGAAGCTAATCGAATATCAATTATCAAATAAGAACCTTGTTCTTCATGGCTGTGTTCTCTGAACTCAGATTTGGCCCGAATCTACTGATTTAGGAGGTGTTTATCACCAATTCTATCCTTCTTCTTGTTTAATTGTTGTAGGGATACAACAATTGGTATCAGAGCCGTTCTATCCGCTTCAAATTTCTTCAAACTTTTTTTTTTCTATCATGGATTTAATGGATGAAAAGTGGGTTGAAATGAATGGAAAAATAGTTCCTACAATGAAACTGGAAAGGTTAGCAATAGAAGAATTAAACATTTTTCATTTGTGGTATATGTTTTATTCGAGAAACAATAACTCTCTAGATTGAGAGTATTGCCGCTAGAGGTGGGGAAAATTGTTAGACAGGGCGTCGGACAAGTGGGAACATATATTGTTTCTTAAGGATACTGCTTCATATCATCCGCCTCCTCACAGAACGAAAATCTCTTCTACCGATAGTGCTGAATTTTCAGAATCGGAGTTAATTCCTGCTTATTTCTTTGAAGAAGTTTCAACCGTGGTTAACTCAGTTCCTTCCGCTGTCGATGAAGAAGACGGTTCTCTCAATTTAGGTTTGATTCCTTCAAACTTCTTTAATCCAAAGCATGATTTTGTGTGTTGGTGAGAGTTCTCAGTATGTGAAAGTGGAGAAAAATGATGTTATTAAAGTCACCAGATCCCATGAGTTCAGTATTTGGGAAGTGTATCGGTTGGCAAACAGCAACGTCAATGAATTTAGTCTGCAAAATTGCCTCAAAATTTTTACAGAGAAGAAGGACGGTGTTGAATGTTTGAACGATTTGTTCTTTCTTCACAACAAAATTTTAGATAGAAATAGAGTTTTCACACTTGTTTTGGCATGGAAGGTTAAAAATGGGAAGGCACGGGAATTGTTTGTTAATATGCCTAAGAATGTAGCTTGTAAGTTGGGCAGTGACAGAGATTCTGCTTGTCGGATATATGATCGTGGCAAAAAGTTCGGTATTCTTAAAGGATATTTTTCTTTTGTTGACACTTACAAATTTGGTGTTGTTACAAATACTTCTTGTGAGATGGTTCTTGTTGGGTCAATTATGATAGATAATTACACATATGAAATGGTTTCTAAGCTTGTTTCAAAACATGGGTACCAATTACTTACACATAATGAATTGTTTTTACAAGTTAAGAGTGACTTATATGTGCATCAGGGAGCAACATAAGAAAATTTTCTGTGCTATTGTTGTTTTGCAGTTTGTAATCTCAAGGATCAACGTGTACAGCCATACCCGTTCAGTACTTCAACGGCCTTCTCACATGGTTTACGTCAAATGCACCTTTGTATTTATCTCATGAACCAACTTGCAAGCTCTACAGTGTTTTTCAACAACAAGTTTGAGGCAAAAAAAATTTTCTCCCAGTTAACAGATAAGTTACCTTCCCAACTTCTTCAAGTTTTGAATCCAGCTGGTGATCCCGAATCTTCTTGTTGTATTCCACTTTGGAGTTTAAATAGAAAGGAAGAAGAAGATACACAATTGTCTAGTTATGTGAAGTGTTTTCATGTGGAATTACTCATAGTTATAGTCGATAGACGAGACAGTGATGTGCTCCAGATTTTACATTCTACTTGGATTTATTTGCACACATTTTACTGGGATCTCCAACTTACTTCATATTGCAATCAATTGTTGGAGGTATACACATGAAATTTCACTCAATATCCTCATTGGTGTTACACGTATCTGCTGCAATTTGCCTGTGATGATGTACCTAATGCTGCACCAATATCCTTTCTAATGAAATTTTCTATCTCCATTTTTCTTCTCTTGCCAACATATGTCGTCATGATGTATCCTGAGGTGGTTAAGCAGTTGAAGGTTCATTTTAGTCTTACAACCAAGTGTGTTACTACTGGTCAGTTTTGGGCACAGGAACTGTTTACTATATTAGTTGGGAGTATACTACGGAGGGTGTGTGGTGGTGCTGATGTTATTCTCGTGATCAACCATACTTCTTCTAATGCTCAAAAAGTCTCAGATGGTGAACTGTTGAAGTTCGATGGAAGGAAGAGGGAAGTACAAATTTTTTCCACTATGATAGACAATCCAGCTGTGTCGAAGTTGGTGCTCTACTTGGAGTGGGAATTTCATATCCTTCCTGCAACCTCTAGGAGTGCAAGATATGTTAAAGGGACAAATCTGGACTTCAGATTGAGCCCTCAGATCTTACTCGTGGTACTTCAGATTGTAAATGTGTTGGTATGGATGGAGTACTTGAGCTGGAAATTCAAGTTGTTTTCGATGGGGTTATGGAGTGGGAGACATATTGATGTGGCAGTATATTTATCAGTTTTGGGCATTGGAGAAAACTGGACTTATAAGAGCACTGTGTTCTGCAAGGCTAAGATCCATCATCAACTTGAAGCCATTCTCATGAGATTACTTAGTTGGAACTTAGCTATTGCAACTGGACCTGATTGCAAAGTGTTCTGCAAGACTGCTACGGCCCATAATATGTTTGTTAACATTCATATTGGGCTGAATTTGATACATAAGTAGTGTAGTGGAATCAAGCTAGAGAATTCTCGCAAATGGCAAGACCCGAAGAAAACCACTAATTCCGTGGCTGACACAGGGTTGCTCCACTTAGCTCCATCTTTCACTAGAGCTACAGTATCAGCAGGACTTTCTATTACTTCTACTGAATTAATGGTCCAGAAAGTGGTCATACGGTACATGCTTGTCAAGATTCATCTTCAGACTGAACTCGAGGTAGAGGGTCCAAAGTTAAAGGCATTCAACCTTAAGACAAGCACTAAGTGGCCTGATCAGGATATACCATCTCGGAGATGCAATCCAGCAACAACCATTGGAAGTGCTCATAGAGTAATACAAGCTAAAATTGAGGTGAATTCCCTGGTGATCAGTGTTGCTTATACTTGGATCATGAAGTTTTGTAAGTGGACGACAATTCTAGTGAATGGAATGGGAGTCGGTGACTTGCTGATGGGGCTTAATACTCAGGTTATAGAGCAATGGGGCCATGAAGAGTGGGGGTTATTCAAGCTCACGCAACTTGCTGATGAGGCAGTGAGAACTGTACAAGTCAATGGGGCAAGACGACAAGAGGCGGCATTAGAGAATTTCACTTTTACTTCAGCCAGAAAGAGAATAGTACTTCTTATTCAGGGCTGTCGGGCGCAGGCTGTGGGTCACATACCTGCAGTTTTGGTTGTTGCTCTTACTTATGCTGCAACAATAAATACAGGAGATCATGGAAAGTATGGTGTATTGAGTCTTCCAAAATATCTGAACTGTATTAAGTTCTCGATACCATTTGCGCTGATACGTACTCCTAACTCAAGCTCGATTCTCACTGACAACTATGTAAGGGGAACTGTTAATGAACTCTGCCCAGCTGCAACCCTACCTGCTCAGTTACATGGTCACCTGGTGATCAAATTCTTCATCCTTGAGGACAAGGATGTTTTCAAGGAGGGTGGAATGTTGTATCCCTGTGTATGAGAGAGAGTGTCCTTATCACGCTATATGTCAGTCCTTAGTAGTAGTATGGTTAGTAGTGTATAACTTAGGAGTGAGTGACTTTATCAGTGTAAGGAAGGGTTAGATGAGAACCATTTGGCTTAGTCATGGCCGTTGGATTAGTTTGGCAACTTATCCTTATAAGGTTTGAGTCAGTCTGTACTGGAAGCTAATCGAATATCAATTATCAAATAAGAACCTTGTTCTTCATGGTTGTGTTCTCTGAACTTAGATTTGGCCTGAATCTATTGATTTAGGAGGTGTTTATCACCAATTCTATCCTTCTGCTTGTTTAATTGTTGTAGGGATACAACATTGAGCTCAATGGAAACTAGGGTTTGCTATTATAGTCTCAAGAAGAATTATGTTACTAGTGATGGTTCATCTAGAACAGTTAGTTACCATGAATTAAATGGTTTTTGGTTGAATCTGTGATGGCAAAGATGACAAGAAATGGAAGGGGTTTCTGCTAATTTGTGAGATTGTGAAGCAGATAAAGAAATTGGAGTTGTCTGGTACAAGGAAGTGATGGAATGAGATGTAATTGCAAATCTGATTGTAGGTGGATTTGAAGTGAAAGAATAGAAGATGCAATTGTTGTTGGTGTCTCTACTGTGATGATGAGTTATGTTTTGGTTTGACTCTACTGGCCTGGTGGTGATGGATGAAGTGAACTGTTGCAGTAAGAGGTGTTGCCGGTGGTATACTTCTGGTGGTTAAGGGAAGCTACATATGGGTGTAGATGGTGGTTGTCAAGAACATGAATATAGATTCAATTACTGAAGGTATTGGTGATGCTGATATGGGTACAATGGCAGTCTGTGAGAGACGTGGAACCAATGAATTTGTGTATATGAATGCTAGGTAAGCTGAGACAGATTGTGTTGTGTTATGAAGTTGATGGTCTGGTATTGCAGGAGATGGAAAATTGAAGCTGCAGATGGTTGAGCTATGAGGTGGAGCTGTTGGTGACTGAATTGGTGGATTGGTTTGTGGATAGTAGTTGTTGTAGTTTTGGTGAGATGGTGCTGTAGCTGGAATTGATGCTCAAGACTATGAGCTGTGGCTGTTGAATGACGAATATCACAGTTACAGTTGGCTAACTACGGTACAGGGAATGTGCTATCATTGGTTGTGATTTTTGTTGGTTTCTGCAAGGGACTGAATTTGGAACTACATATGGTACAGTTCGAAGATGCACAAGGGTATGGAACTGTGAACTAATGTCGCAGTTTGCTGGTGACGGCGGTTGAATGATGGAGCTGAACTGAAGTGCTGAAATGAATGGACATGGAATGTTGTTGTTATATTGGCTAGAAAACAGGGTAGAAGTGAAGATGTTGCTGAAACAGCGGGGGTCTAACAACCTCACCCAATATTTCACTTAGCAATCTGTATGGACTAACTCCAATATACTTTCAAGAGAATCAACTAGACAGTCAGACTCAATCTTAATAAAAAGTATATCAAAGAGTTATATCTCAATCTCTCAATTCAATCTGCAATCAAACAAGTACAATTTGCGAGTCTGATTGAATATAAGAGAAATAACTTGAACGGTACCAAAGACCAATGCTCAAGGATCAATCAATTTCAATCAACAACCAAAGGTTGGATTTAACAATTGATCGATTCAATGCACAACCTGTGATATTTCAATTATATAACAAAATATAATGCGGAAAAGAAATAACACAGACACCAAAAGTTTTGTTAACGAGGAAACCGCAAATGCAGAAAAACCCCGGGACCTAGTCCAGATATGAACACCACACTGTATTAAGCCGCTACAGACACTAGCCTACTACAAAGCTAACTTCGGTCTGGAATGTAGTTGAACCCTAATCAATCTCACACTGATTCAAGGTACAGTCACGTTCCTTACGTCTCTGATCCCAGCAGGATACTACGCACTTGATTCCCTTAGCTGATCTCACCCACAACTAAGAGTTGCTACGACCCAAGGTCGAAGACTTGATAAACAAATCTGTATCATACAGAAAAGTCTATTGAATACACAAATCTGTCTCCCACAGATATACCTACGAGGTTTTTTTTCCGTCTTTTGATAAATCAAGGTGAACAAGAACCAATTGATAACCCGGACTTATATTCCCGAAGAACAACCTAGTATTATCAATCACCTCACAATAATCTTAATCGATTAAGGAAACAAGATATTGTGGAATCACAAACGATGAGACGAAGGTGGTTGTGACTACTTTTCTATCTTGCCTATCGGAGAAATTAATCTCAAGCCAATCTTACGATTATACTCAATCACGATAGAAAACATCAAGATCAGATCACGCAACTACAGAGAAAATAGTTGGGTCTGGCTTCACAATCCCAATGAAGTCTTTAAGTCGTTAACCTACAAGGTTTCGTGAAAAACCTAAGGTTAAATGAGAATCGACTCTAGCTTATACAACTAGTATCACACAGGAGGTGTGGGGATTAGGTTTCCCAGTTGCTAGAGTTCTCCTTTATATAGATTTCAATTCAAATCAGGGTTTGCAATCTAAGTTACCTTGGTAACAAAACATTCAATATTCACCGTTAGATGAAAACCTGATTAGATTCAAGTTAATGTATTTCAACCGTTAGATCGAACTTAGCTTGTTATACACAAATGAAATGCACCTTCATTTAGGTTTGAGTAACCGTACCTAAACGTGTACACTTAGTCGGTTCAACAATACCAATGGTTATCCATATGATTACTTTCATATCAACCTTACTCATCTTCACCATAACTAGTTCAAATGACTCAAATGAACTAGTTTGAGAGTTATTCAATAGCTTAGATCTCATAGAAGTATACAAGACACAATTGAAGCAAAATCGAGTTTGATTCACTCGAATCAATTCATGAACATTATAGCCACGGTTTGCAAAGATTGCATTCCTTATTATATAAATGTTTTAGTTCACGAACAAACCGATTTTAGAAGGTAACTTACTTAAGTACGCATATGTGTACGCATACTTAAGTAGCCGGATGTGTTTGTTTTTAACTTTCAAACTCTAGCGGAAATTCACGGACGTGAAACTTCCGCCCGTATGCGTACGTGTATGCATACTTACCCGGACTCCAACAACCGCCATGTACGCATACTTTAGGTTCCCGGTTTTGGACTTTTACACAAATGTGAGAACACACTATGTTTATATCCAAACTTGGTTACTTGTTCTAAACTCTCATTTCAATCATTGAAACTTTCTTAGAGGATGTTAACATAGTCGTTATCCACAAACTATTTTCATCAAAGCGATTTTCAGGTTATTGAAATAATCAACATGACTTTTGTCACGAGTAAAGATGAACTTGGCCAAAGCGAAAGCTTACCAACACATATTTCGAGAAATAGATAAGCGAGATGAACTCGGCTCGAAATAGCAAATGTGTATAATTGAAGTCTATATAGCAATACGACTTTTGTCTCAAATAGGAGATAGAGTAGATAGACTTTTGAGTGATAGATAAGTTCAAGTCTCCACATACCTTTTGTCGATGAAGTTCCAAAAGTTCCCTCGAGTAGTTCTTCGTCTTCATTTGATGAACACCGTGGAGTCTAATATCAACTACACTTACTATCCTAATCTGAGGCTTAGCTATAAGTAGACTAGAAATCAAGACTTATAGTTTTGGTGATGAGTGCCAAATAGTGCATATTTATACACCTTTTTATTGGCATTTTACTCATCTTTTGCGCTTATAAATCATATATTATCCCATATTCTGTATTTTCTTTGTTTTCCAGAATAAATATTTGTACTAATTAATTTTGTGTTTTTAGGTAATAAATAAAGCTCGGAGAATTTGAGGAGCCAAAGAGCAAAGAATTGGAGTCGAGCATCTATGGAGCAGAAAGCCAAAGCCGCGCTACAAGCAATTGTTGCAACCCAACAAGTAGCAACTCATCTACAAGACATGGGCTTGAGCTAGACCTGACCCATGACCCGGATCCAAGCCCGTATCATCCTCAGCCGTTGAGATTGCTATCACCCCATCCAACGCTCGCTGCTATGTCCTTCCCATCATCACCGATGCTCCCGCTTCACACCGGAACCACCTACACCCCCGAGCCGTTCAGATCCTCCACTTCCACATCCTACGCTCGCTGAGGCCTTCCCATCGACACTCCGCTGTGCCCGCTCAACACCCTACCAACCTAACCCTATACCCTATTCGATACACCCCATTCTCTTCTTCTCCTTCTCTTTCTTCTCCGACAAAATCAGAGAAAACTCTGCAACACCCATCTCCTTCCCCTTGCAGAGCCGCTCCACCTCCAACTCCTCCACCATCTCGTCTGACACCACAGCCATACCAACCAACTACTCCAGCAACCACCTACTCCTCCTCCTTAGGTCTAGATATCTCCTTTTTAGTTTCTACCATAACCCTAGAAACTAAATCAGAGATAACTAGAGCTAGGGTCTCCAATCAATCAACCGATAGAGCTCTGAGGCGACTAGACAGAAGGGAGAGGCGAATCAGAGTATGGGTTTGATTTTATCTTTTATCTCGATTTTTGAATTAAAGAATTAGGGTTTGGTTGATTTTGGATGTATAAATACAACTGAGGGGTTTGTGTAGAAACTACGCCTGGATTAGCCAGTGCAGTCACTTTAGGTTTAATTTGTTATTTTTAGTTTAATTATGTTTTAATTTCATTCACTGGGGTGTTGATGAAACCCCTAGTTTCATGCTAATATGATCAATGTTTAAGTTGTTCTTGATGAGCTTACAATGTTTTAGGATTAATGCTTAGTCAATGAATCAAACAATTCTGTGATAAGGTGTACTGTAGAAAGACATCTTATACTAGGGAAGAGTTAGTGAAGTTAGCTAATCCCAAAAATCCACCTGAGGCCTTCAATAGAAGGTTCAAGGAACAATAAGAACTTGATTTGCCTTAGCTTAAGACTAGAGGGTTGATTCAATCACCCTAGTATTCTTTTACAACCTCTGCACTTTAGTTCAGTGTCACCATTTATCTTTGTTATGTTTTAATTTAGTTCATTTGGCAACTAAACTTGACAAACAAGCTTGAGATAGCAACTCTTGCGAGTTCGACTGAGCAATGCTGTAACAGTTACAGTGGAGTGTAATGGCTCGGATGCTATTAATAGGAAGTAAGCAGTACCAGTGTTGCACCATCATGTACGGGGCCGAAGTTGTGATGCGCAATGATGGTGCAACACAAGTTCAAGTTGTGCAAAGGCTTTGTCCAGAATCAACTCAGCCAAGTCAGCTAGATGACCCAGACCCTGACTCACCTGACTCGGTCTGATTGACCCGAGTTAACTCAGTTTGACTAGTATTTGACTCGGTTGACCGACTAACAGTTTGACTTTGCTGGTCACCTGAGATGCTTTCCGGTCACGTTTCCGTCCAAGTTCCGGTCACTTTCTGGGACTTCCGGTGATACTTTTTTAGCAGAATTCTTACATGGGTATTTCTCTTGTGTGGGCTTGGTGGACACATTGGATTTGGGCTTTTGACACTTGACCTAGTTTTGGAAGGGAGAAAAGCTACAAAAGGAAAAGTCTTCTACAACTTTGGAGGACGTATTATTCTTGGAGATTTGGAGATAGCCGCTTTTACTTGCGCTACTAGGGTTTGGTTTGCTTAACTTTCATCTTCTTTAATTCAGTATTATTATGTTGATGAACTCCATATCTATGAGTAGCTAAATCTTATATTATTGGTTAAGGATGTAATCTGATTTCGAAAACTTGTGCTTGAGTTATGTATTAGTTTTCTCTCTTGATTATCGTTCAAACTTCTACTATGTTTATGATCACATGATTGATGTATTGTGATAGGATTTAGATGCTTGCTTAATTAAGTGGCCAATTAATTGAACTTGCATCCTTGTCCATAGCTATTTTAGGGTTTTTCATCAAGCGATAACCCCAAATACAAGTAGCATGATATGATTACGGTCTGTATTGATGCACTCTTGTAATCATATGTAGAGTTTGACCCTTATCTGAATTATCATGCGCAATGTATGACAATTGCATTGATTAGCCTATTTCCAATACTTTATGCTCCTAGGAATTGAACTTAATAAGAGCAAGGCGTTAGGTTATTATTTAGGTAAAATTCACATAAGCAGCTCTAATATGTGTGTTGATGAACTTAGGAAATTGATGGATTATCTTGCTCACTTGATAGTCTAGGGATTTTGATAATAAAAGAGATTAAATTGTAATTCTAATCATATATGAAAGCACATCTTTAAGATTGAATATGAATTCCTTGACCAATATCTTTCTCTCATTGATTACTTTTTCCATCTTACTTTGCTTTTGATTTACTTTTATTGCTTGCATAAAATAAGAAATCCCCCCAATTGGTTACTTAGGAAGTTGAAAATATAATAATTACAATTGCCTCTCTGTGGAAACGAACTCTTTCTTATCATATACTTTAGGAAAGTTAAATTATTTTTGACGCATACGACAATGATAAAATTTTGGCGCCGCTGCTGGGGAGGCATCAGCTAGTTATTAAGTTGTTTTAGGGTAAAAACTGATTCTGCTGGAAATGGTAAATTTGGGTGTGCCGCCGAGAAACGAATCTAAACCCTAAACAAATGCAATGCAGGGGAGTACTTTAGATTCGAGAGATCAATCTGTACAATTCTGGCCTAAACCAAGAAATGGCCGTTCCAGCCTTACTTCGGTCACAAAATGAAGGAGAAGGGTTGATCTTAGGGAGGGAAGCGAAGAAGGTATTGAGATCAGAATGGTTAACTCTGAAGGTGTCGCTACTTTATGACTTGTATCAGAATATGGAACTGACATGCGAAATGTAAGCTATCAGTTCTTGGTGTTATTCTAAATACTGTGTTGATAACCAAAATTGTGTTGTTGGTTAAAATAGGTTAAAAACCTATTTATACAAGTCATGATTGAGCACACCTAATCTCGTAGGAAGTGGAGACAGTTAAGTAGTTGAGAAGTGGAGTCGTGTAAAAAGTGGTGACCATCATGTTTCTATCACGGGGGAAGACTGGTCAGCCTTACACCCACTACTCACTTACCGCTCATTAACCGTCCGCCCTTTCATGACACTTTCTCGTAATGGGCGTGTTGCACGCCGCACGCTGTAAACCGCCAGACCAATACCCCAGTGAGCATCCCCCAGTTTGTGACATGTTTGATGTCTCGAGTATTTTCGTGGAAAATATGCAACAGATTGCTGAGTGGGTCTTGTGTGAAAAACCTAGTTATTCTGACCAATCACGCGCAAACTAGGGCGGGTAATCATGTGTGGCGAGCTAAGTCATGAGACTTGCCGCAAGAAATAGCGTGTGACGCTATTAAGTTAGTCTTGGTTGGTCGCCTAATATTTAATCTAGGCCGGTCAATTCGGCTGGCGAAGTTGGACGGTCAAGATTGTAATTTATGGAAGAGGATGGTCGTTGATTATGGCCACATCTCGTTGGCGCCTGCCAGTGGCATAGTGGCGTAATGGCGCCTGCCTGTGGCATAGTGGTGTAATGGCGCCCGCCAGGTATAGCCGCGGCCACTATATCTTGGCATGTTAGTATTAGATACAAATATGACCCAACAATATTGGCTCAAGTTGCCGTATCAAACTTAATGCCTTAGGTGGAATTGTTTGGCATGGGACGACATAGCAGTATTAACCAAATTACGGTTTGGCATGTCAAAGCCCTAATTAGCGTTTGCGGCTATGTGGCCGCGATATGGTGGCATTTGGTCAACTACTGTCGTGGCCACGTTGAATAAAGAAATAATAGCAAGGAAATAATATGGGAATGACCATGAACGCGAGGATATCCATGGGTAGCTATAAAATGGCGCGGACGCCACTTTTAGGGTCTTCTGAATCCCACATGGCTTGTGGCATGTTGTGGGTCTGAAGTGGCATAATTTAGGCCATGACTAGGAATTAGGGTTTCCTCTTGATTCGACCAATGCCATTAAAACAAGAGTTCTATTCTGATTAGAATACCCTGGTTTGAGTTTGTTATGGCGTTGGCCACGAACGAAAAGTGAGATAGCACGCGGCTGCGCAGCCTGCGCTGTTATGGCACGTTGGCATATTGCTGCCGCGGAATAGCACGGCCTGCCAATTAGCATGTCGGCGCGATTTGGCAGGTTGATTAGCTAATTGGCATGGCGGCCATGTTGACGCGACGTCTACTAGGTGTTGGCGTAGTTCGGCTTTATTTAATGCGTGTGGCGGGTTTAAAGCGATTTGATTGGTCGATAGGAAAGAGGGCCGCCAAGCATCATGGGCCCAACCACATTTCAAGTGTGTGTGGCGCATTTAGAGTGACCTGATTGGTCGATGGGAAAGAGGGGCCGGCAAGCAGCATGGGCCCGGACACATTCTAAGTGCATGTGGCGTATTTAGAGCGACCTGATTGGTCGATGGAAAAAAGGGGAGCCAGCAGGGGTAACATGGAGCGTGGCCATTTGGCTACGGGTGGCGCTTGATAGAGAGAACTGGCCGTCCATGTGGCGCGGCCACACCTCCTCTTGTTGCTGCTCCTATTTGTCGCAGCTCCTCTTTTGTTTCTTGCTTTCTGATTTTTTGTAGGACTTTGCTCCTATTAGTCCATGGCTGATTAATTTCCTAGATTACCTAGGTTTGGTCTCGACCAATAGGGTTCGAGATATTGCGCGGGGCGCAAAAACCTAATTTTTGCAAATTAAGTAGGCCAAAATTTGAATTTTGTGAGCTATCACAAAATTGAACAAATTTGATAAATTCTGTGTGTTTGACACAAAATTCTTTAACATTATCCTCAGAGAGAAGTTAGTGCGTCTTCTGAATGAGTAACTTCATGCAGACCTTAATCTTGATACTTCGGGAAATTCATGCTACTCAGATGCGAGTGAACACTAATTTTCATGTCATACCAATATTAAGGGTTCAGCCGGGGAACCTAGCATAGGAAAAATACTCAATAAACCATACATTAATGAACAATATAGGCGAGAGTTTACAGAATGTTTTGGATTGTTGCTATATGCACCATTCTGAATAAATATACTGAATTGCTCAATACATGTGTAAGTAAAGAGGCCCGGGAACTCATTACTTTTAAATGGCTCAGTCTCTTTGCAGAATGACAACGCATTAAACATAAGGTTTTACAATTTTAGCCCTGAACTAAAAACCACTGTAGGATCATAATATCGCAACGTACAGGGCTCGCGGGGTTAATAAACGACGATGTCGCGAGGAAGTCGCAGATGCCTAAAATAAACGACGCGATGAATAACGACACACAAAACAAAAGAAAGACATGGAACAGGGCGAGGTTAAGAAGTGTCGCGAGAATAAATGATTGTACATCTCGCGACACTTCGCGGAACATTTCCGAAATAAAAGGATAGATTAGCTGTCATCCACCGTGTATTACCCTATATAAAGGGCTAAGTGAGTCTGTTGTAGAGAGAGATCTTTTTGGAATTGTTGGGCAAGTCATTAGGAGAGAGAAAGTTTAAGAGTGTTTTACTTGCTAAGTGTAATCCTACTTTTCCCTGTAGACAACTCATGAAATTAATCAATTAACATTCTCAATTATGCAACTTTCAATGGATTAATTAACCAAAATATAGTGAGGGGTGTAGTGTGGGAAAACCTGCTACTACATATGCGCTAGTGATCGCTGTCGTAAGCGACACAAATATAATTACACTTTCTTACTACTCAAAATATAAATATAGCAAGGGCAAGAAAGGATCGATCCCACAGAGAGGTCTAGGTTGTCAATATGTTATGGTTTCCTATATAAAATACCGAGATTTTGTGATTTTATAAACTAAAATAAGATAAAAGCAAATAAACAAATAAGCAAACAAATAAGATAGAAGAGATATTGGTTAAGGATTTCGTTTTTCATTCACTAACATGCTTTTCACAATAACTAGAATTGATTTTAATCTCAACTTTTATCAAAGACCCTAGAATACCTTGATCGCAAGAATATCCCGCAAATCTCCTCTTGTCATCAACAAACACATTAAAAGATGCGAATATGAATTCTATCTAAAGGAACAACCTAACGTGTAAAAGCACTAATCAAGTTTAATTCCCTAGATGCGTTAAGTTCTATGAAATCAGGCCAATCAAAGCAATTGAACGTGGAAAGCGCACTAATTCAATTTAACAAAGGTTACGATTCACATATGATCATAAGAATATATCACTACAAACTATAATCATATTATGCTACTTGTATCCAAGGAATATCACTTTTGCGTATAATAAACCCTAAACTAGCAATAGATGTGATTTGAAGTTCTACCAATTTGCAACTTGACAAAACAATCAATCAATCATAAAACAATATTTTCGGAGAGAATTGCAAACGATAGATATGAGACAAAACTAATATATTGAATCAAAGAATCATATTATGTGAAATCCAACTATTCCATAACCAATAATAAACTTAGGTACTCATATTCAAGGAGTTCATAACAAGAAGAAAGAGAAAAGACTTCATGGTTCTAAACCCTAGAATAAAGTAGAAGAGATAATAATAAAACGTGGTCTTCAAATTGTAGAAGTCTTCCCTTTTGTAGTCTTTTTCTCCTTCCAAAACTAGGTTTTGTCTTCAAAGTCCATTAGTTGGAGATTCACCCGGCCCACTATGGAGAGAAACCCGTGTAGAAATTTTGTCCCAAAAACGCTCGCCGGAAAACTGGGATTGTGGCCGGAAGTTGGCCGGAAGTTGGTCGGAAAATATATCTCCGGTGGCCGGCAAAGTCCGCCTGGTCACCGGTTCAGTGAGTCAACTCGGTCTGGTTAACGGGTCAGCTCTGTCAACTCGGTCTGACCGAGTCAGGGTGTGAGTCAGGGTGTCAGAGTGAGTCAGGGCTGATTCAAGCCACAGTCTTGCACAGGCCAAAACTGTGCTGCACCAAGATGGCGCATCACTGCCTCAGTCTGCAACAATAACTCTAACTCTGCACTTTCAGTTCTTCCTGCTGTAACTATACCATTTCAGCTCACAACCACATTAACTTCAATGCCACAGTTCAACCACCATTGCCATACGACTTTTCTCATTGCCTTGCTCAGCTCAATTAATCCATGCTCAAAGCATCGGTTGCCACACAATCGAGTTGCACCCATACCTGCAACCTGCCTGCACTCAACCACCACTGCAACAGGTGCTTGTAATACACAACAACACCATCATTACCTCAGGCCATAGTTTCACCTGCTATATTTCAAGCACCACCCTGAAATGCCTCATCTCACCTCCATCTTCCAACACCAGAACTTCAATGATCCATTTTATTCTCGCGACATCAGCACCATCTCTGGCAGCAACCCAACATGTACCACCAAAGGCTCTGCGGCTATGCATTTATGCGACCTCCATCGATACCGACCATCTCGACTCGCAACCTTCATTTTGAACTCCACATCGCACAACACCTGCAATGCCATGTAATAAGCACGGCAAGACAACAATATATGCCGGCTCCTGTCATTCTCCACAACTCTTAGTTCAATCTTGCAGACTTCATCTGCAGTTCATCCAACTCGGTTAATGCATCGAATCCATCTTTGCAAAGATACTCCCACCAGTTCCGCGCTCAGCTCGGACTTGAGCTTCAATACCAACTAACCCCTGCCAGTTCTAGCATCACCATTTCAGCTTGCACTGATGTATCGGTTGCAGCTCCATAACCCTAACAGCTACAACCCATAGCAAACATCCTCCGTACTACAAAATACCAAATACGATCCATCAACTCGGCTCAAGCCGTATCACACCACAAGTTCCATCCAGGCTTCCTAAATCATTCACCAAGAGCCTTAGCTCATCTGCTGTGCCATTGAAGCAACATCCACCAGGCTTAGGCCATCTCATTGCATTCCTTCCATCAGCGGCATTGCCATCTCCTGCTCTGTGCAAACATCAGAGCCACATTACCTGCAACTTCCAATTTCAGTTTCACCATCCCCATTGCCTATGCACCTCAGCTATTCATCTCAGCCAGCAACCATAATCTAAGGCCCACTCAACCAACGGACATTGAGCTCAAATCCATCTCAGGCCACTCCCCTTGCACATAGCATCAATCCATTGTTCAATTCCTGCACCTTATCTTGTCACAAATCTCATTCAGGCAAGCCCTGCCACTCTAGCACCATCCAACTCAATACCCATAATCAACTTCCCCCTGCATCTATTCATGACTTCCATCAGCGGCATTGCCCATCATTGCAAATCACCACTTCAATCTGGTGCTTCAAATTGCCGCCTCACTGACAGAACCACCAGCAGCCACGCATCCTAATTACTCAGTCGAACCAATCTGAGATCCAATTCCGTTCCTGGCTGCATACCATCTCCATTTCATCGCCCTGAGTTCAATCTAAACAACAATCGCGACTCCAACTCAATCGACAATCAACACAACCACAAATCATCAACACTTGCATCTGATTTCTCAAATCGACAACGCCACCAATTTTAGTTCAATCAAACCCTTAAAATCCATTGAACCATCTCTGCAAGTCTCAGTTAGAACCACAAATCAACCTCAAAACCCTTTAATCTTCTTCCACTGAATTAACCTTGCTCGATACACCAACTTCATTCAACCAAAACCCATCAATCGAACTCCCAATCCATTCTCTTCTCTTCATCGATCCATGAAATCACAGACTCGATCTGTGGCGACTCTTCTTCAATCCTCAGATTCAAACACCCATCGTTACTCAGCAATTCTATCAATTCTTCTTCATATTCCGTTTCCACCAAAACTTTCACTTTCGAGTTTAATCTTCTTTCTCTATCGATTTCACTCTCCACTTTCATCTCTAAATCACTCGGACAAATTTAATAGCAGCAGCTGCTTCTCTGTTGGTTTCTGGGAAGAATGAAAATGATTTGGGAAATAAAGATAGCCTTCGATCCAGGTTTGTGTAGCTTGGGTTGGATGGTTACACCCCACAGATAAATGCATCCACTAGTAGGTGATAAGGGGCACACTACTATCAACCCCCTTAACCATGACTAGGCTCCAGATAATGTTCGTCCATGAAATGACTATTTTGCCCTTTGTCTTCCAAGTTCTTATTTTGCTCATAACTTCTTCATACGAACTCGGAATGACTCCATTCTTTCGGCATCGTCTTCATCTTCTCGTCCTCTACACAATGAAAAGTAGAAATCTTGTATTTGAACGAATTCCAATTGGTCTTTTTGCTCCAAATGACTCCATTGCACCTAATAAACTCAAAAGCACACATAAGATACATAATTTACAAGAAAACTCGCAAAGAAAGCATAAATACTAGATATTAAATACGGTGTATTCTACACCTATCGTATTCCCCCACACTTAGACTTTGCTAGTCCTCGAGCAAATCAAACAAAACAATAAAATACAACAACTCCGTGTCGTCGAGGCTACGGTCACTTTTAGCATAAATAACAAGCCTTTAAACCCCTAGGTGTCCCTAGTGGACGAGTTATAGTCTCGTGAAGGTTTACAAGAGGTCTACCTACAAAACCTATATTTCAAACTCCGTCTATTCGTGACAAATCAATGAACGA
The DNA here is from genome assembly GCA_023531295.1 of Papaver armeniacum. Classification (NCBI taxonomy): domain Eukaryota; kingdom Viridiplantae; phylum Streptophyta; class Magnoliopsida; order Ranunculales; family Papaveraceae; genus Papaver; species Papaver armeniacum. The sequence goes on along the minus strand of JAJJWW010002640.1, from coordinate 101,431 downwards.
ATCCAAAATGACTACAGGAGGAGGTACCTTGCAAATTCAATTCATATATTAGTAAATAAACTCTAATTAGATAGTCGAACAAACCACAATACTCGGAAACTAACAAACCACAATCACAATGAAAAGATTAAGAAAATGGATATAGATGTAGATGTTGGCGAATATTCACAAGTGTTTGATGTTTCCCATATCATGTCACAAGGTCACCGCTAAGATGAACCTAATCCTAATGGATTGAGCTACTTGGTCTTGAATGCTACATCAAATCAATTGGCATATACAAGGGAACCAAGAGTGACTTTATTCAACACAATAATAAATTTTTTTTATATGATTGGATCAAACTGGATCCAATTTCTTTTTTTTTTTTTTTTAGACGGCATGATTAGATCTTTTGGATCCAAGCGCATGCTTCTTGTCAGCAAGTACATGATAGTTGCCTTGGATCCTGCATTCCACGCTTGTTTAGGCGACGGAGACAGGGACTAAGTTTCACACATACTGCTATTCCCAAGTGTCTTTTATTCCGTTTTGGTCTAATTGATCGGTCCTTTTTTTCTTTCTCTTTTCATATATTTTTTTTTTTTTTTTTTTTTTTTTTTTTTTTTTTTTTTTTTTTTCTAGTAACTCAATCACTCTATTTCATCCTAGCAGTAATAACACGTCGATTTTTAGTGACCCACCAAAGCACTTAGAGAATAATAGATAAATATGGAAAAATAAAAATAGAATGTGATATGGTGATATTCCGAGATATGGTAACAACTATCATGTTAATTTGTGATTTCGAGCTATATTCTTCCCTTTTAGTTAATTGGTTCCTCAACTCCTGCATTCAAAATGGTTCCATCCACTAATGGTGTCAAAAACAAACATATAAATGCTCCCCCACACTTAAACTTCACATTGTCCTCAATGTGTAAAACCGAAAGTTCTGAATTCTGACGTAACAGCAGATAAAACGCAAAAACTGTGCAAATTGGTAAGGAATTTGGAAAAACTCCATTTCACAAAAATTGTTCACCTACGTGTTTTCTACACAGTGTCAAAATTTCACAGTGTTTCAGTAAACGGTCTGACAGTTATGGTCTCTGGACTGAACTACGCGCAGTCTGAAATTTTCTGACGAAAAGGTATTCGTCATAATTCTCTTCTAAGATAGATACCGGACTCAATGAAATTAAACATAGGGATGCAAATATGATATAAAAACAGTAAAAAAAATAAATAAACGAAACAAAAATAAAAAGCAAAAGGATAAGAAATACAAAACCGGTGGGTTGCCTCCCACTTAGCGCTTGTTTTATAGTCGTCAGCCCGACTATATCCTCGCAAGATTCATTCCCCATATACCAATAATCTGAAAAGTTGAGGATCCTTCCATAGAACCTGTTTTGCAAACACTAGCTTCACACAAATATTAGTAACATAAAGCAAAAGTAAAGCTATGAACCGATAAAAGCTTCCCCCACACTTATTCTTGTCCACACTTGGAAGTGTATAAAGAATATAGAAGTCGGGTACCTCCACGGTTTCTGGTTCCATAACCTGCATAGTATGAGAATCAAGTGTCTCTAATGGCGGAAAACGAGAAACAAAGTCATTCAACAATATTCTCGAAGCACATACATTCAAACCAATAAGAGGTAAAGGAGAAGAAACAATAGGCAAAGGGTTAGATAAACCTTGCACAATCTCTTGTATTACGGAATCCTCTTCATCTTTGAAAAACTCAAGTGAATTATTCACCTCTTGTATATCATGGTCCTCTATCAAACCTTGCAACCATTCTTCGTCTGTTTCTGCCGTAACCAAAGTCTCGACATAAACATCATCATTACAATTATTTGCAAGCTCAATTGGGTCTTCCACAATATTGGTCAAAACGGTCTCATTCTCAACATATTCCTCCTTGTTGTAAGGCACATACTCTTTTGCGGATCCAAATTTTATCATAAGAAACTTTTTTAGAACACTCAAAAATGCATCATCCTCAAGCTCCACCCTTTGAATAGGCTCTTGATCATTATTAAGATCAATGCTTGAGTAATCTACACAAGTGTCGACATATTCCTCTTCATCTTCATCTTGATCCCAAAAAGACTCCTCGGAGATGTCACCATGAGTTGTTTCAAGCAATGTATCATAATCACCGTCACTATCATAGTCAACATAAGATTGGTCCTCGCTGAATTTAGTGTTGCTAAACTCTAACTCATCCTTTTGAATAGGTGAATGATCATTATTACGATCAAGAGTTGAGTTAACTACACAATTATCCACGAAAGTGCCCAAGGATTGGCCTTTTTCAACATTAGCATCAATCAAATATTCATCACAAACCATATGCACATTAGAATTATCCATATCTTCCTTGTATTGATCAATGTCTCTTCGCAAGATAGTCATACTTTCACGAAGTTCTTGGAGTTGCTCGTTTGTAGTCTCTTTTGCTTTTCGAAACTCCTCTTGTAAAAAGGTGGAAACTTTGTCTATAAAGTTAGAGACTTTTTGTTCACGAGCATAAGAATCCTCCCATCCTTGCTGTTGTTCACACACATACCCGCCATAAGGTTGTTGAGGAAAACCACAAGGTTCCATGGAATATTGGTCATAACCAATGAATTGGTTTTGATTATACCCATGGAATTGGTAGTTATCATATTGTTGAGGTTGTTGAAAACCGTATCCATTGTTCCAATATGCTCCTTCCATAGAAATAAGCACCTGAAATAAATCTCAAACCAAGGTTAAAACCAAGAAAATAAGAAAAAAAAATAAAAATAAAAATAAAACAAAAACTAAATACAAAAATAAGAAACCAAAAACAATTAACAACCGCTGCCTCCAAGAATTCAACGCGCCAAAATTTGATCGTCATTCGTGTAGCGACACAAATATAATTACACTTTCTTACTACTCAAAATATAAATATAGCAAGGGCAAGAAAGGATCGATCCCACGAGAGGTCTAGGTTGTCAATATGTTATGGTTTCCTATATAAAATACCGAGATTTTGTGATTTTATAAACTAAAATAAGATAAAAGCAAATAAACAAATAAGCAAACAAATAAGATAGAAGAGATATTGGTTAAGGATTTCGTTTTCATTCACTAACATGCTTTTCACAATAACTAGAATTGATTTTTAATCTCAACTTTTATCAAAGACCCTAGAATACCTTGATCGCAAGAATATCCCGCAAATCTCCTCTTGTCATCAACAAACACATTAAAAGATGCGAATATGAATTCTATCTAAAGGAACAACCTAACGTGTAAAAGCACTAATCAAGTTTAATTCCCTAGATGCGTTAAGTTCTATGAAATCAGGCCAATCAAAGCAATTGAACGTGGAAAGCGCACTAATTCAATTTAACAAAGGTTACGATTCACATATGATCATAAGAATATATCACTACAAACTATAATCATATTATGCTACTTGTATCCAAGGAATATCACTTTTGCGTATAATAAACCCTAAACTAGCAATAGATGTGATTTGAAGTTCTACCAATTTGCAACTTGACAAAACAATCAATCAATCATAAAACAATATTTTCAGAGAATTGCAAACGATAGATATGAGACAAAACTAATATATTGAATCAAAGAATCATATTATGTGAAATCCAACTATTCCATAACCAATAATAAACTTAGGTACTCATATTCAAGGAGTTCATAACAAGAAGAAAGAGAAAAGACTTCATGGTTCTAAACCCTAGAATAAAGTAGAAGAGATAATAATAAAACGTGGTCTTCAAATTGTAGAAGTCTTCCTTTTGTAGTCTTTTTTCTCCTTCCAAAACTAGGTTTTGTCTTCAAAGTCCATTAGTTGGAGATTCACCCGCCCACTATGGAGAGAAACCGTGTAGAAATTTTGTCCCAAAAACGCTCGCCGGAAAATCGGGATTGTGGCCGGAAGTTGGCCGGAAGTTGGTCGGAAAATATATCTCCGGTGGCCGGCAAAGTCCGCCTGGTCACCGGTTCAGTGAGTCAACTCGGTCTGGTTAACGGGTCAGCTCTGTCAACTCGGTCTGACCGAGTCAGGGTGTGAGTCAGGGTGTCAGAGTGAGTCAGGGCTGATTCAAGCCACAGTCTTTCACAGGCCAAAACTGTGCTGCACCAAGATGGCGCATCACCGCCTCGATGCAACAATAACTCTAACTCTGCACTTTCGGTTCTTCCCGCCAGAACTATACCATTTCACTCACAACCACATTAACTTCAATGCCACAGTTCAACCACCATTGCCATACGACTTTTCTCATTGCCTTGCTCAGCTCAATTAATCCATGCTCAAAGCATCAGTTGCCACACAATCAGAGCTGCACCCATACCTGCAACCTGCCTGCACTCAACCACCACCGCAATGGTGCTTGTAATACACAACAACACCATCATTACCTCGAGCCATAGTTTCACTGCTATATTTCAAGCACCACCACCGAAATGCCTCATCTCACCTCCATCTTCCAACACCCGAACTTCAATGATCCATTTTATTCTCGCGACATCGGCACCATCTCTCGGCAAACAACCCGTTCATGTACCACCCGAGGCTCTGCAGACTATGCATTTATGCGACCTCCATCAGTACCAGCCATCTCGACCTGCAACCTTCATTTTGAACTCCACATCGCACAACACCTGCAATGCCATGTAATAAGCACAGCAAGACAACAATATATGCCGGCTCCCTGTCATTCTCCACAACTCTTAGTTCAATCTTGCAGCTTCATCTGCAGTTCATCCAACTCGCTTAATCGCCGAATCCATCTTTGCAAAGATACTCCCACCAGTTCCGCGCTCAGCTCGGACTTGAGCTTCAATACCAACTAACCCCTGCCAGTTCTAGCATCACCATTTCAGCCTGCACCTGATGTATCAGTTGCAGCTCCATAACCTGCAGCTACAACCCATAGCAAACATCCTCCAGCTGCAAAATACCAGCCCTGATCCATCAACTCAGCTCAAGCCGTATCACACCACAAGTTCCATCCAGGCTTCCTAAATCATCCACCAAGAACCTTAGCTCATCTGCTGTGCCATTGAAGCAACATCCACCAGGCTTAGGCCATCTCATTGCATTCCTTCCATCAGCGGCATTGCCATCTCCTGCTCTGTGCAAACATCAGAGCCACATTACCTGCAACTTCCAATTTCAGTTTCACCATCCCCATTGCCTATGCACCTCAGCTATTCATCTCAGCCAGCAACCATAATCTAAGGCCAGCTCAACCAACAGCATTGAGCTCAAATCCATCTCAGGCCACTCCCCTTGCACATAGCATCAATCCATTGTTCAATTCCTGCACCTTATCTTGTCACAAATCTCATTCAGGCAAGCCCTGCCACTCTAGCACCATCCAACTCAATACCCATAATCAACTTCCCCCCCGCATCTATTCATGACTTCCATCACGGCATTGCCCATCATTGCAAATCACCACTTCAATCTGGGTGCTTCAAATTGCCGCCTCATTGATGAACCACCAAGACCACGCATCCTAATTACTCAGTCGAACCAATCTGAGATCCAATTCCTTCTGGCTGCATACCATCTCCATTTCATCGCCCTGAGTTCAATCTAAACAACAATCGCGACTCCAACTCAATCGACAATCAACACAACCACAAATCATCAACACTTGCATCTGATTTCTCAAATCGACAACGCCACCAATTTAGTTCAATCAAACCCTTAAAAATCCATTGAACCATCTCTGCAAGTCTCAGTTAGAACCACAAATCAACCTCAAAACCCTTTAATCTTCTTCCACTGAATTAACCTTGCTCGATACACCAACTTCATTCAACCAAAACCCATCAATTGAACTCCCAATACATTCTCTTCTCTTCATCGATCCATGAAATCACAGGACTCGATCCAGGCGACTCTTCTTCAATCCTCGTATTCAAACACCCATCGTTACTCAAAGAATTCTATCAATTCTTCTTCATATTCCGTTTCCACCACTTGCAGCTTCGAGTTTAATCTTCTTTCTCTATCGATTTCACTCTCCACTTTCATCTCTAAATCACTCGGACAAATTTAATAGCAAAGAAATGCTTCTCTCGTTGGTTTCGGGAAGAATGAAAATGATTTGGGAAATAAAGATAGCCTTCGATCCAGGTTTGTGTAGCTTGGGTTGGATGGTTACACCCACGAGATAAATGCATCCACTAGTAGGTGATAAGGGCACACTACTATCAACCCCCTTAACCATGACTAGGCTCCAGATAATGTTCGTCCATGAAATGACTATTTTGCCCTTTGTCTTCCAAGTTCTTATTTTGCTCATAACTTCTTCATACGAACTCGGAATGACTCCATTCTTTCGGCATCGTCTTCATCTTCTCGTCCTCTACACAATGAAAAGTAGAAATCTTGTATTTGAACGAATTCCAATTGGTCTTTTTGCTCCAAATGACTCCATTGCACCTAATAAACTCAAAAGCACACATAAGATACATAATTTACAAGAAAACTTCATAAAGAAAGCATAAATACTAGATATTAAATACGGTGTATTCTACACCTATCAGATTCCCCCACACTTAGACTTTGCTAGTCCTCGAGCAAATCAAACAAAACAATAAAATACAACAACTCCGTGTCGTCGAGGCTACGGTCACTTTTAGCATAAATAACAAGCCTTTAAACCCCTAGGTGTCCCTAGTGGACGAGTTATAGTCTCGTGAAGGTTTACAAGAGGTCTACCTACAAAACCTATATTTCAAACTCCGTCTATTCGTGACAAATCAATGAACGAATCCAAAATGACTACAGGAGGAGGTACCTTGCAAATTTAATTCATATATTAGTAAATAAACTCTAATTAGATAGTCGAACAAACCACAATACTCGGAAACTAACAAACCACAATCACAATGAAAAGATTAAGAAAATGGATATAGATGTAGATGTTGGCGAATATTCACAAGTGTTTGATGTTTCCCATATCTGTCTGAAGGTCACTGCTAAGATGAACCTAATCCTAATGGATTGAGCTACTTGGTGCTGAATGCTACATCAAATCAATTGGCATATACAAGGGAACCAAGAGTGACTTTATTCAACACAATAATAAATTTTTTTTATATGATTGGATCAAACTGGATCCAATTTCTTTTTTTTTTTTTTAGACGGCATGATTAGATCTTTTGGATCCAAGCGCATGCTTCTTGTCAGCAAGTACATGATAGTTGCCTTGGATCCTGCATTCCACGCTTGTTTAGGCGACGGAGACAGGGACTAAGTTTCACACATACTGCTATTCCCAAGTGTCTTTTATTCCGTTTTGGTCTAATTGATCGGTCCTTTTTTTTCTTTTCATATATTTTTTTCATTTTTTTTTTTTTTTTTTTTTTTTTTTTTTTTTTTTTTTTTTTTTTTCTAGTAACTCAATCACTCTATTTCATCCTAGCAGTAATAACACGTCGATTTTTAGTGACCCACCAAAGCACTTAGAGAATAATAGATAAATATGGAAAAATAAAAATAGAATGTGATATGGTGATATTCCGAGATATGGTAACAACTATCATGTTAATTTGTGATTTCTGAGCTATATTCTTCCCTTTTAGTTAATTGGTTCCTCAACTCCTGCATTCAAAATGGTTCCATCCACTAATGGTGTCAAAAACAAACATATAAATGCTCCCCACACTTAAACTTCACATTGTCCTCAATGTGTAAAACCGAAAGTTCTGAATTCTGACGTAACAGCAGATAAAACGCAAAAACTGTGCAAATTGGTAAGGAATTTGGAAAAACTCCATTTCACAAAAATTGTTCACCTACGTGTTTTCTACACAGTGTCAAAATTTCACAGTGTTTCAGTAAACGGTCTGACAGTTATGGTCTCTGGACTGAACTACGCGCAGTCTGAAATTTTCTGATTAAAAAGGTATTCGTCATAATTCTCTTCTAAGATAGATACCGGACTCAATGAAATTAAACATAGGGATGCAAATATGATATAAAAACAGTAAAAAAAAAATAAATAAACGAAACAAAAATAAAAAGCAAAAGGATAAGAAATACAAAACCGGTGGGTTGCCTCCCACTTAGCGCTTGTTTTATAGTCGTCGGCCGACTATATCCTCGCAAGATTCATTCCCCATATACCAATAATCTGAAAAGTTGAGGATCCTTCCATAGAACCTGTTTTGCAAACACTAGCTTCACACAAATATTAGTAACATAAAGCAAAAGTAAAGCTATGAACCGATAAAAGCTTCCCCACACTTATTCTTGTCCACACTTGAAGTGTATAAAGAATATAGAAGTCGGAAACCTCCACGGTTTCGGTTCCATAACCTGCATAGTATGAGAATCAAGTGTCTCTAATGGCGGAAAACGAGAAACAAAGTCATTCAACAATATTCTCGAAGCACATACATTCAAACCAATAAGAGGTAAAGGAGAAGAAACAATAGGCAAAGGGTTAGATAAACCTTGCACAATCTCTTGTATTACGGAATCCTCTTCATCTTTGAAAAACTCAAGTGAATTATTCACCTCTTGTATATCATGGTCCTCTATCAAACCTTGCAACCATTCTTCGTCTGTTTCTGCCGTAACCAAAGTCTCGACATAAACATCATCATTACAATTATTTGCAAGCTCAATTGGGTCTTCCACAATATTGGTCAAAACGGTCTCATTCTCAACATATTCCTCCTTGTTGTAAGGCACATACTCTTTTGCGGATCCAAATTTTATCATAAGAAACTTTTTAGAACACTCAAAATGCATCATCCTCAAGCTCCACCCTTTGAATAGGCTCTTGATCATTATTAAGATCAATGCTTGAGTAATCTACACAAGTGTCGACATATTCCTCTTCATCTTCATCTTGATCCCAAAAAGACTCCTCGGAGATGTCACCATGAGTTGTTTCAAGCAATGTATCATAATCACCGTCACTATCATAGTCAACATAAGATTGGTCCTCGCTGAATTTAGTGTTGCTAAACTCTAACTCATCCTTTTGAATAGGTGAATGATCATTATTACGATCAAGAGTTGAGTTAACTACACAATTATCCACGAAAGTGCCCAAGGATTGGCCTTTTTCAACATTAGCATCAATCAAATATTCATCACAAACCATATGCCCATTAGAATTATCCATATCTTCCTTGTATTGATCAATGTCTCTTCGCAAGATAGTCATACTTTCACGAAGTTCTTGGAGTTGCTCGTTTGTAGTCTCTTTTGCTTTTCGAAACTCCTCTTGTAAAAAGGTGGAAACATTGTCTATAAAATTAGAGACTTTTGTTCACGAGCATAAGAATCCTCCCATCCTTGCCGTTGTTCACACATACCCGCCATAAGGTTGTTGAGGAAAACCACAAGGTTCCATGGAATATTGGTCATAACCAATGAATTGGTTTTGATTATACCCATGGAATTGGTAGTTATCATATTGTTGAGGTTGTTGAAAACCGTATCCATTGTTCCAATATGCTCCTTCCATAGAAATAAGCACCTGAAATAAATCTCAAACCAAGGTTAAAACCAAGAAAATAAGAAAAAAAAAAAAATAAAAATAAAACAAAAACTAAATACAAAAATAAGAAACCAAAAACAATTAACAACCGCTGCCTCCAAGAATCTTCGGCGCCAAAATTTGATCATTGTCGTAAGCGACACAAATATAATTACACTTTCTTACTACTCAAAATATAAATATAGCAAGGGCAAGAAAGGATCGATCCCACAGAGAGGTCTAGGTTGTCAATATGTTATGGTTTCCTATATAAAATACCGAGATTTTGTGATTTTATAAACTAAAATAAGATAAAAGCAAATAAACAAATAAGCAAACAAATAAGATAGAAGAGATATTGGTTAAGGATTTCGTTTTCATTCACTAACATGCTTTTCACAATAACTAGAATTGATTTTTAATCTCAACTTTTATCAAAGACCCTAGAATACCTTGATCGCAAGAATATCCCGCAATCTCCTCTTGTCATCAACAAACACATTAAAAGATGCGAATATGAATTCTATCTAAAGGAACAACCTAACGTGTAAAAGCACTAATCAAGTTTAATTCCCTAGATGCGTTAAGTTCTATGAAATCAGGCCAATCAAAGCAATTGAACGTGGAAAGCGCACTAATTCAATTTAACAAAGGTTACGATTCACATATGATCATAAGAATATATCACTACAAACTATAATCATATTATGCTACTTGTATCCAAGGAATATCACTTTTGCGTATAATAAACCCTAAACTAGCAATAGATGTGATTTGAAGTTCTACCAATTTGCAACTTGACAAAACAATCAATCAATCATAAAACAATATTTTCGAGAGAATTGCAAACGATAGATATGAGACAAAACTAATATATTGAATCAAAGAATCATATTATGTGAAATCCAACTATTCCATAACCAATAATAAACTTAGGTACTCATATTCAAGGAGTTCATAACAAGAAGAAAGAGAAAAGACTTCATGGTTCTAAACCCTAGAATAAAGTAGAAGAGATAATAATAAAACGTGGTCTTCAAATTGTAGAAGTCTTCCCTTTTGTAGTCTTTTTCTCCTTCCAAAACTAGGTTTTGTCTTCAAAGTCCATTAGTTGGAGATTCACCCGGCCCACTATGGAGAGAAACCCGTAGAAATTTTGTCCCAAAAACGCTCGCCGGAAAAGCGGGATTGTGGCGGAAGTTGGCCGAAGTTGGTCGGAAAATATATCTCCGGTGGCCGGCAAAGTCCGCCTGGTCACCGGTTCAGTGAGTCAACTCGGTGCAGTTAACTGGTCACTCACACTCGGTCGATCGACCAGGAGTCGGGGTGTGAGTCGAGGGTGTCGAGTGAGTCGTGGGCGATTCAAACCACGATCTTTCACAGGCCAAAAGCTGTCTTTGCACCAAGATGGCGCATCAACGCCTCGATCTGCAACAATAACTCTAACTCGCACTTTCAGTTCTTCCCGTCAGAACTATACCATTTCACTCACAACCACATTAACTTCAATGCCACGGTTCAACCACCATTGCCATACGACTTTTCTCATTGCCTTGCTCGGCTCAATTAATCCATGCTCAAAGCATCGTTGCCACACAATCGAGCCGCACCCATACACCGCAACTTGCCCGCACTCAACCACCACCGCAACAAAAGTGCTTGTAATACACAACAACACCATCATTACCTCGGGCCATAGTTTCACTCGCTATATTTCAAGCACCACCAAAATGCCTCATCTCACCTCCATCTTCCAACACCGAACTTCAATGATCCATTTTATTCTCGCGACATCGCACCATCTCTGGCAAAGAACTCAGTTCATGTACCACCGGTGCTGCAGCTATGCATTTATGCGACCTCCATCGATGCCACCATCTCGACTGCAACCTTCATTTTGAACTCCACATCGCACAACACCCGCAATGCCATGTAATAAGCACAAAGAAGACAACAATATATGCCGGCTCCCTGTCATTCTCCACAACTCTTAGTTCAATCTTGCAGCTTCATCTGCAGTTCATCCAACTTCGAGTTAATCTGTTTCGAATCCATCTTTGCAAAGATACTCCCACCGATTCCACGCTCAATCGGACTTGAGCTTCAATACCAACTAACCCCTGCCAGTTCTAGCATCACCATTTCAGCCTGCACCTGCTGTATCAGTTGCAGCTCCATAACCTGCAGCTACAACCCATAGCAAACATCCTCCAGCTGCAAAATACCAGCCCTGATCCATCAACTCAGCTCAAGCCGTATCACACCACAAGTTCCATCCAGGCTTCCTAAATCATTCACCAAGAACCTTAGCTCATCTGCTGTGCCATTGAAGCAACATCCACCAGGCTTAGGCCATCTCATTGCATTCCTTCCATCAGCGGCATTGCCATCTCCTGCTCTGTGCAAACATCAGAGCCACATTACCTGCAACTTCCAATTTCAGTTTCACCATCCCCATTGCCTATGCACCTCAGCTATTCATCTCAGCCAGCAACCATAATCTAAGGCCAGCTCAACCAACAAAGATTGAGCTCAAATCCATCTCGTGCCACTCCCCTTGCACATAGCATCAATCCATTGTTCAATTCCCCGCACCTTATCTTGTCACAAATCTCATTCAAAGCCACTTACTCTAGCACCATCCAACTCAATACCCATAATCAACTTCCCCCTGCATCTATTCATGACTTCCATCAGCGGCATTGCCCATCATTGCAAATCACCACTTCAATCTGGTGCTTCAAATTGCCGCCTCACTGACAGAACCACCAGCAGCCACGCATCCTAATTACTCAGTCGAACCAATCTGAGATCCAATTCCGTTCCTGGCTGCATACCATCTCCATTTCATCGCCCTGAGTTCAATCTAAACAACAATCGCGACTCCAACTCAATCGACAATCAACACAACCACAAATCATCAACACTTGCATCTGATTTCTCAAATCGACAACGCCACCAATTTCAGTTCAATCAAACCCTTAAAATCCATTGAACCATCTCTGCAAGTCTCAGTTAGAACCACAAATCAACCTCAAAACCCTTTAATCTTCTTCCACTGAATTAACCTTGCTCGATACACCAACTTCATTCAACCAAAACCCATCAATCGAACTCCCAATACATTCTCTTCTCTTCATCGATCCATGAAATCACAGACTCGATCTGTGGCGACTCTTCTTCAATCCTCAGATTCAAACACCCATCGTTACTCAAAGCAATTCTATCAATTCTTCTTCATATTCCTTTCCACCACAAATTGCAGCTCGAGTTTAATCTTCTTTCTCTATCGATTTCACTCTCCACTTTCATCTCTAAATCACTCGGACAAATTTAATAGCAAGACTGCTTCTCCGTTGGTTTCGGGAAGAATGAAAATGATTTGGGAAATAAAGATAGCCTTCGATCCAGTTTGTGTAGCTTGGGTTGGATGGTTACACCCCTACGTATAAATGCATCCACTAGTAGGTGATAAGGGGCACACTACTATCAACCCCCTTAACCATGACTAGGCTCCAGATAATGTTCGTCCATGAAATGACTATTTTGCCCTTTGTCTTCCAAGTTCTTATTTTGCTCATAACTTCTTCATACGAACTCCTAATGACTCCATTCTTTCGGATCGTCTTCATCTTCTCGTCCTCTACACAATGAAAAGTAGAAATCTTGTATTTGAACGAATTCCAATTGGTCTTTTGCTCCAAATGACTCCATTGCACCTAATAAACTCAAAAGCACACATAAGATACATAATTTACAAGAAAACTCGCAAAGAAAGCATAAATACTAGATATTAAATACGGTGTATTCTACACCTATCAGCTAGAAACAGGGACGAGCAGTGATTGACGAAGAAATTGGAAAGAATTTAGATTAACAGAGAAGAGATTTGGAAAAGATACTCAAGAATTCATTGAAAAAGAAAGATGGCTAGAAGAAGAAATGTACAAGGGCAACCAACAATTGTAAGAAGAAGTGGGAGACTTGCTGGAGAAAGGAGGAATGAAACAGAGAATCATCAAGGATGAATATGAGAAATGATGGAGAAGGTCAAAACCAGCCACCAATTTCCCCAGTAGCAAACGCGGCTGTGGATTATGATAGAGTGAGTGTACATACTTGGAGATCTGATTCTGAAGACGAGAGAGAAGAGGAGCAGCAGCTGGTGAACAATGGACAAGGAGAGCAAGGGATGAATGGAGAGATGAATCCAGGAAACGAAGAAGTGGCAGCACTAGAAAGATTGAGACAAACAATACACGAAGAGAGACGATTAGAAGCAGAGGAGCGAGCAAATTTGACAAGACAAAATCATGAATTGAGGATGGAAAATATGAGATTACAAAGTAGGAGATCTAGAAGTAGCGTGAGATCAAGTTCAAGATCGAATAGAGAAGAAAGAAGGAGAGTTCTACCAACAGAAAATACCGATGAAGAAACACAAAATCCAAACGCAGAGCATGGCGAGAGAAGAGGGGAATAGAAGATCGTTATATTCCTCGGCCAAAATCTTCAAAATGAGCGAAATAGGGAAAATCAAGAAAACATGCAACTCCAAGGGCCGAATGATCCAGCTGCTGAAGGAAGAATAATTCTACACGGGAGAGAAGAATTGAGAAGAAACCGAGAGATCGAGGATGACATTGAGAGACACTACATAGAACAAGCGCGACTAGCTCGCGAGAGAGAAAGAATAAGAGCGGAAATAGAAAATCAAGAGATGGAAGAAGCAATCCTAAGAATAACCATGACAACCGCGAAAGAAGGAGGGAACAAAATCGTAACAATAGAAATATCAACGAAGAGTATGAGAGGGTGCAGATGATGAGAGCGGAGAGGCAACCAAGAAGAGAGAATAACCGATACAATGGCGTGCGAATTGATGAAAGAAACGAAGAAGAGCGTCGCGAGGAAAGAAGAGGAGAAAATAACGAACAGGAAGGTCAAAATAGGCACGAGCGAAGAAGGAGAGAAGCGAGCTAAAAAGACCAAGGGAAACAAATTAAAAGGCAAATGAACAAATCTTAAGAGAACTAGGCGGAAATGAGAGGATTACCGAACAATAGAAGGGAAGGAGGAAGGAGACAATTGGACGAAGCCATCGCGAAGCCGCGAAGAATCCCTTCACGCTAGAAGTACGATGGGAGGAATACCTCCTAAGTGCAATCTACCCGCATTAACCAACATCTTTGATGGAACAACCTGTGCGATACAACATATTAAGGCTTATATGAGATGTATGTTACAATGGGAGAATCATGATGCCATATTATGCAAATATTTCACAATAAGCTTAATAGGAGAAGCACTAAAGTGGTTTGAAGGTTTGCCAAGGAACACAATCACATCATTTAACCATTTACAAGCCACATTCCTGAGCATACATAAGTAATAACACTTCGCGACCCAGGTATTGAAGATGTATTCGGGTTGAAACAAAGGATTGGCGAGAGCTTAAGGCGGTTGACAAGAAGATGGAGGACCATGTGTAGCGAAATGGCAGGACGGGTTGAGGAGAGATATCTCATACTCTCATTTGTGAATGCTCTCTTCGCGACTAACTTGTTATACATTCAAATTTTTAGAATCAAAAATACAATCACGATGGCGAATCTGAGAATTACGGAAGAATACATCGCCTTAGAAGAAAGACAAAATGAAATGAATTCTTATCCAATCGCGAATACAAGCTCTAACGCCCCATGAACGCAAGCTTGTTGCCTCAATTCATAAATACAAGTGGCGAGCACTTCGCAGGTACAGCAGAAACAAGGAGAGCGATGAGGGACAAGCCAGAAGATAGTAGCCATGGGAAGCCACGATCAAGAAGAGTTTGAACGAGAAAGAAACTACTACAAATGGAATGCAACAATAATAAGATTCGAGAGGTTAGATCATGTACAAGAAACTTATGGTGGACGTGTAGTAGCAGGTTTTCCCACACTACACCCCTCACTATATTTTGGTTAATTAGTCCATTGAAAGTTGTATAATTGAGAATGTTTATTGATTAATTTCATGAGTTCTCTACACAGGAAAAGTAGGATTACACTTAGCAAGTAAAACACTCTTAAACTTTCTCTCTCTCCTCATGACTTGCCCAACAATTCCAAAAAGATCTCTCTCTACAACGGACTCACTTAGCCCTTTATATAGGGTAATACACAGTGGATGACAGACTAATCTATCCTTTTATTTCGGAAATGTTCCGCGAAGTGTCGCAGATGTACAAACATTTATTCTCGCGACACTTCTTAACCCTCGCCAGGTTCCATGTCTTTCTGCTGTTTTGTGTGTCGTTATTCATCGCGTCATTTATTTTAGCTGTCTGCGACTCTGCCTCGCGACATCGTTGTTTATTAACCCCGCGAGCCCTGCACGTTGCGATATTATGATCCTACATCTTGCCTCTTTTTCCTTGAATATTGCTTGAAGAGCGATTTTTAAGGAAAAATCTGTTGTTGTAGTAATCTTTGGTCTTTGTTGATGAAGGAACGAGCGAAAGAATACTGGACTTGAAAAGTACGTACTTGCCTCTATTCTTTTGCGAAGTTCAAGCTTCTCTGTATATATGAAGTGGCATCTCTTGCCTCATGAGTTATGGAAAATAATCCAATTTCGCAAGCTCTTCTTGCTTTGTTAGGAAATATGTTGTGCGATGTTCGAATTCTACTAAAATTCCCTGGATTTAATGGTGACCGTTTACACGTGTCTATATTTACCTCTTTTACCGATGCATTTAATGTTATCCGGTCGTAATATCTTTTTCTCATCTATTTATAGGGGTGTTCCTTGTGAAGAAGTTTCTTTTTCCCTTTCATCTTCTTCATCGTCTGCAAGTGTTCCTCTTCTTCATCGTTCTGTAATCATTCTGCAAGTGTTTATCTGCTATTTTCCTTCTTCATCCTCTTCTCTTCTTCTGCTACTTCCTAGTTGTTGTTCTCATGGCATCCAGGTTTGTTAATCTTGCCATATCTAGTTTGATCTTGTGGTTGATTGCTTTGAAATTAGTTTTTCTTGTTGAAATCATACTGGTATGCTTAACTTTATAGTTTTTCTGCCATTGTTGTTTAGCAAGAACCATCCCAAAACCAAATTTACCGTGAAGGACCCTCTTCTTTCTTTGGGCTCGCCATCGAAACCTTCTTCGCAACAAGAATCTATTACGCAATCAAAGCCTACTTCGCGAGCAAAATCTATGATTAACAAAAGGAAGCCTGCGAGTGACAAGGTATTTAAGAAACATTTCTTTTTTATGAACAATATATTGTTGCCTCTGTTTCTTATTTAACTTGTTACTCGCAGGATGATGGAAATACTGACAAAACTCCTAAAAGGCTTCGCCAACCCAAGCCTGTTACTCCCAGTGTTCCATTTCCTTCATTCACACCTTCATCTCCTGCTGCGAAGTCGTCGCAAGATAATATTCCTATACCTCAACTCCTCATAGACCAAGTTCCTTACAACTGTCCTCCTACAAACGATGTTATATCACCCTCTGCTATCAATGTCCCTACTATTTCTCCAATCACTTCTCTCCCTGAAACTTCCTCTTCTCATGAGGTTCCTTTGACAAAGGATGACTCATCTTTTTTGGTAGAGCAAATTCCTCTAACGGCGGAAAATTTGGAGGGTATAGATGTGGCCTTTAAGGTTCTTTCAGATCTCGTGAATGATGCCAAGAGAACTTCTGCTGATCCTATCAAATCCAACGTCTGCGAGATTTTAAGTAAGCACTTTGGTCCTGATAAGGTCTCGCAAGCGTCTTTGGTTCAAGAAATTAGTAAGCTGAAGGATGATCTCCAGGTTATGACCGCGAAGTGCAATAGTCTTCACCTTGAAAATCAAAAATTTCACAACATCTCGCTAGATCGTGATAACCTTCGCAAGAAGAATGAAGAATTAAAAGGTATGCCCTCGCTCTTTTTTTTTTTTTTTTTTTTTTTTTTTTTTACAACTCAAACCCTTGCTCGTCCTTCAAGTATTAAACCAGAAACGAATAATGGAGATATATCAGACGAGAATCTATCGTTGAAGAAGTTCGAGTTGAAAGAGATGCTTGGATGGAGCAGTATAATTTCTTAGATAATCTTCATACCTATGCAGCTGATCAAATAAATAACTTGTCTAAAGAGAATTTTGATTTATCGCAAAAGCAAGACTCATTAAGTAATGACTTATCTCGCCTCTCTTATGCTTTGACTAAAACTAATTTGGAGTTGGAAACTTTATCAGATGAGAATCGAACTCTTTCTCAAGAGAAACGTTCTCTGTTGAATAAGGTGGCGAGCTACTCGCAGCAGTATAACGCCTGTCAAAAGTTATGTGAAGAACACGAACAAGCTAAACATACTTTGAAAAACCAACTTGAAGAAATTACTGCCGAGAGAGATAAACTTATTCAAGGTAGAATAACCTTGAGTGTAAAAGCGAAGCAATTCCAAGAACAATGTATCAGATTAGAAAAATCCAACTCTACTTTGGCGACCGAAAATTCCATACTTATTTCCAATGAAAAGAATTTGCGATCTCGATTGAAAGGCTTAGTTGGAGATTCATTTGATGATGTCATGGATCGTTTGGGGAATAACTTCGCAGCTTTAATTCAACATCTTACTTCTCAAAAGGAAGGTAGTCAAATTATTTGACTATCTTAATTTATGTATTTATTCCATGAATGGTTTATTACCCTGAAAGTGCCAATAATGTTCAATAAGAACTTTCTCGATCTTGTGTATTTGTTATGCGGACTGCGAGAGAAAGCTTCGTTCCACTATCTCCACCCTCAGGTCTGATTATTCTAACATTCGCAAGGAAAATGGACTACTCTCCGCGCATCTTGCTCGTTCTCGCGACCGTGCAGAGCGAAGATTTGATTATATGTCTTACTGTAAAGACATAGATAGTAAGAATCATCAAAAGGCGTTGCTTCGTCAATTCTCTCTCAAAGCTGAAGTCCTTGTGAATGACATTTTGTTGTCTAAATCCCTTGCTCCCATACATGTTGATCCTTTGGAAGTAAGTGATGATGAAGTTCACTGATTCTCTGATAGTGATTATGACTATGAAAGCGGCGAAGACGTCGCTAATCTTGAAGTTATCAACAAAGATCGACTGAAAAGTTTTCGATGAGAATCCACCAACGGCGAGAATAAAGATGCTTTGAAAATATTTACGAAGAACGTCCATTGACCGGCGAAGGTGAAGGCTGAGAAAGTAATTGGTGAAGACGATAAAATTGATGTAGAGAACTAAGCTTGTTTGATAACTCTTGCTACAAGCTGTCTTTTTGTTTTGAAAGGTTAAATCCCTTGTTGGATAATCCTCTTATTTTCTTCTTCTTAATTATGACTATAATCTACGCAAGCTTATTCGCTTACATTTTTATGAAATGATTTTTACTCAGTCATCATCATTTTTGCATTGTATTCTTCACTGATGTCGATTTTTGTATTGCGACGAGGTCGCAGGCATCTCCATGAGTGAAGAAACCTACTTTTCTCGCCTTATCATTTCGGTAGTCTTTATTTTATCTCTTCTTGTGGCGACAAGGTCGCAGACCGCCTTTACATTTTCATGCAATGGCTCATTGACCTTGCCTTATCAATTTTGTGTGGTCTTCCGAGTTAGACCTCCCTAATTAGAGGTCCTCCCCCCACCTTTTATGGCGACAAAATCGCGGACGTCCTTACACTTGCATGTAAAGACCCATTGATCTTGTCTTATCATTTTCCAAGTATTTTTGCCTCTGCGGGGATGTTTTAGTTGCGACAATATGACAGGCCTAAATATCCTTGCGAACATAAAGCCCCATGACATTGCCGTCGTGCGGCGAAATCGCGGGACGTCCGTACACTTTCGTGTAAAGACCCATTGATCTCGCCTTACCCTCGCGTTAGTATTATTGCCTCTGCGGGATCATTGCACAAATATGACAAGCCTAAGTCTCCTTGCGAAAACAAAGCCTCATGACATTTGCGTCTGTTTTGACACCCCCTAATGGAGAGCGTCGCCCTTATCATCTCCCCGGTTGCCCCTTCAAGGAGGCGAAACATCGGCCATACAAGACTAGCTCCTCCCATCCGGTCTTAACAACAACCAGTTGTTTTCGCAGCCTCTTATCCCTTATACCTCTATGGTTTATGGTTACGAGACTGCACCCTAAGTGGAGTTTTCTTCGGGCGAGTGCAACGCATGCCAAGACTTGCCAAGAATGGCCAGGGTAGGTTCATCCATCCCGGCACACTGCAGCTCAACCGTGTACCTCGGCGCCTTGTGCATACACTGACTCCTTGGAAGAGACCCTCGGTCGCCCAACCAGGGTATAACCTACATATATAGTTGGGAATCCAAGGTATCTCCCCCGGATAGGCTTTCATGGGCCCCAAATCTGCATGACCCAGGTTTCAGGAGCGGTGTAACCTTCCACCTGAGCCATGTTAAGAGATACCCCCTTATATGACGCACTTTAGGTCTTACATTTGCCTCTTACGAAATATAATTCGCGAACTAGGGTGTACGCCATAAAGGTTCGTCCCATTCATTCATTCTTTTTATTCAATCATTCTTCATCATTTGCTATTTTGTCTGCGAGATATTCGCCGATTCATTCATTTAATCATTCCTTATCTCTTGTTGTTTTGTTAAGCCATTCATGACTTTTTGTTATTCTTATCGCGATCTCTTCGCGGATTCTCTCTGCATTTTATTGAATGTCGCAAATATCTGGCGAAGAAGTACTTCATCTTGATTCCTTTTGTCATCTTTCGTTATTACGGGTAATATTTCTTTAGATATAACCTATTCCATGGTCTATCCAATTTTTGTCCCACATCTCTTCCTTCGGGGTCCATCAATCTATATGCCCCTGTACCAACTACTTCTTTGACGATATAAGGTCCATCCCATTTTCTCGCCACTTGCCTCCACTTTCACGTTGATATATTGGGGTTTCTCGCAACACCAAGTCTCTGGTTGGAACTCACGTATTTTTACACGCTTGTTATATTCTCTAGCCGGTCTTGATAATTCTCCATATGTCGCAAGGCCTTTTCTCGTTTTCTTCCAATTCATCCAACTTGATTAAAATGTTGCTGCGCTAAGATTTTTATCCCAGACCTCTTTTTGGTTGTCGGAATCACGACCTCTGTTGGGAGAATCTTGCTTCAACTCCGTAAGTTAAGCAAAAGGAGACATTCTGTGGCTTCTCTTCTAGTTGTATTATAGGCCCACACTTGCATTGGGTACTTGTTCGCACCATCCTCTATTGTGTCCTTCCAACTTTTTCTTCAATATATCAGCAATTGTTTTGTTTGTTGCCTCCGCTTGGCCATTAGCTTGTGGATATAATGGAGTTGATTTTCCACATCTTATTTGAAATGCATTAAGCGGCAACTCTATATTTTGTCCTTCAAATCTTGCTTCCCATTATCGGATACCGGTTGTGCGGGGATCCCAAATCTGCATATAATATTTTCAAATATGAAAGTAAAAACATCTTTATCGCGAATGTCTTTGGACCGCTTTCACCTCTGCCCATTTTGTGAAATAATCCGTTGCGACAATTAGGTACCTTCTTTGTCCTGTTCCGGTAAAAATGGTCCCACAATATCTAAACCCCATTTTCCAAAAGGCCACACACTTCTTGAAGAATTTAATGGTGCTCCCGGTGCATGTATCTTCTTCCGTGTCTTTGACAATCTTCGCGGCGTCTGGCTATTGCTCTCGCGTCCTCATGCATATATGGCCAATAATATCCTTGCGTCTTTGCCTTGTATGCCAAAGATCTTCCGCCGCTATGATTTCTGCATCCCCACTATGCAGCATCTTCAATATGGTTTCTCCTTCTTTCCTTGTCGGACATCGAAGCGAAGGTCCATCAAAGAACGCCGATAAAGCACGCCATCTCGCAATTCATAATTTGTTGCTCGGCTCTTTAACTTGTGTGCTTCCAATCTATTTCTTGGTACCTCGCCTTTCATTAAATATGCGTGAAGTTCTATCCTCCAATCTTCCTCGCGACGTTGCATCTCATCTACCACCATCATTATATCTGCTTCTTGTCCTTCTTCTTTATTAATTGATGGCGCCGATGGCGTCGTATTTTGATATTCCTCGCGGTTGGAGTCTGTCATCATACTTGATATAAAGGCAAAAGCGTCTGCGAGTCTGTTATCTCTCCTTGATATGTGCCTCCATTTTATTTTCGGTATCTGTGTTGACAACACTTCTACAAGCTTCCTGTATTTCTGTAGGGATGGATCATTTGTAGCATACTATTACATTATCGGACGAATTGCCAATTGCGAGTCACTGGTAATTCTCACACTCTCCGATTTCATTTCTATTGCAAATCGTAAAGCATGTATTATGGCTTCGTATTCCGTTTCATTATTGGTAGACTCAAATTCCAATCTAAAAGCAAAAGCTAACTTATTGCCTTAAAGGCGAAATCATAACAATTCCCACTCCTTTACCTTCTCCATTTGATGATCCATCCACTAATATTTCCCACCGGTTTGGCTCGGTTAACAAATCTTTTGGATCTCCATGTTCTTCCTCTACATCCATCATTTCATCCTTTGCTTCATCTTCCTCCAAAGGAAATTCTGCGAAAAGTCTGCGACGACACTGTGACTTGGTTGAAGATAATATTTCATATTTGAGTTTGCAATGACTTATTTGAGCATTCCATCTTTCGACTCTTCACGATCTTTTTGAATTTTTCATTATTGACTCAATTGGTACCTTTGTTACCACCCTAACAATATGTGCCTGAAAATATATGCGAAGTTTAAATGACGCATAGACTAACGCTAGGATTAGTTTTTCAATCTTTGAATAATTTCTTTCTGCGGCATTAAAAGTTTCTTGATATAATAGATTGGTTTTTCCACTCCTGCGTCCGTTCGCAATAAAAGCGCACTTAAGGCGTGCGAAGTTGTCGCGAGATATATTAATAATTCCTCCCGGGTTACGCATACGCATAATGGATACATCCATTAAATGCTCCTTAATTCCTTGTAAAGCCTTTTCACATTCGTCCGTCCATTCGAATTTCGATCCCTTTTTTAGAACATTGAAAAAATGTTTACATTTATCAGACGACCGCGAGATGAACCTTCCTAGTGATGCTAACAATCCATTTAGCTTTTGAACATCTTTTACTGTCGCCGGCGTCGGCATGTCGCGAACTGCTTTTACTTTCTCCGGGTCAACGTGTATTCCTTCCTTTGATACAATGTAACCCAAGAACTTCCCTGACGCAACTCCGAAGGTACATTTTTCTGGGTTGACTTTGATGTTGAAACGCCTCATTTGCTCAAAAATTTCTTTCAAGTCTCGCACGTGATCTTACGCCTTCTTACTTTTTACTAGCATGTCATCTACATAGACTTCCGTGTTTTATGTATCCATTCTGCGAATACCTCTTCTACCATCCTTTGATACGTCGCTCCAGCATTTCGCAAACCGAATGGCATTTTAGTATAGCAGTATAATCCTCTTGGAGCGAAGAAAGCAGTATGCTCTTGATCCTCTTCGGCGAGTGGGATCTGGTTGTAACCTTTGTATCCATCCAGCGAGGATACCCTTTCATTCCCTGCCGCTGATTCGACTAGGCAAATATCGGCAATGGAAAAGCTGTCTTTTGGGCAGGCTTTATTTAAATCAGTGAAATCAATGCAAATCCTTATTCCTTTGTTCTTCTTTGGAACTATAACCATATTCGCTATCCATTCGGGATATTTTGCTTGTCTAATGATTCCTGCGTCCAACATCTTCTGCAACTCTTCTTCTATCGAGGGTGATATCTTTGTTGCTATCTTTCTAATTCTTTGTTTGAATGGCTTCACATTTTTATCAATTTCCAACTTGTGACAAGCTACCGATGGATCTATACCAGGCATTTCATCCATATCCCACGCGAAGATATCTTTATAATCTCGCAACAGACCAACAGTTCTTTCTTCTTCATCCGCTCCCATGTTAGTTCCAATCTTTAGCATCTTGGGTTCTTCCTTAGTTCCAATATTCACTTCTTTAGTTTGCTCTCTGCCCTTGACGTAACTGGCCTTCGGTTCTCCCATAGGGGTTGGTCCTTTCGGTTCCATCGCGGGATCATTTTCTTCTCCCGAGATCTCGCTAGGTATTCCTTTTCCTTCCTTCGCTTTGATCATGTAAACTCTGAACTCTTCTTCTTTCTTAGCCGCCCTCGCCATCTTTTTGCGGTGCTTAGATATATTCTTTTGTTTGTTTACTTGTTCCTCGCAACATTTTACTTCATTTTGATAATATATTCTTCCTTTAGCAGCATCCCCTTTGATCTCGCCTATTCCAGTTGGTGTTGGAAACTTGATACATTGATGAAGCGTCGACGCCACAGCTTTTATTGCATGTACCCATGGTCTTCCTAGTAACAAGTTATACGGTGATTCCATATCTACTATACTCAATGTCACCTGAGTTTCGATTCTTCCTAATGGAATACGTATTTTTATCTCCCCTCTAACTTTGGTTATGGATTTACCAAAACCTTGAATATTGTATCTTGCGAAAGTCATATCCTCGTCTTCATATCCCATCTTTTTGTAAGTGTGATAGAACATTATATTCACCGAGACTCCTGTATCAATTAAAACTCCATTTACCACCCATGTTTTTATTTGTGTTCTCAGATTCTTCTCTCTCCTTATACGCGTTAATTGCGATCACTAATGGAGATGGGTGATCCAAATTTTCTTTGGACATCTCTCCCGCTGTGAATGTTATCTCTTGTTTTTCCCAATCTTTCAAAGGTGATATCATTTCTCTGTCGTAACCTTCTTTCCTTCAAAATCCCGTTTGTGTATTCTTCCTCTGATATTTTCATGAAATTCACTAATCATTACTCCTGTATCTGTGTCACATACCATATCTTTTTCCCTGCTTCATCCGATCTAAGATTTTCCTTTCTCATTTTCTTGATCCAAACAACTTTAATTGCGATTTTCTTTCTTGAACCAACAAGATTAGGTCCCTGTTTCTAGCGCATATGTAGTAGCAGGTTTTCCCACACTACACCCCTCACTATATTTTGGTTAATTAGTCCATTGAAAGTTGTATAATTGAGAATGTTTATTGATTAATTTCATGAGTTGTTTACACGGGAAAAGTAGGATTACACTTAGCAAGTAAAACACTCTTAAACTTTCTCTCTCCTAATGACTTGCCCAACAATTCCAAAAAGATCTCTCTCTACAACGAGACTCACTCAACCCTATATAAAGGGTAATACATAGTGGATGACAGCTAATCTATCCTTTTATTTCGGAAATGTTCCGCGAAGTGTCGCAGATGTACAAACATTTATTCTCGCGACACTTCTTAACCCTCGCCAGGTTCCATGTCTTTCTGCTGTTTTGTGTGTCGTTATTCATCGCGTCATTTATTTTAGCTATCTGCGACTGCCTCGCGACATCGTTGTTTATTAACCCCGCGAGCCCTGCACGTTGCGATATTATGATCCTACAGTAGGAACAAAAGCCAAGAATTTGAACCGCAACTCTATTGTCCACTCCTATCGCACCATCGAAGATTTCCATGACAACGTACTCGGTAGAGTCTTTGCGAGAGACGCTAATGATAAAGAAATAATGAGTTCGGCGAGAACGACGCAGCTTAGAAAAGTGGCAGTTGAAGACTATTTCTTTCTCCGCAGATGAAGTACCAAAAGGAAGAGAAACACACGATAGCCCGTTGGTTGTGAAACTAGAGATTAACCCGAAACCAAATATGGAGAAGATGATGAGGCGAAGCTTGTTGGGCGATCAACCGAATTCTAATCGACACCTAAGTTCGGTGAATATTCTTTTCTACCATACTTACAAGACGATGGGCGGAAAAGATGAGGATTTGATTCCCTCGACATACAAGATATATGGCTTTAATGGCACTTAAAACAAACCAAGGGAGAGGTTCACATGAGAATACCTCTACAAGGATTATCAACTGATATTTTATTCTGTGTAGTTGATGTGGAATCCCCGTATAATGCACTAATTGGGAGGCCATGGCTTCATGAAATTTTGGGGATCGCCTCAACATACCATCAATGCATAAAATTTCCACACCCAAATGGCATTGGTATCATACAGGGAGATTGGAAGGAGTCGCAACGGTGCCATGAGGTCGATATAGAAAGTCACAAGAAAGAAATGCCAAAAGAAAGGGTTGGAAGCAACATGTGAGAAATGAACAGAGAAAGGAAAAACGATGGTAGACGCTATAGAAGTGAGGGCTGAACATACCCCGCGAAGTGAATGCTTGGAGACAGACCAATATTATAACAATGAAGAAGCAAAAGATATGAGGAACAAAAGGCATAAGAAGTGAATAATCAATAAAAGCAGGATGCAAAGTAACAGCTGAAGTAATGATGTACGAGAATCTCGCAGCCAAGAGTAAAATGAGAATTCGACTAAGAAAGAAAAGTGAAATACAACAAGTGAAACAGAACTGTGCGAATACTTCGCAAACAAATGTCAGCAAATAATGAAACATGAATGATTGAATGATTTAACAAATATAAATGCGCAAATGAATGGGACGAACCTTTATGGCGTACACCCTAGTTCGCGAATAACATTTCGTAAGAGGCAAATGTAAGACCTAAAGTGCGTCATATAAGGGGTATCTCTCGCCGTGGTTCAGGGGGAAGGTTACACCGCTCCCGAAGCTCGAACCATGAAAATTTGGGGCCCATGAAAGCCTATCCTAAGAGGTACCTTGGATTCCCAACTATATATGTAGGTTATACCTCGGTTGGGCGACCGAGGGTCTCTTCCTAGGAGTCGGTGTATGCTCAAGGCGCCGAGGTACACGGTTGAGCCGAGTGCCCTGGATGGATGAACCTACCCTGGCCATTCTTGGCAAGTCTTGGCATGCGTTGCACTCGCCCGAAGAAAACTCCACTTAGGGTGCGGTCTCGTAACCATAAACCCTATAGGTATAAGGGATAAGAGATTGCGAAAACAATCAAGTTGTTGTTAAGACCGGATGGGAGGAGCTAGTCTTGTATGGCCGATGTTTCGCCTCCTTGAAGGGGCAACCGGGAGATGATAAGGGCGGTGCTCTCCATTAGGGGAGTGCCAAAACAGACGCAAATGTCATGAGGCTTTGTTTTCGCAAGGAGACTTAGGCTTGTCATATTTGTGCAATGATCCTGCAGAGGCAATAATACTAACGCGAGGGTAAGGCGAGATCAATGGGTCTTTGCACAAAAGTGTACGGACGTCCTGCGATTTCGTCGCAAGACGGCAATGTCATAGGGCTTTATATTCGCAAGGATATCTAGGCCTGTCATATTGTTGCAACCAAAACATCCTGCAGAGGCAAAAATACTTGAAAAATGATAAGGCAAGATCAATGGGTCTTTACATACAAGTGTAAAGACGTCCTGCGATTTTGTCGCAATGAACGGTGGCAGGGGAGGACCTCTAATTAGGGAGGTCTGACTTGGAAGACCACACAAAATGATAAGGCAAGGTCAATGGGCCTTTGCATGAAAGTGTAGAGGCGGCTGCGACCTTGTCGCACAAAAAGAGATAGAATTCTCAATTCATAAAGATATCTGCGACCTCGTCGCGACTATACATTTCAATAACACTAAAATTATTATCCAACAAAATACATGAGGATAATTAACTTCTTCCATCGAAGATAAATACCGAGGCAAGTATGGGAATGGAAAAGATGGAATATTGTTATTCATCTTCCGATGAAAGAGTCATACATCAATAAAGATAGCCAATTATATTACAAGGAAGAACTAACAAAAAAGGGGAGTGAAGATTGAATTCATGAAAAAGAGTTCACTATAACAAAGATACAAAGAATGTACGGATATTACACGCAAAGAAAAAGAAAACAAAAAGAATTACATCTTGGGTGATTCTTCTTCTTCATCTGATTCATCAATTTTATTATTCTCATCGCGAAATTTTCTTCTTCGCCAGCCTTCACTATCGAAACTTCGAGACAGGTAGATTCTCGGGAACCTTTTCAGAAGCCCGGATATGTATGCGAGAGGGATGTTCTGGTGTTTACAAACATACTCCATGGCTCCATTATAAAACGAATAAAGATCATTATTAAAGTTTTTCACTTGTCGTTTCAAATTGTTCCTTCAACTTGGAATACTTGTTATTACGGAGGGAGAGACTCTTCGCGAGCCGTTGTTTTTCAGATTCAAGTTCTTCAATTCTCGCTGGAAAATTCCGGCGAGTTGTTCTTCTCGCATTCAAGCTCTCTAATTCTAACACGAAGCCTCTTCTCGTATTACGCAAATAAGTAACAACAAGTTAATAATTTACAAGCAATACTACGAGTAAGAAGTAGTAAGGTGTAATAAATAACCTTCTCTATCGTATATCATATCTTTAATCAAGGAAGTATGCTCGCGTGAAGACTAACATCAATACCTAGGTTATTCACGGCATTATCTAAAACTTTCGCGAGCCCAGGCGAATTCATCGTCACTATTTATAACAAGGAGGGAACGAATTTGATCTTCTCGCTCACTAAGCAAGGAATTCTCGCGAAGCAATTCATCCCGCTCAATTTGTAGTTCAAGGAGAGATTTTTGAAATGTTGCTAATGCCTCGTGCACCATTATTAGCAATGCGATCTTTATCATCTATAAGGTCACTAATTTTCTTCCTCAAAATTTTGATTTCTTTATTGGACTCGAGAAACATTCGTTTAAATTGGTTGGCAAAGACTTAAAACCAGATCTATGTTCAATTTCTAAAAGACGATATTTGGTCCAAGTTCATTTAATGAAAGGGAGTTAATTTTGTTTGATGAACTACTTAAAGAGTTGTTGAGGTGAGCGAGAAGAAGGTTATTATCCATAGGATCGGAAATGTATGGAGAAGAATAGCCTCATCGGAGAGATTATATACATCTGCATAAAGTAATAAGTTAGGTAGCAATAGGCGACCGATTAAATAAAAAATAGTAAAAGAAGGTAAAATTTTATACCATAAAGTTGCTGATTAGCGTTTTGAAGAGTGGACACCTTATCCCGTTGGGAGTCAAGTTCGGTATTTAACTTTTGAATCGTCTCGCCTTTATCGCGAGATAACGCAGCCTTCGTCTCCAATTCTCGAATCTTCTTGCTCAATTGCGAATTCTTCTTCTCAAGATTGTTGCGTCTTCTCTCAAGGTCCTGAGGCAACTACAAAGGAAGTTCTTCCAACCTATAAAAGAAGATAGAAAAATCATTAAAACATATATATATACTTAAACAATTTAAAGTTAGCGGGAAGTATGACTGTACACATACGAGAGACCCAAGTGCATTCAAAAGGTCGGGAGACACAACTCTAGAGACTCCATTGAATGAATTATTGCCTTCCAAGAAAGCAAGATTACACACGTTTGCAGAGCCCCGCAAAGAGAAGCTAGGGAGCATCTCCCATTCCTTGGAAACAGATCTGAGAAGATGTTGGATAACCGATCCATGGAAGAATCGGTCAATGGAATCTTCTTGGCGAGAGAGAATTCGATTCATGGTTATCCTCGTCGGAAGATTCGAGCTTGAGTTAAGGCGAAAGAGGATTGGACCTTTCGCTTCTTAGTTAAGGGGGCAGAGGATTTACCCCGGCGAGCGAAATGCGCTTTACCCTTACTTTTAATCTTCGCAGCAATAGTTTCTTAAACTCCAACCTTAGCATACGCGTAAAGATAAGAAACAGAGGCAACAAAATTGTTTTAAATAAGAAGAAAGGAAGTGATTCTTACTTCACTCGTAGCGATCGGAGCAATGTCGAGTATCCTCCGACGGATCCTTTTTGTACCTTCTTTTCAACCTCGGCTATCCGAGAGATTTCACAAACTCAAGAATTATAGAAAGAAAGTTACGAAAGCCAAATTTGAAGTCGGAAACATACCTCTTTCTTCTTCTCGTGCCATTTGAATTCCCAAGGATGATATCCTCGCGAGATTCTCGAGAAGAACGTGCGGGCCCGCGATATAAGGACCATTTAAAATTAAGGGTACAACCCACCATTTCTCATCTTTGGAGTGGCGAGGAGTAGTATTATTACCTGGTGCCAATCAATATCCCGCATGACCAATTTATCCTCGAGACATTATCCTTTTTCTTCAAAGAACGCCCCAAATAGATTTCGCATTCACCATAGTTATCACCGAGTAATTTTCAAAAAAGTTTTCCACAAAGTATCTCTCAACAGCTATTTCCAAGTCTCACAATTTGGGATTTCTCGACAGAGTTAGAGTATAAAGATCCTTTGCTCACACCCGCGGTTCGCGAACTCAAGCATCAAAGTAATACAATCGCCACTTAATTGATAAATGGCCCGAGAGAATTTTTCATGGGCCAAAATTTCATAAAATAAAGGTAGCTCGTGATTGTACAAGGGAATAAGAAGTCCCGCGAGAAGCCGACCGAGCGAGACTATAATCTTTTGATCATCACATTGATGATCGTAGAAAAGCTTTAAAAGAATAGATGAAGGTTCTTGATCGTGAATGGTCGATAGAGTGAAACCTTTCTCGAGCAACTTCGTTGAACTTCATCAAAAGAAACTTTGTATGCACGATTAATGGCAGCCATTATCGAGTATGGGAATGGATGGGAGGTTAAAGATTAAGATCGATGCTAGAAAAAGACGAAGAGAAGATTTGCGCAGTGCGGGAGCGCAAATTGCGGAAGGAGAAAATCAAAGAAGTTGCAGAGAGAAACTAAAGAATGAAAAGGAGGGGAAAAGAAAACTATATATAGGAAAAAAGATCCTCGAGAAAAACGAGGTCATTTAATGCGAGAAGAGACATGAACGGTCAAGAATAAACGGTTGGAAGAGACGTGTCGAAAAAGGGCTTTAATGGTTAAAAATCGTACCTGAGTCGGAGCCGAAACGTATAAAGACAAGCAATTGCGAGCGAATAAAAAACATCGCTCTCATGATATTCTCCCTTCGCAAGAAAAGTATGAGGAGAGACAGAGACGCAAAACTTTAACATCGCAAAAGAATAGAGGCAAGTACGTACTTTTCAAGTACAAAGTATTCTTCCGCTCGTTCCTTCATCAGCGAAGACCAAAGATTATTACAACAACAGATTTTTCCTTAAAAATCGCTCTTCAAGCAATATTCAAGGAAAAAGAGGCAAGATGTAGGATCATAATATCGCAACGTACAGGGCTCGCGGGGTTAATAAACGACGATGTCGCGAGGAAGTCGCAGACAGCTAAAATAAACGACGCGATGAATAACGACACACAAAACAAAGAAAAGACATGGAACTGGGCGAGGGTTAAGAAGTGTCGCGAGAATAAATGTTTGTACATCTGCGACACTTCGCTGGAACATTTCCGAAATAAAAGGATAGATTAGTCACATCCACCGTGTATTACCCTATATAAAGGGCTAAGTGAGTCTGTTGTAGAGAGAGATCTTTTTGGAATTTTTGGGCAAGTCATTAGGAGAGAGAAAGTTTAAGAGTGTTTTACTTGCTAAGTGTAATCCTACTTTTCCTGTGTAGACAACTCATGAAATTAATCAATTAACATTCTCAATTATGCAACTTTCAATGGATTAATTAACCAAAATATAGTGAGGGGTGTAGTGTGGGAAAACCTGCTACTACAACCACCATCAACATTAAGTCTCCTCCTTAGTACGTAACAGTGACATTGTTGTGGGGTAAGCACTAGATGGTGACATACGAAGATAAAAATCAAAAGGTCAAGACATGGAGAGGTTACCAGGAAAAGTTTGACCAACTTTTGGCACCATCTACTTCTTCATCAGTGATGGATTCATGAATTGTTTGCCCGGGAATAAGTTAAAGACCGTCAATCGATGGAGCAAAAGTCTGAAAAGAAATAACAAACCTTGGTCTCGTGATCCTAATTGCACGGGCAAAGTCATGACACAAGGAGCGCTAACAACTCACCAAAGAAACGACTGGGGACTACACATCATTTGCTAACATCCTGTAGTCCTTACTTCTGGGTTCTCCACTCCCGTAGACTTTCTTCCATTTCCGTGGAGTATACATTGATCCGGGATCTCACTACACGATCATCCTATGGTAAAGCTAATGAAATAACCAGGAGTACAACTTAGTATGAAGGATCTGTCACCATCACTCAGAGGTCCCAGAAGTACCATTTCTTAAAGTTTCGTCCGTAGAGATATTATCTCTGGAAACACCATCTTTGGAAGTGTCATCATGGGAGTCAGTCATTCTTTCAAAGTGGCTACTTCAGCACATCGTTCATACAAAGCGCAGGATTTGACAGAACAATGAGTCATGGAATAAAGGTGCTCACAACAGCGTCTACAAAATGGTAACCATCCAACTCTTACCTATTTACAATTTCACTAGATGTAGTGATTACAATCTCGAGAATTTGTTCGCTCCTTCAAACCTGCAAAGACGAACAAAATTCGTTATTCAAAACCATAACGTGATTTTCATAAAACTGTGAAAAATTCACGAAACTTCCATTGTGTGAGCAATTCACATTATTTTTCACCGTGTGAGCGACTCCCCACCGAGTGAACACTCATTGATTTTGTGCATACATTATCAGATCACAAAATCCATACAAACCGTATTTTATCAAAAATTGCTTACTTCTAGCAATTGATGAAAATCAAAATTTTAATTTCACATAAATTTCCACCGAGTGAACATTCATCGATTTTCGTGCATACCCTCTTAAAATCACGAAATTCACGAAAACATTATTGTTTGCTTTTAACAATTGTTTAAAATCAAAACTTAATTTACAAAATCATTAAAATCGTGAACAATCCACGTAAAATTTTTACTCTGTGAACATTCACTGGTTTTTCAAAATTGGACAGACGTCCATTCTACAATTGTGAAAACTTACACACAAACATTATTTCACCGTGAATAATTGTCTACTTTTAACAGTTGTTCAAAAAAATCAAAACATTGATTTTACAAAATATATATTTTAACGTGAAACTCACATAACTTTGAAAATATATGTATATATATTTTTGCTCCCTCTCGCGAGCATCCGTCTTTGAAACGAGAGCATATGAAAGCTCACATATCAAAAATAAATTTTTTTTCATGAAAGCTCATAGACAAAATTTTTATTACTAACAGACGCACGTCTATTAAAAAAAAAAAAAAAAAAAAAAAAAAAATTTTTCTCTCGTTCGAGCATCCACCTTTGAAATGAGAGTTTATTCCCTTTTGTGAAATCTCACATAAACAATTTTGGTTTCGTGAAATCATGATGCATGTTTCTGACACGGCTTTTAGGCAAGCAACGATTCATATTTTACGAAGCCACGGTGAATATGCCTTTTGAAAAGCCTCCACTAGCTGAGCGTTCGATCCCTAGCATTTCGTCGTGCCCTCTATGTAGAATAACATAATTGGGCGGTTCTCCGTAGATTGAGAGCAATAACGCCTTCCGGACGTCGGTGATACTCAGTGTTCCCTGACTACATGAGAGAGGTCGTGTATAGACCTAGGCGGTTCTCCGTAAGATTGAGAGCAATAACGTCTTCAGGACTTCGGCAACACTCGCTGTTTCACTGACTATACGCAAGAGATTAAATTCTACCGTGACATTCACCACTTAATTCCTAGAAGATAATCTATCTTATCTCGTTACTCCTATTTCATGATCGAAATGGTAATAGATAAATGTATTACTCCGATTTCATGATCGAATCCACGGCTGATCTCATGAAATGGTAATAGATATTACTCTGATTTCATGGTCGAACCCACGGCCGGTCTCATGAAATGGTAATATCACCACTTATTTTATTACTCCGATTTCATGGTCGAATCCACGGCTGATCTCATGGAATGGTAATAGATAATCTCATTACTCCGATTTCATGATCGAATCCACTACTGATCTCATGAGATGGTAATAACTACT
Organism: Papaver armeniacum; assembly: GCA_023531295.1. Taxonomy (NCBI): domain Eukaryota; kingdom Viridiplantae; phylum Streptophyta; class Magnoliopsida; order Ranunculales; family Papaveraceae; genus Papaver; species Papaver armeniacum. Next base: position 67,981 of record JAJJWW010002640.1, on the reverse strand, counting down.
TTCATTACTCCGATTCTGTGGTCGAATCCACGATCCCACGGAATGGTAATACCTATTTTATTATTCCGAATTCATGGTCGAATCCACGGCTGATCCTATGAATTGATAATAAAAACTACTCACTTTTATTACTCAGCTTCATGAATCATTCTCCACTGAATTGCATGAATTAGTAATAAATACTCAACAATCGGGCATCTGTACTACCACTGAGTAAGCCCCATAAAAGGGTGCGAGTGTACTCGACAATGATGCACGAACGAGCACCCAAATGCGCGAACGCGCATCCAAAATATGGACAAATGAGGAATCCCGCACAAAACAGGAGAGAGAAAATAATAACATCAAAATAATAGAGAAGCGCCCATGGGCCGGGCCCACCGGCCGGCCGTGCCCTAGCCGTGTCCGGTCACATGCTTCCTCCATTATTTTCCATATTTTTGTTGTTTTCATAAACTCATGAAGACTCCTCCATTCCAGCAACTTTCCTTGTTTGAGCAAAACTCGTGGTTTCTCCATATTTTCATGGTTTCTCCATATTTTTGTGGGATTTCACAAAAGAAATAATAATATAAAATAGGGAAAGGTGTTGCGGGACCGGGCAACATAGCCAGCCGGCCATGCCCTAGCCGTGGCCGGTCCCACACCTTGCAATCCCTAATCTTTCATAAGTTGTTATTTTTCTCATCTTGTGAAACTCCCCAGTTTTAGCAAAATTCATGGTTTCTCCATATTTTCTCAAATATTGCGCGAACCATGAAAAAGCCAAAAGTCAACATGGTCACACGACCGACTAGGCTACTCATGAAAAATAAATTAAAATATTATTATTTTAATATTCACAAAATATTGATCAAACGAGCATACTTGCTCATTCGAGCAAAATCGAGGATTTCAGTCAAAGATCGAACGCTTCTGAAAATCCGAAATATTGCTCAAAAGCACATCAGAAAATGATGAAACTCTCATAACGGAGACACGGGCATTATGGAAACACGGGCATGCTCCCTTGACCGACCAAGGGTGGCTCTAAGGCTTGCAACAATCCGGCCCCACACGTTTTCACACTTTTAGACCTAATTTGTGCAATCGCTCATCCAAAATCTTCACAACTAAATCAGAGTTTGTGCAAACGCCCACCAGGTGGTCCCACGGCCACCAAGGGTGGTCTCACGCCATCTTGATCGGTCCCTCACTTTTCTATAATTAGGTTTTCTCACCTAATTCTCAATCGAGCGTTATTTCAATAAATGATGAAACCGGCATTTAATCATCATTCCTTCACCAACTGGTCAACTCAGGACCCTGGTGTAACGGTCACTCGAGAAATTGGGCATCACATGGACGTCCATAGTCCCATGTGGTCGGTCCCTCCTTCGCTCATGACCTATTTTCAGCAATTCATCAATCAATGAGCAATTGCTCAAAATTAGGGTTTCGAACAAACGCTCAACAAATCACCATTCTGAGCAAGTTCAAACACTAAATAAATTTATGTTAATCCAACAAACAACACACGGATTAATTATATAATGTTCGGTAATCTACCAATATTTTAATATTTTATTGGGTCACGTCACCAATAAATAAATAATTTGTCGAATTGAGCAATATTTCCTCAATTGCTCAATGATCAGTAATTTATCAGTAATTCTTCGAATTGAGCAATACTTGCTCAATTGCTCGAATATTGATCCAACTGTCAATATTCAGTAATCCAAAGATTTGCTAAGTTGCTCGAATATTGATCCAACTATCAATATTCAGTAATTCATCAATAATATGTCGAATTGAGCAATACTTGCTCACTTGCTCGAATATTGATCCAACTATCAATATTCAGTAATTCGTCGAATAGAGCAATACTTGCTCACTTTCTCGAATATTATCTAACTATCAATATTCAGTAATTCGTTGAATTGAGCGATACTTGCCCAATTGTCCAACTATCAATACTCTCCGTTGAATCGAGCAATGCTTGATCAAATGCTCGAATTTACAATAATTGCGCACGAGCAATGCCAACATAAGAACTAACACGTTCAAATCCATGAATCGCTGAGCAATCGCCAATCATGTGCGATTCAACAAAACTTAGATTCTAAACAGTCAACTGACTAATAAATACACGTCTGTCATACAGACTCCACGATTCGTGAGACTTTAATCACGTCACATGGGGGATATCCATTAGGGTTTTGGTCTGGCGGCCTACGGCACGTGGATTCATCCACGATGAGAAATGTGAGTAAGTCGTGAAACGGTTGAGGGAGTTAGCAAAGTATTGAGTGGACCGTTAACCAAGTCTCCGTATGACCTGGAACTGGTTTCACCACGATCTTCCACTTTCCCACTCTTTCACTCATGAAACTGTCACACTTACTGGGATCAATGTGTTCGCTATTCTGACAATATAAATAAGTCTCTGGATCCACGATTGAACAACAACAATTTTTCGAGCAATCACTCTCAGAAATTACATCAATCGCTCAAAACTTATACACAGAACTCAACTTCAGCAGTTCTTCAATTTGCAGAAACCTTCAACACATCCACAATCCTTGATCATCATTGATCCCATACAATTCTCAGCTTCCCTCCTACAAATCAACCCATCTCCTTCTTTGTGACCGAATTGACTCTAGAACGACCATTGTCTTGGTTTAGGCCGGAGTCATACAGATTGATCTCTCGAATCTAAGCACTCCCTTTGCAGTGTATCTGTGTGAGGTTCAGCAGTTTTTCTCGGTTGAGGAGTCTCGACAGCACGTTCGACTCTTCACTTTCCAAAAAAACCAGCGAACCGTTTTTCCACATCCACAGATTGGCGACCACAGTGGGAGATTAATCTCTCGGTTTCTATATCTCATTCTCACAAAGATGGTTGATCTTAGGTCAGGTTCAGTTACTAATCCTAACCCAAACAATGCTAGCACTAGCAACAGCGGTGGTACTCCAGAAACCGTTCCTACTACCAACACCGGTGTTGTTGATACCACTCCTCCTCAAACCAACATTGGAAGCAATCCACTCTTCGTCCGGTCTCCCGAAGAGATCAGAGAAAATCCACATACTATCGCTGATCTCATGAAGGTTCTGGAAGTTCTCGCCAAGAGTCAAACTGATATGGCTGCTACTCAGAAGGATCTATGTAACTACCTCAAAACTCTCACTGACAAGATGTCAGATAAAACTCAGGAAAAGGGAAAAAACAAGGACACATATCCAACTACGGATCCTGAAGTTATTCCAGTCCCTGACGACAATGAAACCCGCAAAGCTGCAGAACCTAAACCTACCAGTTTCATCACCCGTGAAGATCTGGAACGTTTTATGGAGAATCGAGGAAAGGGCCATACACCATCCGTGCACCGTCATCAACCTCCATATCCCGCTGCTACACAAAGAATCCCTCTCCCAAAGGGCTACACTTATCCAACGTTCACACTCTACAATGGAACGGGGAATGCTCGAGAACATGTTTCTTGATTCTTGGAAGCATTAGGAGAGCATGAACACAACCATGTTGTCCGTTTGAAGGAGTTTTCAAAATTCCTGATGGTCCGAGTATATACTTGGTATAACAACATTGCACCTGGGAGAATCACTAGTTGGGAGAAATGGTTAATGCCTTCTACGGGAAATACTTTTTCTTCTCAGAGCATATTGCTCTATCTGACTTTGGAAGAATGTCTCAGAAAAATAATGAACATCTGAACGACTATGTGAAGAGGTTCAGAGTCCAATCTTTGGATTTTCATGACCTGAATGTCAGTGAACTACATGCGGTGGTCTTGTGCATCAACGGAATGATCCCGGTCTACAGAGCCTTTCTGGGAAATCTCCGGTTCCAGAATTTCTCAGAGCTTCATGAAGCAGCCAAACGATCAGCGACTACTGCACCTATTTTACTGAAAAGAGCAAAGTCTGCAAGGTCGAGGAACCTCGGAGTAGACGAAGCCTAGTCAACAATTAGTACAATCTACAGCCTTCAACAAACGTTGTTGCTAAAAGGAATAAAAGGAAAGCCGAGACACAGTATCGGAACGCTTCTCCAACATCCCAGGCTCCTCTGAAGGCACAAGGAAAAGATAACCAATCCTGAATTGCACAACCCCAACCCGACATCAATGAATGGGGAAATGATCAGAACAGACTCAAACTTCTCTCTTCTCATGAAGGAGTGATCGAGTTACTAGAATTCTGGGTTCAAGATGGTGCAATCAAATTGTCGTTCATCAGAAGAGAGCCAACTGGAGAATCCCAGGTACTATTGCCTCCATGGATTCATCAATCATTCAATAAGTAGCTACAATATTTTGAATCACATCTTCAAAGAGAAGGTTGATCGACAATACCTTCAACTGGGGACTGAAGGAGTACGCATGACCCTCTCCCAATCAAGACCTGCACTCTCTCTGAATAACCTATCAAAGGGGCAGTTCAATCCTTGGTCGAACATATATTCTCTATCCGTCAAAGGCACAAAGGAAAGACATATTCAAAGCACCGAATTACATTGTGTCAGACGTCTGTCCATCCCGGAAATACTCCTTGAACCTTCATCCACGGACAAGAAGATGCAAGACTGGGGACTGCTTACCACAGTCCATCTCTGAGGAGATGAATTCAGAAGAATGATTGATCGATGCTAACACCGCCATCAACATCATTCCACTGAAAACCCTAAGACGGATCATTCGACGAGAAGCTACTCATGATCCCATATCAATCAGAAACCATGAAGGAACGCTCAGAGATACTTGTGGCTACATCACTCTCAAAGTGAACATAAGTTCAACAAATCAAGTTTCATATAATCAGGAAGATCCAAGATATGACATGTTCTGCAGACGAGCGTGGATCCACGCTAAAAATATGGCTACTGACAAAGCGCCTTTAGTTGCACATATCTCAAATGAAGAAAGTTCTGATCCAGAAGATTTAGCGGACATCCCATCAACAGAGCACTTGTAGGAATTTCGAACTTTGACGAGATTGAAGCAAGAACCTGCAAAAGATGCATAGACATTCATCAAGAGGTTCCGCACTCAGGCAAGTCTCATTCCATGTCTATGTCATTTATTTCCTCACATGTTATCCTAGCATGGGAACTCAATTCTGCTAGCAACTCTACAAGACATTATGAGTGGTAGCTTCACCGTATTAGTATTTTACCAAGTGGTGAATCTGACGTTTCTCCGAATTGAACATTGAGACATTCATTACTGAGATGATGTCCAAACATTGCAAAGAACACTTTGGGCATTTCTCCATAGCCTTGCATGAGTGTCCATGTGTCCCACAAAGTAAAAAACTCTGTGTCCGCACAAGTGTTGAATCCCACTACCACAACGAAAGGAATGCTGAATCAACAGAAGATACTCGATCAAACCTAAGATGTTCGATGCTTAAAGGATATGACGCTTCAACGCTCAAGCATCTATGAAGCCTTCAAATTGTACTCCCAATCAAAGAGTACACCTTCGATAATGATACCTCTGGATTCAACACAAATATCTCGACAATGATTCAACACCAAGACGATCAAAGTGTAACTGAACTACAATCGATAAGTCTTCATTATCCCATGATAAGACTTCTGAAGCAGATGCAACGTCATTCATCCATGGATGACACAAACTCCTTCAACATACACCAGGGACTTGATCTTATTGGAATTTTCAACTTGATGTGATTCCATGAATCTTCATCGACGTGACTTATCTACATTACAAATCACTGCACGACTGAGGAACTTCATCTCTTCACCACAATGAAGACCGGTTTTATCTTCCACAATAACGCCGATTCACTGATGAAGCCAGTTCACAGTAAAGTCATATTGTTTAAGAGAATTATGGATGATCAATACACCTTCACCTTGGGAATGCTCAACCCGCCAACTAGTTCGTGAATGTAAAAGCTCACTGGATGGAGGAGCAAAGATTATGTTGATAATCATGGTTCTAGTCTTTTCGGTCTCTGGAGAAACTTCAACCACGGTATCAGCATCAACAATAATCTCTAGAGGAACACCATACATTATCTCAGCATCAATAAGGATCTCCGGAGCGTAATCATTCGTGATCTCAGCATCAACAACGGTCTCAGGAGCAACATTCTCATGACAAGGCTTCATCAACTAACCATTCTTTGAAGTGTTACACATGAAGCAGACTTCTCCAAGAACTAATGATTCATATCAAGATGTGCAAGCATGATGACATGTTCACATGAAAGTATTCCCAAAGCTTGCACGACTGGCGAACACAATCCAAAGTCTTCCACAATATGTTCTCATCGCCTTTACAAATTAGATACGACACACTTCAGTCCATGGGTTTACAAAAACGTACCAATAAATGAGGAATGGGACAATACTTCCTCAACTAAATATGTTCGCCTATGTATCTTATACAACATAACAAAAGGGCGCATCAATCGGACATATGAGCTGAAAGATATGGCCTTTACCGTCAGCTCTACGAAATCTGAAAAAATTTGTATGGGATTACAAATTACAAATGTGCACGCTTCGTTGTCTCAACCCCAAATTGATTGATTCTTTTCTCATGTGATAACTCAATCTCTTAGCTTCAAAAGTTGGGGTCAAGCACCGAATTCCGACGTCGTATGAGGTTCCTACAGCTTCCAGAGCATACAACATGCAAGCAGTAATTCTTGGACGGGATTCATAACTTCCACAGTCGATCGGTGTCTACTAGGTCTTTCCACTAAGTCCTTCATCAAGGTACCTCCAACTTCGACCACCTCGGTCTTTACATCAAATTTTCTATCCGGGTCTTCTATCTAGGTCTTGCCAGAAGAAGGGAAAACGAAAGAGAGAGATTCAACAAAATACCGGGGACTGACGGTCCACTGATCATGACGACCAATTTCACAATCCAACACTCGTGGTGCCGGGCTCTCCAGTGCTAATCAATCATCGTAAAATGAATGCTACCACTGGGACATGCCCCCATGGTCATTACATCATCCCCTCTTGAGAACAACCTCAGTTATGGTCCCGTGATCAGGGTTTCAGAAGTGATGTTTCTACGACTGATAGAAACAAGATGGCACTGCAAGCACCATGCTCATGTATCAATCAAGGGGTCCTGATCTCAAATGAATCAATGATATTAAAATCCTCCATCAACCTTTCAAGACACATTCGAATGGTCTAAAAACACAACATGAGTGTTTTACAGCAAGCTCGTCTGAGATGATTTTACACTGTCCTGTGGAAAACGACGAGCTGGGAGTAATTGGTGAAGAATCTAGGGATGGGTCATATACTATTCTCTTCGTATGGATTTCCTCTACAACATATCCAAAATTAAAAGCAATTGAAGAAACGAGCAAGGGGATGTGGCCAAAACATTGGACAACATACAATCTGAAAAAGTTCTGAAAGTCTCCTGGAAGTTTACTGTTTAGCCTTTTTCAGGCCCTAAACATGCTCAAAACTCAAATAGATTCTTTGAAAAATCTTGGAAATTTTCTGGGCTTGAAGATACATATGCAGATCGCGAAAATCCGACTTCGAACGAAGATTCTACGGTGTTTTTGCTAAAAGGCTGAAGTCTGAAATTTTCTGGTGACGTATTTCAGCAAAATTACTCGTATACTCACATGTTTGCTTTTAACAATTGTTTAAAATCAAAACTTGATTTTACAAAATATTTAAAATCATGAACAATCCACGTAAAATTTTTACTCTGTGAACATTCACTGGTTTTTCAAAATTGGACAGACGTCCATTCTACAATTGTGAAAACTTACACACAAACATTATTTCACCGTAAATAATTGTCTACTTTCAACAGTTGTTCAAAAAATCAAAACATTGATTTTACAAAATATATATTTTAACGTGAAACTCACATAACTTTGAAAGTATATGTATATATTTTTTTGCTCCCTCTCGCGAGCATCCGTCTTTGAAACGAGAGCATATGAAAGCTCACATATCGAAAATAATTTTTTTTTCATGAAAGCTCATAGACAAAAAATTTATTACTAACAGACGCACGTCTATATATATATAAATTAAAAAAAAAAAAAAATCTCGTTCGAGCATCCACCTTTGAAATGAGAGTTTATTCCCTTTTGTGAAATCTCACATAAACAATTTTGGTTTCGTGAAAGCTCATAGACAAAATTTTATGTCATTAGACTCTGGTCTATTTTTTTTGTTTCTTAAACTAATGAATGAACGTCTGTTCTTAAAACAAGGATTTCCTTTTTGGGTCCGAGCCCGTAAACGCTAAACCGACCAAAACTGGACTTTTGACCGACCAAATCAGCGATGCTTCATCTCTCCGTGCTCACGGAAATCACACTCTATCATACCATCAGGGTCCTCACCCCAAAAATTTGCTCGTACATGACACCATTGGAGAAAATCGAGGATTCTGATAATACCTTTGTAGACCGAGTTCGACCACTGATCTCGTCGACTGAAAATCACCATTTAATGCTTACTGCGGAACATGACTGTCCCTCACTAAGCATGGGACTTAATGTAGATGGTGGATTTTCAACAAAGGGCAAAACCGTAAAATCATGATGCATGTTTTTGACACGGCTTTTAGGCAAGCAACGATTCATATTTTACGAAGCCACGGTGAATATGCCTTTCGAAAAGCCTCCACTAGCTGAGCGTTCGATCCCTAACATTTCGTCGTGCCCTCAATGTATAATAACATAATTGGGCGGTTGACCGGTTGTCAGCCCGTCAAAAATAATTTCACTTTCTCACTCTACTAAATATAAATGAAGTACGTGATAAGAAAGAGTTCGTATCCACAGAGAGGCAATTGTTGTTATAAAATTTCAGTTTCTAAAGTAACCAAGGGGGGATTTTTGTTTTATCTAAGCAATAAAAATAATTGAAAGCAATAAAATAATTTGAATAATCAATAAGGAGAAGATATTGGTCACGGGATAGTATCATTCACAAACATGTATTTTCATCAATGATTAGAATTGATAATTTAATCTCTCATTTACTAAAAGTCCTAGGATACCTTGATCGCAAGAATATCCCGCTAATTCCATGATTTCATCACAACCACATTAAAAGATGCATATGTGAATTCTTCCTAGAAAGCAACCTAAAGTGTAAAAGCACAATTAAGTTTAATTCCCTCAAAGCACTAAGTTCTATGGAATAAGACTAATCAAGGCAATCAAACGTGTAAAAGCACTAATTCAATTTTACCGAGGTTATGATTCATATGCAATTATAAAGATGTATCACTACAAGTAATAACCACACTATGCTACTTAGAATCAGGGGTAAACAACTATTTCGTATTGAAAACCCTAATCTAGCAATAGAGATGAATGTAAATCGGATTGATTCCGGACTCAACCAACCAAACAATCAAATCATATGACAATATTAATAATGAATCATAAACAATAAAGTGTTGAGACAAAACTAATTCATAGATTCAAATAACATGTTGAGAAATCAACTTTATCCCATAACCAATAATATGTGTTTAGCTACTCATAGCTATGGAGTTCATCATAAAAATATTAATTGAATAGAAGAAGATGAACAAAAGCAAACCCTAGTAGCGTAAACAAAAGCAGCTCTCTCCAAGTTCCAAGAATAATACGTGATACCCAAAGTTGTAAAAGTCTTTCCTTTAAATAGCTCTATTGTTTCCAAAATTAGGTCTAATCTCAAAGGTCCAATAGATAGAAGTCCACCAAGCCCATATGTGAGAAAAACCCATGTAGAAAATATGCCCCAAAAACTGTCACCGGAAAACTCGTATTATGGCCGGAAATTGGATGGAGAAGTGACCGGAAAATGGCTCAGGTGACCGGCAAAGTCCACCCGGTCACCGATCAACGATTCAAATCGGCCAGGTCAACTCAGTCAAATCACTGAGTCAAATCGGGTAGTCAACTGAGTTAGGTTCGAGTCAGGGCTGAGTCTGGTCTTCTGGCTCAGCTGAGTGGGTTAGTTGCCAAGCCAAAGCAGTTTGCACATGCCATGACCTCTGTTGCACCATGATAACGCATTATGGCTTCAGTGTTGCACCTCATGCCTGCCATTTCACTAGCTGATAGGGTGTAGAATACATCCTATTTACTATCTATTGTTTATGCTTTCTTTGCTATTTTTTCTTATAAATTATGTATTTTACGCTTGTTTTGAGTTTTATAGCTACTATGGAGTCGCACGAACGAAAAGAAGAAGAAACCATCCAAAGTTACGCTAAAGGGTGTAATTGTCATTTCACAAGCAAGTAAGATATGGAGCCCAGTCAAGGTTAAGGGGCGACTCTTTTGGGAGAAGCAATATAGACAGGCCAGTCAAGGTTAAGGGGGATGGAAACTTGGCTAGCCCTTATCAGAATTGACCACCTAATATAGGCACCCATCTGGGGTGGCTCTTATGTGGGCGTATCGATCCCAAATCATTACACAACCCTAGAATCAAGAGATTTCTCTCAGTCTCATTTACTCGTTTTTCTTCCACCTGAGATTGAGAAAGAGATAACAAAAGCAATGCACACGCCGTCATTGCAGAGATCAAAAAAGAAATTGAAGAACCGATCGAAAGTGAGGAATCGCAAAGACCAAATTACTGGAATCGTTACCAAGACTAGATCAAGAAGAAATGAAGAAATTAGGTTTCATGTCTGTAATTGAAGAGAAGACGCATTATGAAACGGATCTGGTGAGTTCGAGTTGGTAATGCTGGGTAATAGAATAGAGATGGGTATGTATTGAATAGTTGTTGCTGTTAATCGAGATCGATTGGAAGGAGGGATTGAGTCTGTTGTTGATTCAGGAGATGAATAAGAACCATGGGTTTTGAGAAGAATTACCAAATGAGCTATGGAGATTACAAGGAAGATATGGCAGAATGAAAGATAGCGACAGATGAGGTTAGGGTTCTCAAATAGAAAGTACAGGGGTCGAACTGAGATGGAATTTGAGATCTCATAAAAGGGTTTGTGGTTTGAGTTTTGCTGTGATTGAAGGTTGAATCTGACAGAGAAGAAATAAGGCTGCAAGATGGAATTATGTGGAGCAACCGGTATTAGTGGTCTCAAGTGAAGAGTGAAAGAATGGGGATGTGAAGTCAGCACTGGATTGAGTACGGAAATGGTTGAAATCAGAGATGGGTTCTGGTGCTGTTGGTAGCTGTTGTTTGAAGAACTGGAATTTGAGTTCAACAGAGAGATGGGTTTGTGGAATTGAAAGCAGTGGTGCTGTTGATTGGTTCGAGAGATGAACTCAGATAGAGATTGAAGATGTTGTATCAGAGATATGAGATTCACAGAAGAAAGAAAATCTTGGCTTGTGTTATAATGGGTTTGATGCTGAGCTGATGGTAGTTGATCTTGGTGTTGATAACAATGCGAAGTAGCCAAAATGAATGCTGCAATGATGCCTTGAACAGACAAGGAAGAAAAAGATGGATCTGTCATAGATTGAAAATGGGTTTGTGAGATTGCTGGGATATCTGCTGCTGCAATCGATTGAGAGAAGATTAAAATGGGTTTTGTCTGATATTGATGGTTCATCTGAGTTCAATAGAGAATTGAAGTAGCAGTGAAGAAGTTGCTAAAATGGGTTTGTCATGAGCAAGATAACAGAGAGAAAGAATGTTGCAGCTGTTACATCAAGCATCAGGAAGAGATGGTGGATATTGCTATGAGCAACAGGGATGAGTGAGAGTTCCAGTTCAGATTGCTATGAAGATGGAAATTGATATGAAATTGGAGATGGTTCTGTGTTGGTGTTTGATGCGTGTCGTAGGTGCAATCAAATTAATATCTTATTTCCACTCAATTAAAAATAATATAATGGAAGTCAAGTTCGTTCCCACGAGGAGCAAGAGATTCTAGTTGTAAAAATTGTCACAAAAGGGGGGATGTATAAAGCAAAAGAAAATAAACAAAGCAATTAAAAGATAAAGTTGAAATCAATAAGAGAGACAAGATCAAGGAATCCTTCTTCGTTGCAAAACAATGATTCAAGTTATGTTCTTTTCTACTTGTTATTAGTCACAAATTATCACCAACCGTAGGTAAAGCAGGTAGATCAGTGCTAAACCCCTAAATCCCTTGTATCACCGGATACGGAAGTTCTCGACTACCGGATTCTATTTACCAAACCACCTAGGAGTAGATCACTCTAGATGTAATTTAAATAAACGCATTAAGATTTATGAACTTATTAGGTCAATATTAGTAGTTAGACTCTTAGATCAAGGTCTACTTGCTAACGTTGTTTTCACACAAAATTGCTCCATGGAATCCCTCCGCAAGGTCTCGTGTTTGCTACTTATGTAAAGAGTCAAGAAACGATTACTTATCCCCTAACTTTCACTAGCTTTAGATCAAATTAACAAATCAATTTAGCGTGCACTCTAAACAATCTATCAATCAATCATGAATGAATAAACATTCCTATTAGTAAAAACAAACGATAATCATGTGAAAAACTTCAAGATAGAATTGAAACAAAACTCAAATCATGTATTAAGAACTAGGAAATCATCCTCAATCAATAATAAAATTAGCTACTCATGTTTTTGAAATTCACACAAAAAAATTAAAAGGAGAATTTTCAAGTTCACACAAATAATTAAGATGAAGAATTGAAAGCAAAAACACAAGTGTTGTGTGTGTAGAGAGATGTGTAAAAGATATGTAAAAGTGTGTAGAGAACTTCTCTACTTATAGGCTTCAATGTTCTCCAAATCTTCCAAGGAATAGAATCCCTTTCCTTTAATAATTCAATTTCCAAATTCAAGTCTTTCTCATCTTCCATCTTCTCTTTCCAAATTTGAGCCAAATTCTCCATCCAATTCCAAGTCCAAGTCTTCACACCCATGAGAAGAATCCACACAAAAATCAGAATTTTGGTCGCCGGAAAGCTGGTATTATGGCCGGAATTTGGCCGGACTCCGGCAAGAATAGTCGTCGCCGGCCACTGGAATCTTCTTCTCCGTCAAAGGAATATTCCGTTGAAGTTCCGTTAGAGATAACGGTCAAACGGGTCAAACCGTTAGTCCACTGGGTCAAAGGGGGGAGTGAGTCAGTCACTGAGTCAGCTTCTAACTCAGCTGATTGGTCTAACTGGGTTGAGGTGGATCGGCTTCTGGATCGTCATCTGAATCATTGAGTTGACTCGCCGGAGGGAAAATTCAGACAGAGTTTCCTTTGTTTTCTGGGCATTCTCAGGCCAATTTCAGGACGATTTGTCTTCAATTCCTGCACAATTCCTAGGCATACATCTATTGAGTTCAACAACTTTACTTCATACCACTCATCCATTCACAATTGCTGCTTCAGACATCTTCCAATACCTTGTTCAGCTGCATCTTCAATGAATCCAACCACGACCCTGTAAACCATTCCAATCACCGATTCTTCATAATTTCTTCTGCAACTGACCCAACAATTCTTCCTCCAACACATAGCCCATTTCATACATTTGAGCTTCTTCTTGTCTCAATTTGACAAAGAACAACACAAAATCAATCTTCTCTCGCTTATTTCTTCATCTCCATTTCCACGAATCGATTGCAACAAAGAAGATCGATTTACATCTCTGGATCTCAATCACCTCACAGCAGCAGCCATCAACATCGCCTCCAGATCGAACCCAAAAAACTCCATCAACTTCTCTGCTTCTTCAATTCACCTCTCTGTGTTGAATAACAGCTCAAGAACGAGCTCAATTCCTCCTTCCAATCGATATCGGATGCAACATCAAACCCTCTTCTCGCCTCGATTTCTTATTTGGGTTTCGATCTGCTTCTGTCAATTTATCTCGATCTATTGAAATCAACATCAACACTCAAACCCATCTTCAATTCTCGATCTGAACCTCTTCTTCTTCTTTATCTGCTTCATGGGATGTTCATCGACTCACAGAAAACCATGGCAGCAACTCAGTTCTTCTTTATCTTCCATTTCTCGCTCGATCTGAATTTCTCGATCTCAAAAGTAGTAACAGCAGCCATGACTGCTTTTCTTCCTCACTGTGTACGAAATATGAATTGAGAAAAATCTCTCGACCTAGGGTTGGGACGATATGGATAGGTACACCCCACAGATAGGACCCGATAAATACACCCACTAATAGATGATAAGGGATACCCTGATAGCAACCCCCCTTAACCTTGACTGGGCCTGGCTTTAGTACTCCACCAAAAGAGAGTTGCCCCTTAACCTTGGATGGGCTCCAGATAGTGTTCGCCCATGAAATGACTATTTTGCCCTTTTACTTAAATTGGGTGATTTCTTCTTCTTTTCCTCCGTGTGACTCCATAGTAGCTATAAAACTCAAAACAAGCGTAAAATACATAATTTACAAGAAAAATAACAAAGAAAGCATAAACAATAGATAGTAAATAGGATGTATTCTACACCCTATCAAATTCCCCCACACTTAGACTTTGCTAGTCCTCGAGCAAATCAAACTAAAAACTCACAACTTCAAAGCGTTCAAGCGTCCCAAGCATCCAAAGAGTTATGAGGACATAGAGTTTCTGCATGCTAGTAATAAGAAGTTAGAAATACTAAAGAACATATTCTCATTCTTAAATGTTGAGTGAGAAATAACCACACCATAATGAGAGAACGCGTGTTTGAGAAACGATCAATAAGCATTTCGCCTCGACTTCTGCCTCACCAAAAAGGATTTTATGATAATTGCACTCAAAAAGACGGCTTTTTATGGGTCTCACATGTGTGCAGGTAGGAATGAAGAGAGAAATCCTGCAACACGTTGAATGGTGGGAAGGACAACTTCCGAAATATTTTGAAAAACCCACAACTTTTAATATTTTGAAAAACCATTTTTCTGACGATCTCTAAGAAAGGAAATCAACCACTATTATCGAGGATGAGATTACTTACTCACCTTCACATCCGATCGCCAATTATGATAACACCACTCTCACGGCATCCAATAGAAACGTCTTCCGCTCCTCATCTTTATCTTCTTGGTCTTCGTCTTCGGTTTCAACTATTGGTGATAAACTCTCGAACTTCGTAATTTCTTAACAATTTGTAACCTTTTTACCTTAAATCCTTGTCGCTTGAAACTACCTTATAGATTTTCCTTCCCCACGGCTTATTAAATAAAAACAAAACAAATATTTCTCTTTTTTTTATTTTTTTATTTTTTTTGGTATAAGAGAAATAAAATACAAAAACAAACCATGGCTGTGGGAGAAGTATTTTACCACTTGATTCTTCACAACTTGTATCGTCTCGAAATCATAAACTTCAACAATTCTCACCTTTTGATTTTCTTCGCTCTTGTGAATAAGTCTTTATACTTGGATATAGAATTACCTCATTGTATTGTAAGTCCTCAACAAATATGTAAAAATCTTCTCTTTGTATGTTTCTTTACTTGTATTTGAAATTTTTTTTTTTTCTCGTTCCGTTGCTTGTAAACCTTGAACTTTTTCAACTTTCCTTGTAGATTTTGATGTCGCTCCTTGTTGATCATGATGGTGTTTCTATGGATCCGTTGTTGTGGAGAGAATGGTGCTAACTGCAAATCGAACTACAAGAAGGAGGCTTTCATCTATAGACGTCACCCTTATGATTGACAAAATTAGCACTCAAGAGATCAAAGAGTAGTGCTTCTATTGGTGGGAGGTTGGGTAGCTCACCATTCTACCCGGAATTAACGTACGGTGACACACACTCAAAAGAAAGCTCTTTAGTATATGGAAATTTCTGGTCGGTACCTCACGTGATATGAATACGGGTAGTCTCCACTAATGATTGATCAGCAACTCTAATAATGCATTTCTCCCTGCACCAAAATCGCATCACCGACATGATTAAATCCATTATTTAACACTCTAACAAGCAAGAAATCCGAATGTAGTTCTCTAACATTTCCAAGTTCAATTATGTCGGTCAAAATCTCTATGTAAACATACCTAGAAGTATGCTAGTGACTCTAAAATCTCTAAAAGTTGGAGGTTTTATGTAAAACTTTTTTTTTTTTAATTTTTTAATTTTTTTTTTAAAATACATGTTTAACCACTCCCCCACACTTAAACCTTACATTGTCCTCAATGTAATTGAATCGTCCTAGTAAAGTCAAGGTGTGAAATTTTAACATGATAAGGAACAAGAAAAAGAAATAACAAAAAGCAAAAGGATAAGAAATACAAAACCTATGGGTTGCCTCCCATGAAGCGCTTGTTTTAAAGTCGACGGCCCGACTTAGCTTTTGCAATATTCCTTAGCCCGGATCAATCTCTTTCACGGGAAAACATGACTTCACATCACTAGGGTATCGCGTTGTCTCAAAGATATTGAAGTGGATGAGTGTACCATCAAACTCCATAGTCAAGGTGCCATTTTGGACATCAATCTTTGTTCCGGCGGTGCTTAAGAATGGTCTACCCAATAGCAAAGGTGTAGACTTGGAAGAATTCTCATCATTCATGTCTAAGACATAGAAATCGGCCGGAAATACAAGCTCATTAACCTGCACCAAAACATTCTCAACAATCCCTTTCGGGTAAACATTAGATCGGTTAGCAAGTTCAAGAACTACCCCGGTCTCTTTAAGAGGACCAAGATTCAAAGAATCATAAATCGAGGAAGGCATAACATTAACCGATGCTCCTAAATCTAGCAAAGCTCGAGTAAACCTTGTTTTACCAATTGTGCAAGGTATAGTGAAACTATCGGGGTCCTTTAATTTTGGTGGGAGTTTCTTGAGAATGAACGCCGAAGCATTCTCCCCCACACTCATGACTTCATTCCCTTTTAACCTTTTCTTCTTCATGCACAACTCCTTTAAGAACTTTGCACAACGAGGAATTTGACGAATAGCTTCAATGAGTGGAATATTGACTTGTACTTTCTTAAGGATGTCCCACATATCCTTGTATTCCAAGTCTTTCTTTGATTTAGCAAATCGGCTAGGAAACGGGGGTGGAGTTGTGAAAGTAGGAACCGTCTCCTCGGGTTGGTTGATTGGGGATGTATTCTCCTTTGGTGCGGTTTCAATTTCCTCTTTCTCATCATTCACCTCATCTTGTTGATTTGGTTGCTCCACTTGTTTTCCACTCCTCAAAGTAATCGCATTAACGCTCTCTCTTGGATTAACAAATGGTTGTGAAGGAAGCTTTGTGGACGCTTGAGCTTTCAATAGGTTCACATCGGTCGCTAATTGCCCCACTTGAATTTGTAAATCCTTGATTGCCGAATCGGTCTTTTATTGTTGTTGTTGAACCAAAGTGGTAATACCTTGCATACCTTGCATCAATTCATTGAGCTTGTCATCAATCGAAGAATCACGTTCCTTGACTTGTTGTGGTTGAAATTGTTGTTGAGGTTGGAAACGTGATTGTTGGAAACCACCTTGTTGCTCATACGGATTGGGAACCGCCGCTTGCTTATTTGCATAACTAAAGTTGGGATGATCCTTCCAACCGGGATTGTAAGTATTCGAGTATGGATCGTACCTCGGCCTTTGATTTGGATATAAAGCATTTACTTGTTCGGTCTCATCATTCGGAATAATAACCGCGGCCATCCTTTGAATCATTTTCTCCATGTTACCCATCCTTTGATCAAGATGTGATGATGAATCACTAACTTCATGCACTCGCCTAACCATTGGTTTATCTCTTGTGTAGAATTGTTGCGAGTTCGCAGCCATACTTTCAATCAACTCGGTAGCTTGGGTCACCGTCTTATTCACTAGTGCACCACCACCCGCGGCGTCAAGAAGAGACCTATCACTTGGGTTGAGAGCTTCGTAGAAGTATTGGAGTATCATAACATCGCTGAATTGATGGTGTGGACAGCTTGCCACCAACCTCTTGTATCGCTCCCAACATTCATACAACGACTCTCCCACATGTTGTTTCAATCCACAAATCTCCTTGCGAATTTGAGTAGCTTTGGATGCGGGAAAATATCTCTCAAGGAAAAGTTTCTTCATCCCATTCCATGTTGTGATACTTCCTAAGGCAAATAATATAACCATTCCTTAGCATTGCCCGCCAAAGAAAACGGGAAAGCTTTCAACATTGCTCCATCCGCATTAGTCTCCGGTGGAAGCATAGCCATAACTATGGTATAGAAGTCCATAAGATGTTTGTTTGGGTCTTCATTCACCATGCCATGAAACTTTGGTAACTCTCTAATCAACCCCGTTTGATCTCGAAGGTTGAGTTAGTTTGGATACACCATTGTTGTGTATCAAGCTTGTGAGAAGCTAGGTCCTTGAGTGTACGTTCAGCCATTATTTCTTCCTCTTTGTCCGAATCTGCGAATTCACTTGATGAAGAAGGAGGAAGTGGAGTGTTAACCGCTCGAATGAAATCCTTTAGTTGAGTGCCGGATCGAAGACGTATTGGACTCGGTCTGCCCTTTTTAAGCATTCACCAAAGGTATAACACCTGAAACAAGATTCTCAAAAACTAAGTTAGATACGATATAGAATCTAATAAAGCAAGAATATAGCAAAAAGAAAAATAAAAAAAACTAAAATCGTCCGATGCTCCCCGGCAGCGGCGCCAAAATTTGATGCGTGTCGTAGGTGCAATCAAATTAATATCTTATTTCCACTCAATTAAAAATAATATAATGGAAGTCAAGTTCGTTCCCACGAGGAGCAAGAGATTCTAGTTGTAAAAATTGTCACAAAAGGGGGGATGTATAAAGCAAAAGAAAATAAACAAAGCAATTAAAAGATAAAGTTGAAATCAATAAGAGAGACAAGATCAAGGAATCCTTCTTCGTTGCAAAACAATGATTCAAGTTATGTTCTTTTCTACTTGTTATTAGTCACAAATTATCACCAACCGTAGGTAAAGCAGCTAGATCAGTGCTAAACCCCTAAATCCCTTGTATCACCGGATACGGAAGTTCTCGACTACCGGATTCTATTTACCAAACCACCTAGTAGTAGATCACTCTAGATGTAATTTAAATAAACGCATTAAGATTTATGAACTTATTAGGTCAATATTAGTAGTTAGACTCTTAGATCAAGGTCTACTTGCTAACGTTGTTTTCACACACAATTGCTCCACGGAATCCCTCCGCAAGGTCTCGTGTTTGCTACTTATGTAAAGAGTCAAGAAACGATTACTTATCCCCTAACTTTCACTAGCTTTAGATCAAATTAACAAATCAATTTAGCGTGCACTCTAAACAATCTATCAATCAATCATGAATGAATAAACATTCCTATTAGTAAAAACAAACGATAATCATGTGAAAAACTTCAAGATAGAATTGAAACAAAACTCAAATCATGTATTAAGAACTAGGAAATCATCCTCAATCAATAATAAAATTAGCTACTCATGTTTTTGAAATTCACACAAAAAAAATTAAAAGGAGAATTTTCAAGTTCACACAAATAATTAAGAAGAAGAATTGAAAGCAAAAACACAAGTGTTGTGTGTGTAGAGAGATGTGTAAAAGATATGTAAAAGTGTGTAGAGAACTTCTCTACTTATAGGCTTCAATGTTCTCCAAATCTTCCAAGGAATAGAATCCCTTTCCTTTAATAATTCAATTTCCAAATTCAAGTCTTTCTCATCTTCCATCTTCTCTTTCCAAATTTGAGCCAAATTCTCCATCCAATTCCAAGTCCAAGTCTTCACACCCATGAGAAGAATCCACACAAAAATCTATAATTGTGGTCGCCGGAAAGCTGGTATTATGGCCGGAATTTGGCCGGACTCCGGCAAGAATAGTCGTCGCCGGCCACTGGAATCTTCTTCTCCATCAAAGGAATATTCCGTTGAAGTTCCGTTAGAGATAACGGTCAAACGGGTCAAACCGTTAGTCCACTGGGTCAAAGGGGGGAGTGAGTCAGTCACTGAGTCAGCTTCTAACTCAGCTGATTGGTCTAACTGGGTTGAGGTGGATCGGCTTCTGGATCGTCATCTGAATCATTGAGTTGACTCGCCGGAGGGAAAATTCAGACATAGTTTCCTCTGTTTTTTGGGCATTCTCAGGCCAATTTCAGGCCGATTTGTCTTCAATTCCTGCACAATTCCTAGGCATACATCTATTGAGTTCAACAACTTTACTTCATACCACTCATCCATTCACAATTGCTGCTTCAGACATCTTCTAATACCTTGTTCAGCTGCATCTTCAATGAATCCAACCACGACCACCGTAAACCATTCCAATCACCGATTCTTCATAATTTCTTCCGCAATCGACCCAACAATTCTTCCTCCAACACATAGCCCATTTCATACATTTGAGCTTCTTCTTGTCTCAATTTGACAAGAAGAACACAAAATCAATCTTCTCTGCTTATTTCTTCATCTCCATTTTCCTTGAATCGATTGCAATAAAGAAGATCGATTTACATCTCTCGATCTCAATCACCTCACAAAGAAGAGCCATCAACATCGCCTCCAGATCGAACCCCAAAAACGCCATCAACTTCTCTGCTTCTTCAATTCACCTCTCTGTGTTGAATAACAGCTCAAGAACGAGCTCAATTCCTCCTTCCAATCGATATCGGATGCAACATCAAACCCTCTTCTCGGTCTGATTTCTTATTTGGGTTTCGATCTGCTTCTGTCAATTTATCTCGATCTATTGAAATCAACACCAACTCTCAAACCCATCTTCAAGTCTCGATCTGAACCTCTTCTTCTTCTTTATCTGCTTCATGGGATGTTCATCGACTCACAGAAAACCATGGCAGCAACTCAGTTCTTCTTTATCTTCCATTTCTCGCTCGATCTGAATTTCTCGATCTCAAAAGTAGTAACAGCAGCCATGACTGCTTTTCTTCCTCACTGTGTACGAAATATGAATTGAGAAAAATCTCTCGACCTAGGGTTGGGACGATATGGATAGGTACACCCCACAGATATGACCCGATAAATACACCCACTAGTAGATGATAAGGGATACCCTGATAGCAACCCCCTTAACCTTGACTGGGCCTGGCTTTAGTACTCCACCAAAAGAGAGTTGCCCCTTAACCTTGGATGGGCTCCAGATAGTGTTCGTTCATGAAATGACTATTTTGCCCTTTTACTTAAATTGGGTGATTTCTTCTTCTTTTCCTCCGTGTGACTCCATAGTAGCTATAAAACTCAAAACAAGCGTAAAATACATAATTTACAAGAAAAATAACAAAGAAAGCATAAACAATAGATAGTAAATAGGATGTATTCTACACCCTATCAGTGTTACATCAAAGGCAAGAGCTGAATAGCAGATGAACAAGTGAAGCTCCGCTGTGAATGCAATAGATGTATGTTAGGTTTGTGAATGAATGTTACATGGTAAAACCACCGTCAAGAAAATAATGGCCCTTTCGAATGTGGCTGGAAATCCTTCCCATACCTCGACCTTCTCATAGAAAGTTCATAATGACCCTACTACAAAACAATTCTACTCCTCCTCCTATTATCAATGACTCCAATCACTTCTCTTCCCCGGGACCTCTTCTTCTAAGGCTCCTTTGGTTCTCCATTTTGGTGAGTTGACTCGGTGAGTCCGACCAACGAGCGAGCCAAAGAACCTTTGATCCAACTCCAACTTAACCCTGTAATTAGACCAATCTCGCTAGATCGTGAGTTAGAAGGTATGCTCTCGACTCCATTTTTTTTTTTTTTTTTTTTTTTTTTTTTGTGAATGACAGGTCGACTCACTCTGCCCCTTTGACCATTTACTAACCGCTTGACCCGTTTGACCGTTATCTTTGACGGTATCGTAACGGAATATTCCATTTCCAGCGGTAGAACTTTCAGATGGCCGGTGGCACTATTCCGGCGACTTTTCTGGCCGATTTCCGATGATCCCATGATTTCTCCGGCGATTCAATATGTGCAGAATTTTGTGAAGAGTATTCTAGACTCATGGGTGTGAAGACTTGGGTTTGGAATTGGATGGAGAATTTGGCTCAAATTTGGAAAGAGAAGATGGAAGATTTGAGAAAGGCTTGGACTTGGAAATTGAATTGCTTAAGGAAAGGGGTTCTATTCCTTGGAAGATTTGGAGAATATTGAAGCCTATAAATAGAGAAGTTCTCTACACACTTCTATATATCTTTTATACATCTTTTTACACACCTCTCTACACACACAACACTTGTGTTTTTGTTTGCTTTTCAAAATTCTTCTTTTAATTATTTGTGTGAACTTGAAAAATTCTCCCTTTAATTATTTGTGTGAATTTCAAAAACATGAGTAGCTAATTTTCTTATTGATTGAGGATGAATTCCTAGTTCTTAATATATGATTTGAGTTTTGTTTCAATTCTATCTTGAAGTTTTTCACATGATTATCGTTTGTTTTTACTAATAGGAATGTTTATGTTTATACATTCATGGTTGATTGATAGGTTGTTTAGAGTGCACGCTAAATTGATTTGTTAATTTGATCTAAAGCTAGTGAAAGTTAGGGGATAAGTAATCGTTTCTTGACTCTTTACATAAGTAGAAAACACGAGACCTTGCGGAGGGATTCCGTGGAGCAATTGTGTGTGAAAACAATGTTAGCAAGTAGACCTTGATCTAAGAGTCTAACTACTAATATTAACCTAATAAGTTCATAAATCTTAATGCGTTTATTTAAATTACATCTAGAGTGATCTACTACTAGGTGGTTTGGTAAATAGAATCCGGTAGTCGAGAACTTCCGTATCCTAGTGATACAAGGGATTTAGGGGTTTAGCACCGATCTAGCCGCTTTACCTACGGTTGGTGATAATCATGACTAATAACATGTGGATGAAAAACATAACTTGAATCATTGTTTTGCAACGAAGAAGGATTCCTTGGTCTTGTCTCTCTTATTGATTTCAACTTTATCTTTGAATTGCTTTGTTTATTTTCTTTTGCTTTATACATCCCCCCTTTTTGTGACAATTTTTACAACTAAGAATCTCTTGCTCCTCATGGGAACAAACTTAACTACCACTATATTACTTGTTAATTAGGTGGAAAAATATTAATTAATTTGTTGTGGTTACGACACGCATCACCAGCTCCCATTCTGCAGCTTCTTGTCTATTTGCACTTCACATACATCCTCAGCAACACTCCATCCTCTCATAACCTGCAATACCCATTCCATGCCTGCCTTCAACATTAGAAATAACACCTTCTTTTACTGAACTTCCGGCATAAAACCAAGCTCAAGTCGACCACAAGAACTCTGTTCACAAAATCTGTAGCAAACCTGGGTAATACTCAGGTCAAGAACTTTCCTGTAAATCAATTCATCAGGCTAACACTGCCTGCTTTCTCCACATCACAAACACACAGCTTCTCATTCTTTGTGATATGTATAGCAGCAACATTTCCAGTATCGCCAGAACCATCAACCTGTACCCATTCAAACTCAGACCACCTCCATCTTCTTCCATGATTCAACCATTATAAGCAACATGAGTTCCTGGTAAACAAACCCATCTCTCCAATTCATCAATCACCTTGTGCTCAATTCACCGACAGAGTTCCATCACTTGAACCACTATGAACTGCGAGCATTAGCAACACCAATAACTCCAGCTGCATTGCATAACTCCCATCTTATTTCGAGCACATCCACCAGCAACACCTGCAATTCAGCTCAACTACCAGCAGCTGCATCCACTTCTGAGCTAGCATCAACACCTATTTAAGCTTTTCCTGCGATTCCATGGCTTCAATGTAACAAAACTCCACCAGTTCTGCACTTATTTCCATCCAACAATACCAGCTGCAACCAGCCACTGCACAATCACCAGCTATCTCCATAAGCAAACCATCAACACAAATCCCATTGTACTGCAGTTCAACTACATCAGCTTCCGTTCCTGCGACACCAACTTGCCATTTGTTCCAGCTCAAACCCTTCAGCATAACCATAGAACTCAGCCATAACTCCACCTAAATCAGTGACCACAGACTCAATTCCTCCAGTTTCATTGTGCTTCTCTGCACCAACGCTTTCTGTAGCTTAACACAGCATTACTTCTATCTCAAGCTCCATTCTGTTCTTCATAGCATCTGTAATTCATTCGCAATTTTCCATTCAAACTCTGAATCAGCTTCCAATTCTTCATCTCCATGAATCTCAACTCCAACCCAAGCAACCATTAGAGCAGCAACTCTACCAAAT
This sequence comes from Papaver armeniacum, assembly GCA_023531295.1. NCBI lineage: Eukaryota > Viridiplantae > Streptophyta > Magnoliopsida > Ranunculales > Papaveraceae > Papaver > Papaver armeniacum. Next base: position 43,851 of record JAJJWW010002640.1, on the reverse strand, counting down.
CTGTTCAAATCTCATCTTCAAACTCAGTTGCATCTCCATTCCTGCACTGCAACTACACCAGCTCTAGCTCAACTGCACCAGCCAATACCACCAGTTGATCCCATTAGCTTTAACTGAATCAGTCACAGACCCATTTGCACAAACCCACACTTTCTACAGCTCAGCAAATGAACTCCACCAGCTGTAATTCAGCACTCATTCATCTCTGTAACAGCTTCAATTTCATACCTAGAACAAATCCATCGAATAAACATCATCATCAGATTTATTTCCTCCTCCTTTCCTTGACTGAAATTGCCATCGAAACCATTTAAACACCACCGCTGATTACTTGAACATCAGACTCAAGAACCCTAGCTTGCAATTTCTACAAATTTATCACAGACCCACCAAATCTCGAGTACTCATCATTCCTATACAACCACGAACCCGTTGTTATCACTAGCATCCACTATCAATTCCTTCCTTGAACTCGAGCAACAATTCTTCATCTAATTATCAGTTCAGGGCTGCAATTCTCAGCCAAAATTGAAATCACAAGAGCCCATTCTCTGATTCTTCTCACAGATCCACCACATCGAGTCTCAACAACATCTTTAACAGCGGCAACAAAGAAGAGAAGAAAGAAAAGGGAAAATGAACCCTAGTTCTTCCTTCTCGGCCAAAATGAGGTCTTTAACATTGGGACGGGTATTTGCACCCCAAAAATGGATACAAGCCACCCAGTAGTATCCCCTTAACCTGTGACTGGCTCCAGATAGCACCTGCCTGTGAAATGATAATTTTTCCTTTTGCGCTTTTGTGAAATTACTGGCGATTTTTTTCTTCTTTCGTTTAGAATGACTCCAAACACCTGTATACTCAAAAGCACACATAAGATACATAATTTACACGAAAAATAGCAAAGAAAGTATAATCAATATATAATAAATTTAGGTGTTTTAGACACCTATCAGATTCCCCCACACTTAGACTTTGCTAGTCCTCGAGCAAATCAAACAAAAACAATTCTAAAAATGTACATACAACTCCGTGTCGTTGAGGCTACAGTCACACTTAGCACGTATAACAAGCCTTTAAACCCCTAGGTGTCCCTAGTGGACGAGTTATAGTCTCGTGAGGGTTTACTAGAGATATACCCACAAAACCTATTTTTCCAACTTACTAGTTCTCCGTAATGATAGCATCCAATGCGCTAAGAAGACATAGAAATTCTTCACACTAGTCATAAGAAGTTAGACACATAAATGAACACAATCTCATCCTTAAAAGTTGAGAGAGAAATAACCATCCATTCTCGAAAGAAATTCGGGTTCGGAGTGATCGAAAGTCTCTACTCTGCCTCACAAGAAAGGGTTTTATGAAGTTGCTCTCAATAATAAACAACTTTTTTATGGGTCACACATGTGTCCAGGTAGGAATGAAGAGAGAATCCTGCGACACCTTGAATGGTAGGAAGGCAAAACCCTCCGAATTGTTTTGAAAACCCACATCTTTTATCATTTTGAAAACCCTTTTTTCTGACGATCTCTAAGAAAGGAAATCAACCACTTAACGAAGCTGGAAATATGCTTACTTACCTCGTTATCCGTTCGACGTGCAGCTAGCACCACTCTCATAGCATCCATAGAAACGTCTTCGGTCTTCAATCGGTGTCTTCATCTTCGTCTTCGGTCTTCAACTCTTGATGATAACTCTTGAACTTCGTAGAATCTTAACAATATGATTCTTTCCGCTAAATCCTCATTGCTTGAAACTTCATTGTAGATATTCCTTCTTCCATTGACTTTATTGAAAGAATACAAAACTAAAAACTAACTATACAAACCCAAAATATAATTTTATTTTATTTTATTTTTTTTATTTTTTTTATTTTTTGAGACAAGAAAAATAAAACAAATACAAAATGAAAACAAAACAAAATAATAAAACTAATAATGCACCTAACAAAATTTTCTCTTGTCTCTTTTTTTTACTTTTTTTTTCTTCAATTTTTTTCCATTTTTTTTTGAGACAAGAAAAATAAAACAAATAAAGATTAGATAAAAATGCAAGTACAAAGGCCATGGTGTAAGTACTTTACCGCTTGATTCTTCACAACTTGTATGTCTTGATATCATAAACTTCTCGAATTCTCATCTTGATAATCTTCACTCTTGTACAATAGTCTTCAACTTATAAAAATTCTGCTCCTTGTCTTGTTGCTTTACTTGAATCTGAAATTTGCTCATGTCTGTATTGTTGCCTGTAAACCTTGAACGTCTTCAACTTTCCTTCAAATTTGTGATGCTCCTCTTGTTGATGATGATGATGTGCCTCGCATGATGTAACATAGGTAGTCTCCACTATAGGGGACCACTACTCTAATACCGAATTCAGTCTGCACCTTATTTTCCACTGGCATGGTTAAATCCAACTTTAACTCTCATACAATTAAGAAACCCGATCATGTTCTCTCAAATCTCTAAGTTCAGTCACTCTTATGAGAATATCGATGTAATCTTAGCGACATGTATACTATGTGACTTTAAACTAACTACAAGTTGGAGTTTTTTATTCACTAATTTACACAAAAGTTGAAAATTTTGAAAATTTACAATGCAAATGCGAAAATTTACAATGCAAATGCTTAACCACTCCCCCCACACTTAAACTTTACATTGTCCTCAATGTAAATTGAATCGTCCAAAGAAAGTCAAGGTGGGAAATTCTAACATGATATGTGACAAGAAATCAGAAAAAATAAAAACAAGACAAGAAAAAACTAAAAACAAAACAAGAAATAAATACAAGACAAGAAATACTCATCCGATGGGTTGCCTCCCATTTAGCGCTTGGTTTAAAGTCGTCAGCCCGACTATGTCCTTGCTTTCTATGACTCCTCCAGAGGGAGCACATCCACAAAGTTAACTCCTTCCACCACTTCGGAAGTGAAATTCTCATAATATGGTTTCAACCGGTGCCCATTAACTTTAAGTTCTTTGCCTGTAGCTATGCTACGAATTTCTACTGCACCATGAGAAAACACATTAGTAACAATGAAAGGTCCGATCCATCGTGACCTTAATTTACCCGAAAATAATTGCAAGCGAGAATTAAACAAAAGCACTTTCTGCCCAATGCAAAATTGTTTCCTAGAAATCATGTTATCATGAAATGCTTTCGTCTTTTCCTTATAAATAAAATGCGTGAGTTGTAACTTTCAAATTCATCCATCTCCATATTTCATTGCTTAATAGCCCAAAACGCTCAATTTCTCTTTAGCTCTTGGAGTTGTAAAAATTGTTTCCTTCATGTTATCATGAAATGCTTTTTCCTTATAAATGCGTGAGCTTTCATCCATCTCCATATTTCATTGCCATCTCCATATTTCATTGCTTAATAGCCCAAAACGCCTTATGCTCAATTTCAACGGGTAAATGACAAGGTTTACCATACACAAGCCTAAAGGGACATCCCGACATCCCGATGCAAAATGTCTTCATGTATCATGAAATGCGCTTTTTCCTATAAGCCCACAAAGCATCATTAAGTCGCATGCTCCAATCTTTCCTTGTTGGGTTCACCATACACAAGTCTTCTCTAGAATGGATTTCACCCAATCTTTCCTTGTTGGGTTCACTGGTTAGACACCTCGGACACCTGTCCATTTGTTTGGGGATGATAAGGTGTTGCAATCTTGTGCGACACATTGTACTTCTTCAACAAGCTTTGTAAAATCCTGTTTTTGAAGTGAGAACCCCCATCGCTAATTATGGCTCTTGGAATTCCAAACCTTGCAAAGATATTAGCTTGCACAAAATCTGAAACCACTTTAGAATCATTAGTTGGGGTGGCCTTAGCTTCCACCCATTTCGAGACATAATCAACAACAAGTAAGATATAAAAATTCCCATGGGAGTTGACAAAAGGACCCATAAAATCAATACCCCATACATCAAAAACTTCAATAAATTGAATAAAAGTTTGTGGCATTTGATTTCGGGCACCTAGATTGCCTGTTCTTTGGCACCTATCACAAGTTGTACAAAATATATGTGCATCCTTAAACAAGGTTGGCCAATAAAAACCACTTTCAAGTACCTTGTGAGCGGTTCTCTTACTCCCAAAATGTCCTCCGCAAGCATAGGAGTGACAAAAAGACAAGATAGAATTAAATTCAGATTCGGGAACGCACCTTCGTATTACTTGGTCACTACCATGTTTCCACAAGTATGGATCATCCCATATGTATTGGTTCCCCAACTTCTTAAGTTTGTCCCTCTCAGCACGAGACAAGTTCTTTGGGATTTGTTTAGACACCAAGTAATTCACAATGTCGGCATACCATGGTTCTCCAAAGGCAATTGAGAATAGTTTCTCATCCGGGAAACTTTCACGCAATGGGATAGCTTCCTTGTCCACAGCAAGACGGCTCAAGTGATCCGCAACGGTGTTCTCAATTCCTTTCTTGTCCTTGATTTCAATATCAAACTCTTGCAAGAGTAAAATCCATCGTATGAGCCTCTGTTTCGCTTCTTTCTTCATTAGCAAGTACCTAAGTGCTGCATGATCAGAAAAGACAACAACTTTTGTACCAATTAGATAAGAGCGAAACTTTTCCAAAGCAAAAACAATGGCTAACAACTCTTTTTCAGTGGTTGTGTAGTTTTGTTGGGCCTCATTTAACGTTCTAGAAGCATAATAAATAGCATAAGGAATCTTCCCCACACATTGCCCAAGCACCGCACCAACCGCATAGTCACTTGCATCACACATGAGCTCAAAAGGCTTGCTCCAATCCGGTGGTTTAATGATAGGGGCTGAAATCAAAAGTTCTTTCAAACGATTGAATGCCGCCATACACTTTTCATCAAAGTTAAAAACCACATCTTTTTGCAATAAGTTACAAAGTGGTGATGCTATCTTGGAGAAATCCTTGATAAATCTACGATAAAAACCTGCATGACCAAGAAAAGAGCGTATCTCCCTCACCGTAGTGGGAGGGGTTAAAGCACGAATAAGGTCTATCTTAGATTTATCAACTTCCAAGCCTTTAGAAGATATTATATGGCCTAAAACTATGCCATGAGTTACCATAAAATGTCACTTCTCCCAATTCAGCACAAGGTTTGTTTCAACACATCGTTCAAGGATTAAAGACAAATTATTCAAGCAAAGGTCAAATGAATCACCAAAGACACTAAAATCGTCCATGAACACTTCTTTGAAAGGTAGCTGGAGCATTGCACAAGCCAAAAGGCATCCTTCTATAAGAAAAAGTACCGAAAGGACAAGTGAAAGTAGTTTTCTCTTGGTCCTCCGGCGTTATCACAACTGATTATAACTCGAATAGCCATCAAGGAAGCAATAGTAAGAGTGTCCAAATAAACGTTCAAGCATTTGATCAATAAAAGGCAATGGAAAATGATCTTTCCTAGTGGTGGCATTCAATTTCCTGTAATCAATACAAACCCTCCAACTGGTTTGCACACGAGTTGGGACAAGTTCGTTCTTATCATTCTCCACCACCGTCACACCTGATTTCTTTGGCACTACTTGTACCGGGCTCACCCACTTGCTATCGGATATGGGGTAGATAACACCCACTTCCAAAAGCTTGAGTATCTCCTTTTTAACAACTTCCATCATAGGAGGGTTCAAACGACGTTGCGCTTCCCTTGTAGGCTTTGCATCGTCCTCCAAACGTATCTTGTGCATACAAACGGCAGGGCTTATACCCTTGATATCAGCAATTGTCCATCCTATGGCCGTCTTGTACTTCCTTAGCACCCTTATAAGTTTTTGCTCCTGTAATTCACTAAGCTTGTTAGAAACAATCACAGGTAACTCTTCATTATCACCCAAGTACAAGTACTTTAGGTGATCGGGAAGAGGTTTCAATTCTAAAATTGGAGATTTAATAATTGAAGGGACAAGCTTTTCATCACTGCATGGTAAAGAAATAAAAGAGATATTATGAGTTTTCGGGCATCCTTGTAGTGAATTAAGATCACCAAGGGCTTCCTTGACTTCATTACCACACTCTACACCATTATCCATGGATGTAGTTAACACGTTTTCCAAAGCATCATCACCATTTAATTCAAACATTTGTTGTGTCAATGTATCCATAACATCAATGGAGAAACAAGAGTGGACATCACTAGGATATCTCACCGTCTCAAAAATATTGAAACGTATTTTTTCTCCGTCAAACTCCATGGTCAACGTTCCCTTGTCCACATCAATTATGGTTTTCGCCGTTTTCATGAAGGGACGCCCAAGTAGCAATGGAAGAGACAAGTCCGGTGACCCTTCATTCATCTCTAACACACAAAAGTCAGCTGGAAATACAAGTTGATTAACCTGCACAAGAACATCCTCAACAATACCCATTGGGTATACATTAGAGCGATTGGCTAATTGCAATACAATTTCAGCCTTTTTAAGAGGACCAAGATCAAGTGAATTATACATTGATGCGGGCATAACATTAACAGATGCACCTAAATCCAACATAGCTTTATTAAATGTAGTGTTACCAATTGTGACGGGAATGTCAAAACTACCGGGATCCTTGCACTTAAGTGGGAGTTTGTGTTGTAAGATTGCCGAAGCATTCTCCCCACACTAAGCACTTCATTACCTTTGAGCCTTTGCTTATTGGTACACAAGTCCTTCAACACCTTTCCATACTTTGGAACTTGCTTAATAGCATCAATGAGTGGTATGTTCACATGGATCTTCTTTAGAACGTCTAAAATCTCCTTTTCTAGTTCCGCCTTCTTAGAACTTGCAAATCTGCGAGTAAAATGTAAAGGAGGAACATAAGTAGAAACCGGAGTTTTAGAGTTAGGAATAGGTACCTCAGAAGTTTGGGGAGAATCCTCATTCTTCTCCTCCAAAGCAGGTTCCTTTGGTGCTTCCACCTTGCCCGAATCAGTAACTTTGGGTTGCACAAGTTGTGTACGACTTCTCAATGTAATAGCATTGACACCCTCTTTTGGGTTAATAGGTTGAGAAGGGAGTTTCCCACTATTTTGTGCCTTCAATTGGTTCAACTCAATAGCCATGGAGCCCATTTGTGTCTGCAACTCCTTGATAGCACTCTTAGTTTCCTGCTGACTTTCTTTAAACATAGTGTAAATTCCTTGCATCATTGTTTGAAGCTTTGAATCGATATCAGAACCTTGATTTTGCATTTATTGTTGTGCTTGTGGTTGCTGAAATTGTTGTTGTTGTGGTTGAAATCCACTCGGACGGTTGAAAGTAGGTTGTTGGATTGCACCTTGCTTGTTGGCATAGCTAAAATTGGGGTGATCTCTCCATCCCGGATTGTAAGTGTTGGAGTAGGGATCATACCATCTTTGTTGATTTGGAAAGACCGCATTAGCTTGCTCGTCTTCATAAGCTTGAGAGGAACTTGGTATCACCACGGCTGCAACTTGTTGCATCATTGCTGTCATGTTACCCATTTGTTGACGAAGTTCCTCGACCTCGCTTACTTCATTTACTTTCCTAAGAAGCATATCCGAACCACGACTCAAAAACTGTTGGGAGTTTGTTGCCATGTTTTCAATCAACTATCTAGCTTGTGCCACCGTCTTGCTCACTAATGCACCACCACCCGCAGCGTCAAGAAGATTCCTATCACTTGATTGGAGTCCTTCATAAAAGTATTGGATGATCATAGCGTCACTGAATTGGTGGTGAGGGCAGCTTGCCACCAATCTTTTGTATCGTTCCCAACATTCATATAAGGATTCTCCCACATTTTGCTTCATCCCACAAATCTCCTTGCAAATTTGAGTAGCCTTTGATGCATGAAAATATCTCTCTAAAAAGAGTTTCTTCAGCCCATTCCATGTCGTGACACTTCCGGAAGGTAAATAGTACAACCAATCCTTAGCACTATCCATCAAAGAGAAACGAAAAACTTTCAACATTGCACCATTCGCCTCAACATCCGCTGGAAGCATGGCCATGACAATGGTGTGGAAGTCCATAAGATTCTTGTTTGGGTCTTCATTCACCATGCCATGGAACTTTGGTAATTCTCTAAGCAACCCCGGCTTGATCTCAAAAGTGGAGATTGTTTGAATACACCCTTGTTGTTTATCAAGCCTATGAGAAGCCAAGTCCTTGAGTGTACGATTTGCATCACCCATTGCTTCTTCTTCTTCAACTTGTGGTTCGTCTACGAATGGAACCTCTTGTTCTCCTTCTAGTTGTAACTCTGCTTCCACTTCTAACTCTTGATCTTCTGTTGTGTCTTGACTTGGTTGGAGTATTGTGCCTCTTCGAGTAGCTATCCCGCACCTTGGATAGTTCCAATCTTTAGAAGCCAGTGATTAGGTAACTGAAAACAATTCTCGCAAACAAGTGAGAAACAAGACAAGAAAAAAAAAGCAAAGATAAAAGCAGAAATTATAAAAAGAAACTAAAAACTTAATAACAAGCTGTATGCCTCCCCGGCAGCCGCGCCAAAATTTGACCGGTTGTCAGCCCGTCAAAAATAATTTCACTTTCTCACTCTACTAAATATAAATGAAGTACGTGATAAGAAAGAGTCTGTATCCACAGAGAGGCAATTGTTGTTATAAAATTTCAGTTTCTAAAGTAACCAAGGGGGGGTTTTTGTTTTATCTAAGCAATAAAAATAATTGAAAGCAATAAAATAATTTGAATAATCAATAAGGAGAAGATATTGGTCACGGGATAGTATCATTCACAAACATGTATTTTCATCAATGATTAGAATTGATAATTTAATCTCTTATTTACTAAAAGTCCTAGGATACCTTGATTGCAAGAATATCCCGCTAATTCCCTGAGACCACATTAAAAGATGCATATGTGAATTCTTCCTAGAAAGCAACCTAAAGTGTAAAAGCACAATTAAGTTTAAAGCACTAAGTTCTATGGAATAAGACTAATCAAGGCAATCAAACGTGTAAAAGCACTAATTCAATTTAACCGAGGTTATGATTCATATGCAATTATAAAGATGTATCACTACAAGTAATAGCCACACTATGCTACTTAGAATCAGGGATAAACAACTATTTCGTATTGAAAACCCTAATCTAGCAATAGAGATGAATGTAAATCGGATTGATTCTGGACTCAACCAAACAAACAAACAATCAAATCATATGACAATATTAATAATGAATCATAAACAATAAAGTATTGAGACAAAACTAATTCATAGATTCAAATAACATGTTGAGAAATCAACTTTATCCCATAACCAATAATATGTGTTTAGCTACTCATAGCTACGGAGTTCATCATAAAAATATTAATTGAATAGAAGAAGATGAACAAAAGCAAACCCTAGTAGCGTAAACAAAAGCGGCTCTCTCCAAGTTCCAAGAATAATACGTGATACCCAAAGTTATAAAAGTCTTTCCTTTAAATAGCTCTCTTGTTTCCAAAATTAGGTCTAATCTCAAAGGTCCAATAGATAGAAGTCCACCAAGCCCATATGTGAGAAAAACCCATGTAGAAAATATGCCCCAAAAGCTGTCACCGGAAAACTGGTATTATGGCCGGAAATTGGCCGGAGAAGTGACCGGAAAATGGCTCTGGTGACCGGCAAAGTCCACCCGGTCACCGATCAACGATTCAAATCGGCCAGGTCAACTCAGTCAAATCACTGAGTCAAATAGGGTAGTCAACTGAGTTAGGTTCGAGTCAGGGCTGAGTCTGGTCTTCTGGCTCAGCTGAGTGGGTTAGTTGCCAAGCCAAAGCAGTTTGCACATGCCATGACCTCTGTTGCACCATGATAACGCATTATGGCTTCAGTGTTGCACCTCATGCCTGCCATTTCACCAGCTCCCATTCTGCAGCTTCTTGTCTATCTGCACTTCACATACATCCTCAGCAACACTCCATCCTCTTATAACCTACAATACCCATTTCATGCCTGCCTCAACATTAGAAACTACACCTTATTTTACTGAACTTCCGGCAAAAAACCAAGCTCAAGTCTACCACTAGAACTCTGTTCACAAAATCTGTAGCAAACCTGGGTAATACTCAGGTCAAGAACTTTCTTGTAAATCAATTCATAAGGCTAACACTGCCTGCTTTCTCCACATCACAAACACACAACTTCTCATTCTTTGTGATATGTATAGCAGCAACATTTCCAAAAGATCGCGGAACCATCAACCCGTACCCATTCAAACTCGGACCACCTCCATCTTCTTCCATGATTCAACCATTATAAGCAACATGAGTTCTGGTAAACAAACCCATATCTCCAATTCATCAATCACCTTGTGCTCAATTCACCGACGAGTTTCATCACTTGAACCACTATGAACTGCGAGCATTAGCAACACCAATAACTCCAGCTGCATTGCATAACTCCCATCTTATTTCGAGCACATCCACCAGCAACACCTGCAATTCAGCTTAACTACCAGCAGCTGCATCCACTTCTGAGCTAGCATCAACACCTATTTCAGCTTTGCCTGCGATTCCATGGCTAATGTAACAAAACTCCACCAGTTCTGCACTTATTTTCATCCAACAATACCAGATGCAACCAACCACTGCACAATCACCAGTTATCTCCATAAGCAAACCATCAACACAAATCCCATTGTACTGGAGTTCAGCTGCAACAGCTTCCGTTCCTGCGATACCAACTTGCCATTTTTTCCATCTCAAACCCTTCAGCATAACCATAGAACTCAGCCATAACTCCACCTAAATCAGTGACCACAGACTCAATTCCTCCAGTTTCATTGTGCTTCTTTGCACCATCGCTTTCTGTAGCTTAACACAACATTACTTCTATCTCAAGCTCCATTCTGTTCTTCATAGCATCTGTAATTCATTCGCAATTCTCCATTCAAACTATGAATCATCTTCCAATTCTTCATCTCCATGAATCTCAGCTCCAACCCAAGCAGCCATTAGAGCAGCAGCTCTACAAAATCTGTTCAAATCTCATCTTCAAACTCAGTTGCATCTCCATTCCTGCACTGCAACTACACCAGATCTAGCTCAACTGCACCAGCCAATACCACCAGTTGATCCCATTAGCTTTAACTGAATCAGTCACAGACCCATTTGCACAAACCCACACTTTCTACAGCTCAGCAAATGAACTCCACCAGCTGTAATTCAGCACTCATTCATCTCTGTAACAGCTTCAATTTCAGACCTAGAACAAATCCATCGAATAAACAACATCATCAGATTTATTTCCTCCTCCTTTCCTTGACTGAAATTGCCATCGAAACCATTTAAACACCACCGCTGATTACTTGAACATCAGACTCAAGAACCCTAGCTTGTAATTTCTACAAATTTGTCACAGACCCACCAAATCTCGAGTACTCATCATTCCTATACAACCACGAACCCGTTGTTATCAATAGCATCCACTATCAATTCCTTCCTTGAACTCGATCAGCTATTCTTCATCTAATTATCAGTTCAGGGCTGCAATTCTCAGCCAAACTTGAAATCACAAGAGCCCATTCTCTGATTCTTCTCACAGATCCACCACATCGAGTCTCAGCAGCATCTCAACAGCGGCAACAAAGAAGAGAAGAAAGAAAGGGGAAAATGAACCCTAGTTCTTCCTTCTCGGCCAAAATGAGGTCTTTAACATTGGGACGGCTATTTGCACCCCAAAATGGATACAAGCCACCTAGTAGTATCCCCTTAACCTGTGACTGGCTCCAGATAGCACCTGCCTGTGAAATGAAATTTTTTTCCTTTTGCGCTTTTGTGAAATTACTGGCGATTTTTTTCTTATTTCGTTCAGAATGACTCCAAACACCTGTATACTCAAAAGCACACATAAGATACATAATTTACACGAAAAATAGCAAAGAAAGTATAATCAATATATAATAAATTTAGGTGTTTTAGACACCTATCAACGGTTCTCCGTAGATTGAGAGCAATAACGCCTTCAGGACGTCGGTGATACTCATTGTTCCCTGACTACATGAGAGAGGTCGTGTATAGACCCAGGCGGTTCTCCGTAAGATTGAGAGCAATAACGTCTTCAGGACTTCGGCAACACTCGCTGTTTCACTGACTATACGCAAGAGATTAAATTCTACCGTGACATTCACCACTGAATTCCTAGAAGATAATCTATCTTATCTCATTACTCCTATTTCATGATCGAAATGGTAATAGATAAATGTATTACTTCGATTTCATGATCGAATCCACGGCTGATCTCATGAAATGGTAATAGATATTACTCTGATTTCATGGTCGAACCCACGGCTAGTCTCATGAAATGGTAATATCACCACTTATTTTATTACTCCGATTTCATGGTCGAATCCACGGCTGATCTCATGGAATGGTAATAGATAATCTCATTACTCCGATTTCATGATCGAATCCACGGCTGATCTCATGAGATGGTAATAACTACTTTCATTACTCCGATTCTGTGGTCGAATCCACGATCCCACGGAATGGTAATACCTATTTTATTATTCCGAATTCATGGTCGAATCCACGGCTGATCCTATGAATTGATAATAAAAACTACTCACTTTTATTACTCAGTTTCATGAATCATTCTCCACTGAATTTCATGAATTAGTAATAAATACTCAACAATCGGGCATCCGGACTACCACTGAGTAAGCCCCATAAAATGGTGCGAGTGTACTCGACAATGATGCACGAACGAGCACCCAAATGCGCGAACGCGCATCCAAAATATGGACAAATGAGGAATCCCGCACAAAACAGGAGAGAGAAAATAATAACATTAAAATAATGGAGAAGCGCCCATGGGCCGGGCCCACCGGCCGGCCGGCCGTGCCCTAGCCGTGGCCGGTCCCATGCTTCCTCCATTATTTTCCTTATTTTTATTGTTTTCATAAACTCATGAAGACTCCTCCATTACAACAACTTTCCTTGTTTGAGCAAAACTCGTGGTTTCTCCATATTTTTGTGGGATTTCACAAAATAAATAATAATATAAAATAGGGAAAGGTGTTGCGGGACCGGGCAACATAGCCATCTGGCCATGCCCTAGCCGTGGCCGGTCCCACACCTTGCAATCCCTAATCTTTCATAAATTGTTATTTTTCTCATCTTGTGAAACTCCCCAGTTTTAGCAAAATTCATGGTTTCTCCATATTTTCTTAAATATTGCGCGAACCATGAAAAAGCCAAAAGTGAACATGGTCATACGACCGAATAGGCTACTCATGAAAAATACATTAAAATATTATTATTTTAATATTCACAAAATATTGATCAAACGAGCATACTTGCTCATTCGAGCAAAATCGAGGATTTCAGTCAAAGATCGAACGCTTCTGAAAATCCAAAATATTGCTCAAACGCATATCAGAAAATGCTGAAACTCTCATAACTGAGACACGGCATTATGGAAACACGGGCATGCTCCCTTGACGATCCAAGGGCGGCTCTAAGGCTTGCAACAAGCCGGTCCCACACGTTTTCAAACTTTTTGACCTAATTTGTGCAATCGCTCATATTGGGTCCAAACTCTTCACAACTAACTCAGAGTTTGTGCAAATGCCCACCAGTGGTCCCACGGCCACCAAGGGTGGTCTCACACCATCTTGGTCAGTCCCTCACTTTTCTATAATTAGGTTTTCTCACCTAATGCTCAATCGAGCACTATTTCAATAAATGATGAAACCGGCATTTAATCGTCATTCCTTCACCAAATTTGTCAACTCGGGACCACGGTGTAACGCTCACTCGAGAAATTGGGCATCACATGGACGTCCATAGTGCCATGTGGTCGGTCCCTCCTTCGCTCATGACCTATTTTCAGCAATTCATCAATCAATGAGCAATTGCTCAAAATTAGGGTTTCGAACAAACGCTCAACAAATCACCATTCTCGAGCAAGTTCAAACACTAAATAAATTTATGTTAATCCAAAGAACAACACATGGATTAATTATAAATATTCGTAATCTACCAATATTTTAATATTTTATTGGGTCACGTCACCAATAAATAAATAATTTGTCGAATTGAGCAATACTTGCTCAATTGCTCGATGATCGATAATTTATCAAGTAATTCTTCGAATTGAGCAATACTTGCTCAATTGCTCGAATATTGATCCAAATTGTCAATCTTGATAATCCATGATTTGCTAAGTTGCTCGAATATTGATCCAACTATCAATATTCAGTAATTCATCAATAATTCGTCGAATTGAGCAATACTTGCTCACTTGCTCGAATATTGATCCAACTATCAATATTCCGTAATTCATCGAATTGAGAAATACTTTCTCACTTGCTCGAATATTATCTAACTATCAATATTCAATAATTCGTTAAATTGAGCGATACTTGCCCAATTGTCCAACTATCAATACTCTCTGTTGAATCGAGCAATGCTTGCTCAAATGCTCGAATTAACAATAATTGCACACGAGCAATGCCAACATAAGAACTAACACGTTCAAATCCAGGAATCGCTGAGCAATCGCCAATCATGTGTGATTCAACAAAACTTAGATTCTAAACAGTCAACTGACTAATAAATACACGTCTGTCATACAGACTCCACGATTCGTGAGACTTCAATCATGTCACATGGGGGATATCAATTAGGGTTTTGGTCTGGCGGCCTACGGCACGTGGATTCATCCACGATGAGAAATGTGAGTAAGTCGTGCAACGGTTGAGGGAGTTATCAAAGTAGTGGGTGGACGGTTAACCAAGTCTCCGCACGACCTGTAACTGGTTTCACCACGATCTTCCATTTTCCCACTCTTTCACTCATGAAACTGTCACACTTACTGGGATCAATGTGTTCGCTATTCTGACAATATAAATAAGTCTCTGGATCCACGATTGAACAACAACAATTTTTCGAGCAATCACTCTCAGAAATTCCATCAATCGCTCAGAACTTATACACAGAACTCAACTTCAGCAGTTCTTCAATTTGCAGAAACCTTCAACACATCCACAATATTTGATCATCATTGATCCCGCACAATTCTCAGCTTCCCTCCTACAGATCAACCCATCTCCTTCTTTGTGACCGAATTGACTCTGGAACGGCCATTGTCTTGGTTTAGGCCGGAGTCCTACAGATTGATGTCTCGAATCTAAGCACTCCCTTTGTAGTGCATCTGTGTGAGGTTCAGCAGTTTGCTCGGTTGAGGAGTCTCGACAGCACGTTCGACTCTTCACTTTCCCAAAAAACCAGCGAACCGTTTTTCCCCATCCACAATGGGCTGCTTTCATAGTTTTGAGATTCCATTCAATTCTGAGTGAATCATGTTTGTTGCTAGCATTGAAGTGAACGGAAGCATCGGTACAGCAATAGGATCACAGCAAGGCCAGTGTTTTGAGGTAAGCACCGCTGCCTGCTCTCTTTTCCTTTTCGTAAAAACCTAGTTTTAGGTTTTCGGTCGCGGGAATAATTCCCGCGGTAAAATTTTGCCCTCTTTTTTTTCGTTGGCTTCACTTCTGTGCCTCCGTTTCAGCAGCAAGGGTACGTCAATCGAGAGTCGACCAGCAGGAGGAACAATAATAATACGTGAAGGCGAGCATCGTTCAGGTATGTACTCCAACGTCTCTTCCTTACTTCCGGCATTTTGTTTGTTCTTGTGTGTTGGTGTGAACCCTAGTCGTAGGTGTAGCTTCCATGATCTTGAAAACTTATCCCAATATGAATGATCCCCCCTTGTTGGCAGTATCGTAGTAGTATTAACAACGCCATTAATAACAAAGTAATCAGCATCACTGGTGTCACTAGAAAGGCGAGCAAAGAATCCATAGGCGAGTGCCGCTTGCTTGCTCCTCTTTTTGTAAAACCTAGTTCAGTGTCGCTGCATTTTTATCTTTGTGGTTGTCTAGAGATGTTTTTGATGATGGCTCCGGCAAGAAAGAAATGAGGCAGAAGCTGGTTAAATTTGCTATTAAGCTGGCGCAAGGTGTTGCTCTTCCCATAGGAAGCTTGTTTCTTGGTTCCTTGTATACCCATCTGGATTGCATAGCAGCGGACATGTATTCTTCTAACGGATGTATGAAGGTAGAATCACATGTTCACATCGTTTTTCTCCAAGCATGGTTTTGGGAGCATTTCAAGGATTATGCTCCTAATCTTGCAGCCTCGCTTTCTAGTACATACGGAGGAGCTAGGATACTTTGTTGGCTAAAAAAGCGTCCAAGACCCGGCTTAAAGCTCATCGATTTTCTTGACAACATGTATGCAGTTAACTTTCGTCCCTGGGCACCGGTTCACACATCTATAGTTCAGCCGGACACCTTTGCTTCCGTCTCGGGCACAATATTACATTCTGATGGAGAGAATATGAGTATTGGAGAAATCGCGTTTATGCGAAGCTGTATACCTGGATATGTTCCATCTTTTTTAAGGGGATCTTTTGAAGTGGTTTCTTATGATGTTGACAGAGCTGCTCGTTAGATGGGTTTCGACCAAGGGATTCCATTCCACCGTCCATTGACGCCTTCAACAGACCTTTTGCCATCTATTTTTGATAGCAATGTTTATGCAACAAGGAAGAGCCTCCCATTTTTGCTCCCAAGAAGAAATCTGGTGATGACCCATAAGTATAAAGAATTATGGGAGAAAGAGTTTGTTGCTCTTCAGCAATTCGTGCAGGACATCGTGAAAGATCCACGCGGAAAGCCTTCTTCCAAGACCTTAGAAAAACATAAGTTGTTGAAGCCGCTTCCTTCGGGTAAACGAAAATCTTCTGACCAAGGTGGCAACAGTCCCCAGAGAAAGGAGCGGAGGTCAAAAAGTCGTGCAGCTGTGTTTATGGGTGAAAACTACTCCTGCAGAATTTGGTAATTTGGGGTGTGGATGAGGAATGAATTTAAACCTTTAAACAAATGCACTGCGCGGTGAGTGCTTGTAGATTCGAGAGATCAATCTGTGCAAGTCCGGCCTAAACCAAGAAATGGCCGTTCCAGACTTGTTTCGGTCACAAAGTGAAGGAGATGGGGTTGATCTTAGGGAGGGAAGCGAAGAAGGTGTTGAGATTGTGAAGGTGTTGGCTTGCTTATGACTTGTAACAGAAAGATGAGCAGGCTTGCGGTTGATGCAAGCAGGCTCTGGGTGTTTGAATACGATTTGTATTAACACTTGGTTTTTCTGTCTCGTCTGAACTTGTGTTGTTCTTTGAAATAGGGCGGAGAACCTATTTATACAAGTCATTGAGCCTCATTCACGTCTCTCGTGGGAAGTGGAGGAAGTGGAGTGATGGAGTAGTGGAGTTGTGCGTCGACCAGTCTTGCCCACTTTTCCTGTTCATCTCTAACCGTCCATGACTTCCTGACACGTTCTTATGATGGCGCGTTGCACGCCGCACGCATAAACCGCCGGACCAATACCCCAAAGATGTATCCCCCAGCCAGTGACATGATTGATGTCCGGAATGTGTGGATCGTGGATCCACGAAAGATAGCATGTAATCTTCGAATTGAATAACCGTGTTATTCGTAAAGTCGATACTTGTGAAGTATCATGTGTATTTTATGCAGGTACTGCGTTATGGTGTGGTAAAGTGATGGGTAATGACGCCTCACTAACCAAATAACTCCTGACCAGGGTTGTATAACCAAGCTGGTGAAGTTGGACGGATGAGATGATCTTTGAGACACTCATCTGCGACCGTTAATGAATATTAGGGTTTTTGAAGAGGAGCGCAAACATGACTCTTGACTTGGTCGAAACCAAGTAATGGAAGAATTTGGAGAGGACCGACCGGACGTGTATGTAGATGGCATGCTTTGGTGTACACGTCCATGTCTTACCGTCCCATGAAGGTGCGATCTAGGCCACTCAATTTGACCGGCAAAGAGGAGTGGTTAAGATCGGTTTGCGGCAGAAATCCTTGCCGCAAAGGAGTTGGAAACCGGCGCGAGATCCCTAGTTCGGGCACGCGTTTCAAGACGACACATCTTGGTCGGTCTTGGTCGATGGGTTTGATGGGAAGATGGCAGGCTGATGATCATGCCTATACCTGACTATCCCATGAAAACGTGATCTAAGCCATTCAAATCATCCGGTGAAGTTGAGTGGTCGAGATCAGTTTGCAATTTGGGAAGTGTAACCACGCATGTTTGGGCGGGCGTTTTGGATTAGCCGGGCATAGGATGCCTTGGCCGTTCACATGAGGAGGTAGATAAGCCCACGGTGGTCATACTGGTATGACCGGCCCTTGCTTAATCTAATCTGTGACCCTCCATTCGTGCCGGAGAAGATGGACGCGCGTGATGATTTGAAACCCTAATTTTGGTTTTCAAAAGCCGTGCGCCACTCCTTGTTTGGGTGATGATTTTGTCACGGCCAAACATTGTTGGTCTTGACCGATTGGTCAAGTGTGTAGGCGGGCCCACGGTGATCGTGTTGACATGCTCGGGCCCTTTGAATCTACATCTACACCCTTCATCTATACCGCGAAGATGGATGGTTGAGATTGTTTTGCGACACATGTAATATGCCGCAAACCCTTATTTAGGGTTTTCCGTCCATAATGCTTGGTATGAACGTCTTTTGGCAAGCAAAGGCCAATGGCCGACCATGCGGGTCGTCCGTGGGTATTCCATACCGCTGGGGGGTGATGGAATTGATCCGGGGTCATCCAATCATGCTTATGGAGTTGGATGACTGCATGTCGATCATATCCGGACTGATACGGTCAGTCCGGATGCTCAATCGGGCTAGTATAACACACCGAGAGGGCTCAATCGGGCTAGTATAACACACCGAGAGGGCTCGGGCTAGTATAACACACCGAGAATCGGCACATGACGGGTATTTCAGACATGGTTTCATTATAGTGCTTGGAGGTTCGTGTTATTCTCGTAAGAGTAACACTCGGTCGTCATGCCACACCGATAATGAGTACTGGAAATACAAGGTTGATATGAAATTCAAAGGAAGGGATTGTTGCCACATGCTCCAACCTGGAGGAATTTCATGTATTCACAGAATGGGATTGTTGCTACATGCTCCATTCTTGGTGAATTTAAGTGAGGGAGTATCCAACACTTATAAATGGCTTTATCTTTTACAAGATGTCAGCGCATGATTTTTATGGTTTTTAAAAATTTAACCTTAAACGAAAATCCACCATCAACATTAAGTCCCCTGCCTAGCACATAATGGTTACACTATTGTGTGGTAGGCATGAGATGGTGACATACATATGTAAGAAAGACAGGATAAAAGGAGTTTACCCGGAAGAGTGTTGGTGACCGCTAGTTTCCCACGCCGTCACGCTTGTACGGAATCCTTGGTGGGGCCGGTTTCTTTCTTTGGGTATTTGAATCAAAAGAGGAAACCAAATAAGGGAGGAATCCTTCTTCTATTGAGATTCTTCTAATTTTTGTCTATAAAAGAGACAAAACTCCTTTCTTTTCCTCACGAATATTTTTTTTTTTTTTGTTTTGGCAAGCAGCTCCGTGACCTTGCTGCCGCCGCCGACCATCGTTGCCGCTGCTATTGCCGTTGCCGTTGCCGGAGCTGCTACCGTGCGCCGTCCGTCCAAGGTAAGTTCCGCTCTTTTTTTTTTTTTTTTTTTTTTTTTTTTTTTTTTTAAAGGTAAAACCCTAGTTTGTTTAGGTAAACACCTTTTGTAAGACATGTGCATGCTTAGCTTTTTCCACCATTTGGCTTGAATCCGGTAGACACGATTCCCATGAATAAAGAAAATCGTGTTATGATGCATGCGGATGAATGAATGCGGGCCCGCCGTGTATGCCGGAACGTGGGTCTTAGTCACACATGCTTGACTGAAATTTGCATCGAACTTGAAATTTGTACCAGACTTGAAATTTATCCCAGACTTGAAAACTTGAGTTATACCGAAGCTTGATCAATACCAGACTTGAATGATGTTTGGACCGGCCATTGTATGCTATGATGCGAGTTGTGTCTTTGCTGTGTGTGACTACATTTCTCATGCGCTTTCATACGAGTTCTAACTCCTGTGTTTTATTTCATTGCGGTAGAAAAGAAAAGAACTCCTGTCGATATGTCTTCCTGAGATAATGCTTGGTGCCAAGTCGGGAAGTGTTGACGACTTCAAAGATATGCCGAACATCGATTATGAGTTGTTCACCTCGCCTTTTCCAAACATTAGGAGACATCCTTCTCATAAGATAATCTTGCTTTCCGATTCGAAAAAATATGGACGCCGATCCATTCTCTTCTTCAAAGACTTGTGATGAGATTTTGTCTCCAGAGAAACGAATATCCGCCTTCTCCTATTGACTTCAAGACTTGCCATACTCCACCGGGTTCTTATGAAGGATGGATGAGACGTATGTTGAGTAATAAGGGCATTAAGGACAATTTGACCAAAGCACAAATCCTCAATGCGGTCATGGCATCTCGCTACCCCTCGAAATTAGGAAAGACACCGCGGGTTTGATTACCTTCATTTCTCGGTGGCGTATTTCCACTCACACAAAACCATATCTAGATGGGGAGAGATGACTATTACTTTGGAGAGTGTAGTTGCATTAATGAACCCGCTCTGTTCTTCGGAAGTCTTTCTTACGATCTCTTCGATACGAGCAACGTAACTACGATGCTATACTTCAAAAGGCGGAGGGATTCGAGAGTCTCGACAAGGAGGAGAAAAAGATGCGAGATGCTTTTACATTTGGTGGGTGTCGAGTGGTCTCCTGCACCAGCCACCGGGATCAAGAGTTGGAAAATGAGCTCGGCGTGATTGCGTTCTGTCTTTATGGCTATCCGGGGATATATTTGATGATGGTTCAGAAAGAAGACCATAAGAGGTGAGCTTGTTAGGATTGCTATAAGGCTGGCGAAGGGTGAAGTTCTTCCTCTGGGGCTCATTGTTCCTTGGATCACCGTATTCTCATTTGGACGCTTTAGCAATGGACATGCATGTTTCTAACGGGTACAAGAAGGTGGAATCGCACGTTCACTTCGCTTTTCTTCGAGCATTCTTATGGGAACACTTCAAAAGCTATGCTCCCGCCCTACAAATTTTATCACCAACTTGTATGGTGGTTCGAGAATACTCATTTGGAATAAGAAGCGCCCCAGAGCCGGTGCGAGACTTGTGGACGCATTTGACAATGTGTCTTCTGTAGATTTCCATCCATGGGGGCCGGTCCATCTTTCCATTATTCAGCCTAAGACTTTTGTTGTCGCTTCTGACGGTCCTGATGCTGTGTTGTGTACCGATGTCGAAACTATGAAATCTGGAGAACTTATTTACCTGCGCAGCTGTATTCCAGGGTATGTCCCGTCTCTATTTAACGAAGAACTTGCTGTGACTCCGTACAATATTGACAGGCTGCTCGTCAAATGGGATTTGATCAGGGTGTTCCATTTATCCGTCCACCGGTGGTTTCAAAGGAATTTCTCCTGAATAGTCTTAATGCTGACGTGTTCTTAGAGCGGGTGAGCCTTCCCTTCTGGCTTATTGAGAGAAAACCAGTGGTGACCGATAAGTACAAGGAATTTTGGAGGAGGCAAATCGTTGGTTTTTCAGGGATTCTCGGAGAGTGTTGTGACAGATCCCCGTGGTGAACCATCTTCTGACGTCTTGACGAAGCATTTACGGTTGAAGCCACTTCCAGCCAAACGGACCAGAGCTGAGGATTGCAGTCCCCAAGTAGGAGAGAGACCTAAGAGGCAAGCATGCGGTCCGGTAGTCCTCAATTCTTCCAATATGCAGGTATTTAAATCTCTTTCCGTTGATTTCTTCATTCCCCCAGTGTAAATTCTTCTAAAAAGCGATCTTTACTTGAAATCAGGGAATTCCGAAAGAGAATGTCTTCACAAGGTTGGCGCGCATTCAAAATGAGAAGGCTGGTAATGTTGGCCTTCAGAATTCTGGCGGTACTGACCTTCATGCTGAGAAGTCTGGCGGTACTGACCTTCATGCTGAGAAGTCTGGAGAAACCGCTCCTTTTTCCGACCACGACAGAGATGATGCAAGCTCGGTTGAACAAGGCGCTTTCCTTAGTGATCTTGTCGACGGGGTCGTGATGAAAATCAGCACCCAGAGCGAAATAGATGCCGGAAGGAATGTAAGAGAGACAGTGCCTGCTGTAGTTGAGACGGCTCCCCTTGAAATCCGTCCCGAACTGGTTCCGGACAATATGGCTATTGTGGTGACTCCTTCCGAAAGGCCTCCTGCAACTGACAAGGCTCTTGCGGTTGGTGAATTACCGGTGATGCAGCACGGGGGCTTTGTTCGATCCTCCTTTTACTACTCCTTATCCAGACATGTGTTGATTGGTGGATTCGTCTTGCGTTGGTCAACAACGCGTGAAGCTTTAGTTTCTATCCAGGTTCACGGTTCAAAGAGTTGTACACAACGATATGGGAGAAGCACGGTCACATTGCTACCACCACGAAACTCAAAAGTCGTCTTGCGTTAGTCAACCGCGTCCAAGAAGCTTTAGTTTCTATCCAGGGGATGAGCGTCACGACCGTGTCCAAGTCCCCAACAAACTATCTTTCTTGTAAAATTGTTGAGTAAAACTTTCTATCCGGGGGATGAGCGTCATGAGGAATGAATTTAAACCTTTAAACAAATGCACTTCTCCATTTCGCACCACGCGGTGAGTGCTTGTAGATTCGAGAGATCAATCTGTGCAAGTCCGGCCTAAACCAAGAAATGGCCGTTCCAGTCTTTTCCCCATCTGACTTGTTTTGACTCCCGGTCACAAAGTGAAGGAGATGGGGTTGATCTTAGGGAGGGAAGCGAAAACCTTTAAACAAATGAATGCAAGGTGGTGTTGAGATTGTGAAGGTGTTGGCTTGCTTATGACTTGTAACAAAAGATGAGCAGGCTTGCGGTTGATGCAAGCAAGCTCGGGTGTTTGAATACGATTTGTATTAACACTTGGTTTTCTGTCTCGTCTGAACTTGTGTTGTTCTTTGAAATAGGGCGGAGAACCTATTTATACAAGTCATTGAGCCTCATTCACGTCTCTCGTGGGAAGTGGAGGAAGTGGAGTGATGGAGTAGTGGAGTTGTGCGTCGACCAGTCTTGCCCACTTTTCCTGTTCATCTCTAACCGTCCATGACTTCCTGACACGTTCTTATGATGGCGCGTTGCACGCTGCACGCTGTAAACCGCCAGACCAATACCCCAGTATGTATCCCCCAGTTTGTGACATGATTGATGTCGGAATGTGTGGATCGTGGATCCACGAAAGATAGCATGTAATGCTGAATTGAATAACTGTGTTATTCGTAAAGTCGATACTTGTGAAGTATCATGTGTATTTTATGCAGTCTTTGCGTTATGGTGTGGTAAAGTGATGGGTAATGACGCCTCACTAACCAAATAACTCCCGACCGGGTTGTATAACCAAGTCAGGTGAAGTTGGACGGATGAGATGATCTTTGAGACACTCATCTGCGACCGTTAATGAATATTAGGGTTTTTGAAGAGGAGCGCAAACATGACTCTTCAGCTTGGTCGAAACCAAGTAATGGAAGAATTTGGAGAGGACCGACCGGACGTGTATGTAGATGGCATGCTGGTGTACACGTCCATGTCTTACCGTCCCATGAAGGTGCGATCTAGGCCACTCAATTTGACCGGCAAAGAGGAGTGGTTGAGATCGGTTTGCGGCAGAAATCCTTGCCGCAAAGGAGTTGGAAACCGGCGCGAGATCCCTAGTTCGGGCACGCGTTTCAAGACGACACATATTGGTCGGTCTTGGTCGATGGGTTTGACGGGAAGATGGCAGGCCGGTGATCATGCCTATACCGACTATCCCATGAAAACGTGATCTAAGCCATTCAAATCATCCTAAGTGAAGTTGAGTGGTCGAGATCGGTTGCAATTTGGGAAGTGTAACCACGCATGTTTGGGCGGGCGTTTTGGATTAGCCGGGCATGGGATGCCTTGGCCGTTCGCATGAGGAGGTAGATGAGCCCACGGTGGTCATACTGGTATGACCAGCCCTTGCTTAATCTAATTTGTGACCCTCCATTCGTGCCGGAGAAGATGGACGCGCGTGATGATTTGAAACCCTAATTTTGGTTTTCAAAAGCCGTGCGCCACTCCTTGTTTGGGTGATGATTTTGTCACGGCCAAACATTGTTGGTCTTGACCGATTGGTCAAGTGTGTAGGCGGGCCCACGGTGATCGTGTTGACATGCTCTGGGCCCTTTGAATCTACATCTACACCCTTCATCTATACCTGCGAAGATGGATGGTTGAGATTGTTTTGCGACACATGTAATATGCCGCAAACCCTTATTTAGGGTTTTCCGTCCATAATGCTTGGTATGAACGTCTTTTGGCAAGCAAAGGCCAATGGCCGACCATGCGGGTCGTCCGTGGGTATTCCATACCGCTTGGGGGTGATGGAATTGATCCGGGGTCATCCAATCATGCTTATGGAGTTGGATGATCATGGTCGAATCATATCCGGGACTGATACTGGTCAGTCCGGATGCTCAATCGGGCTAGTATAACACACCGAGAGGGGCTCAATCGGGCTAGTATAACATACCGAGAGGGCTCGGGCTAGTATAACACACCGAGAATCATCCTGTACGGGTATTTCGTACATGGTTTCATTATAGTGCTTGGAGGTTCGTGTTATTCTGCAAGAGTAACACTCAGTCGTCATGCCACACTGATAATGAGTACTGGAAATACAAGGCTGATATGAAATTCACATGAAGGGATTATTGCCACATGCTCCAACCTGGAGGAATTTCATGTATTCACAGAATGGGATTGTTGCTACATGCTCCATTCTTGGTGAATTTAAGTGAGGGAGTATCCAACACTTATAAATGGCTTTATCTTTTACAAGATGTCAGCGCATGATT
The DNA here is from genome assembly GCA_023531295.1 of Papaver armeniacum. Classification (NCBI taxonomy): domain Eukaryota; kingdom Viridiplantae; phylum Streptophyta; class Magnoliopsida; order Ranunculales; family Papaveraceae; genus Papaver; species Papaver armeniacum. Next base: position 19,047 of record JAJJWW010002640.1, on the reverse strand, counting down.
TTTATGGTTTTTACAAATTTAACCTTAAACGAAAATCCACCATCAACAAGGTGGTATCCGATCAGCTTCAACATCGCTTGTGGTCTTCAACTCTTCGAATATGCAGGTACGTGTGTGTTTCTTCTTGACCAGACCCTTTTTTTGGACTCTTTTCACTAAGCACCTCTCTTTTCTCTTTTTTTTAGGGAGGCGAGAGTATGAATGCTTTTGTCAGGCTTGCACGCGGTCAAAACATGGCAGCCTTCAGGGGAGGAATCTGGCGATACTTAGTCTCTCGAAGGTGAAGATGAGGAAGAAGAATATTCAGAATCCGACGACGATGGCAGAAGTACTTCTGAATGTAGTAGCGGCGAGTCTAACTCTCCCAGTGAGCCAGCGGATGAGTTGGTAAGTCCCACACGTTTTCTTTTCTTCTTGGATTTTTTTTTTGATATGAAATAAATATTCAGCCGGTGGTATTACAGAGACAAAATTCACCTGGAGATAACCCTGAGATGGAGACTAACCCTAATGAAGATGTTGTTTCGCCTTCAATCATAGAAACCATGTCCGTGGATAACCCTGAGATGGAAATCAGACATAACGAAGATGTTGCTGCACTTTCAATAGTGGAAACCTCACCCATGGCCGTGAGCACAATCGTTTCTGGAGAATCTCCTGGAGTTGAAGGATCCCTAGTCGTATATTCAGCTGCAGGTGCCATTTCCAACCCTCCATTTTTGTCTCCCTTTGAGGATCATGTGTTTATTGGAGGATTCAACGTACCAGCTAAGTATGCATGGCTATATACTCGAATATGGGAAAAGTATGGAAACATCGCAACAACCAAGAAGATTGACAGTCTTTTTTCGTTGGTTAAACGCGTGGAGGAAGCCTTATCTTCAATCCATGATATGTGCAGTGTGACCGGCCACACCGTTTCTGGAGAAGTAATATCGAGCTGGGAGTACCATCGGGACATGTGTGTGAGCTTTGAGTTTAACGCCTCCTGGTTCTGTGAAGGGTTTTCTAAGATCCAAAAGCTGCAAACTGGCATGAATGAGGTTCCTTCCCTGGATATTATTAATCAACATGAGGCGGAGATCGAGAAGTTATCCCAGGAATTGAAGTTGAAGCACGTTGCTCTTCAGAATATGAAGGACGCTTTCTCCAAGAACAATGAGCCGTTGTTGGACGATTTCCCTTGAATGCTTTTTATTTTTTCTGAACTTTCTCCCCTTAGGTTTTTTTTTTTTTTGAAATGCAAGAGACACCTCTTTTATGGTTTGATTTTCTGGTTTTGAACTAGTAGGTAATTGCTCTGTGGAGATGCTTGAATTGATTTGTTTCTGAAATGATTTTGTGAGTAGCTTTTTGAATGATATTTGGATCAACTAATAAGTTGGAATCTTAGTTATGAATGCAAATGGTGCAGCCACTTGGGAGAAATTGTAAATATTGCATGAAAAGGGAAATACTAGAGGGATATGATATTTTAGCATAATTGGGTTACTTGGCTTCTATTATCAAAATGGGAACGATGTCTGTGTCGAGTCCCCAACGAGTTTCAAAACAAATAGTCGTGTAAACATTGTTTGATGAAACTTACTCGTCTACGAGGCTCCCAGCAAAACTGAATTTTCCGGATAATTGCTTCAAGTTTGAACCCATTGTGTACGCAGTCATAACAATAAGAAGTCCCCGGACGTTTTATTGTTCTCACATCGTCTGGAATTATATAAGGTTATCATTCCTTCAGTTGGCAAGAAGCGTTCATCAGGGGCGTCTATGTGAAAATGTCTTTATGTCGATCCGCGGTAAAGTGGAGGATCTTCAGTTCCCAGGCGCAATTCTCCTGAATTGATCTTTTCTTGTACGATGCGCTTCAGACCATTGCATTCAGTGGTAGGATGATGGATGAACCTGTGATAGTGGCAATATCTTGAATCTAACATTTCTTGATCGGTTGGCGGATGCCATACGAGAGGCAGTTGAACCGCCCCATCTCGTACCCAAATTTCCAGTAACTCCAGAATTTTTCTTATGGGGAGTGGGAAATGTGAGTAGCTCGATTCCGACTTCTCTTGTGCTATCGGACGTTGTCATGGAAACTCTCGTAGGCTTTGACTCGAAGCTCGTTTCGGGGGTGGAGTCGAAGCTTGAGCGAGTGTTGATTCTGGCACAGATCATTTAGTCCGGCAATCTTGTTGGAATGCAACTTCTCTTGAGTGTCCTACATCAGTGATAGCGATGTAAAGTGGCTGGACTGAATATTGTTCATTGGCGCAGTTCCCGTCCTCATAGGTGCCTTGGTAGATTTTCCCTTCTTTATGTGCTTCTTTTTTTAGTAAGGTTAGAGCGGTCGCGACTGTGGATTGTTGGACAACTCTCTGAACTTCTATGAGAGTTTGGAGATACAAGTTTTCCAACAAGGCTTCATAGGCCGACTCCTTCCCCTTACCCTGCAAATATTGTGACACACCTGGCAGGTCTCCTCTCTTAGCCTTGTGAAATGGTTCCAGCTCTTTGTCGTTTATTGGATTTAGTTGGCCATTCCTCTTCTGCTCCTGTCCGATACGACTACATACTCTGTCTACATTATCGCTGGCGGAGGCACAGACTTCAGACAAGGATTCAACATTTTTTGTGCCACTTATGAAATTGATGTTGTCCTCCGAGCAAGTGTTTGTTGATTCTTGACCAAACCGGTTTGCCATACTCTTTAAGATACAAAACGTCTCATTTTGCAGCTTGACGATATTGGCCTGATTTGTAATAACGTCTTCCAGCATTTTCGTCATATCTTCCATGGTGATTGGATTTCAAGCATTCGTGATCTTGGAAGAGTTTGGCTGACCCGGGTACATCATAAAAGGGAAATTTGGAATTGGTGATTGAAGTGAATTTTGGTTATTAGATATAAGATCTACCCTTTTGAAATTGAGAAAATTGAAATGAAATTGAAAATTGATCTTGCAACCGAGAGATTAATCTCCCACTATGGTCGCCAGTTGTTTTGGGGTAAAAACTGATTCTGCTGGAAATGGTAAATTTGGGTGTGCCGCCGAGAAACGAATCTAAACCCTAAACAAATGCACTGCACAGGAGTACTTTAGATACGAGAGATCAATCTGTACAATTCTGGCCTAAACCAAGAAATGGTCGTTCCAGTCTTGCTTCAGTCACAAAATGAAGGAGAAGGGTTGATCTTAGGGAGGGAAGCGAAGAAGGTGTTGAGATCAGAATGGTTAAATCTGAAGGTGTGGCTACTTTATAACTTGTATCAGAATATGGAACTAGCTTGCGGAATGTAAGCTATCAGGTCTTGGTGTTTTTCTGAATACTATGTTGATAACCAAAATTGTGTTGTTGGTTGAAATAGGTTAAAAACCTATTTATACAAGTCATGATTGAGCACATCTGATCTCGTAGAAAGTGGAGACAGTTAAGTAGTGGAGAAGTGGAGTCGTATAAAAAGTGGTGACCATCATGTTTCCATCACGAGGGAACACTGGTTAGCCTTACACCCACTACTCACTTACTGCTCATTAACCGTCCGCCCTTTCCTGACACTTTCTCGTAATGGGCGTGTTGCACTCCGCACGTTGTAAACCGCCAGACCAATACCCCAGTGAGCATCTCCCAGTTTGACATGTTTGATGTCTCGAGTATTTTCGTGGAAAATATGCAGCAGATTGCTGAGTGGGTCTCGTGTGCAAGACCTAGTTATTCTGACCAATCGCGCGCAAACTAGGCGGCGGGTAATCATGTGTGGCGATCTAAGTCATGAGACTTGCCGCAAGAAATAGCGTGTGACGCTATTAAGTTAGTCTTGGTTGGTCGCCTAAGATTTAATCTAGGCCGGTCAGTTCGGCTAGCGAAGTTAGACGGCTGAGATTGTAATTTATGGAAGAGGGTGGCCATTGATTATGGACACATCTCGTTGGCGCCTGCCAGTGGCATAGTGGCGTAATGGCGCCTGCCCGTGGCATAGTGGTGTAATGGCGCCCGCTAGGTGTATCCGTGGCCACTATATCTTGGCATGTTGGTGTTAGATCCAAATATGACCCAACAATATTGGCTCTAGTTGCCGTATCAAACTTAATGCCTTGGGTGGCATTGTTTGGCATGGGACGGCATAGCGGTCTTAACCAAATTAGGGTTTGGCATGTCAAAGCCCTAATTAGCGTGTGCGGCTATGTGGCCGCGATATGGTGGCATTTGGACAAATACTGTCGTGGCCACGTTGAATGAAGAAATTATGGCAAGGCCATAATGTGGGAACGACCATGAACGCGAGGATAGCCATGGGTAGCTATAATATGGCGCGGGTGCCACTTTTAGGGTCTTCTGAATCCCACATGGCTTGTGACATGTTGTGGGTCCGAAGTGGCATAATTTAGGCCATGACTAGGAATTATGGTTTCCTCTTGATTCGACCAATGCCATTAAGACAAGAGTTCTATTCTGATCAGAATACCATGGTTAGAGTTTTTTATGGCGTTGGACACGAACAAAAAGTGAGATAGCACGCGACTGTGTTGTTATGGCACGTTGGCATATTGCTGCCGCGGAATAGCATGGCCTGCCAATTAGCATGCCCGCGTGATTTGGCAGGTTGATTAGCTAATTGGCATGGCGGCCATGTTGACGCGACGGATACTAGGTGTTGGCGCAGTTTGGCTTTATTTAATGCGTGTGGCAGGTTTAAAGCGATTTGATTGGTCGATAGGAAAGAGGGCCGGCAAGCAGCATGGACCCGGCCACATTCCAAGTGCATGTGGCACATTTAGAGCGACCTGATTGGTCGATGGAAAAAAGGGGAGCCGACAGGGGTAACATGGAGCGTGGCCATTCGGATACGGGTGGCGCTTGCTAGGGCGAAATGGCCGGCCATGTGGCGCGGCCACGCCTCCTCTTGTTGCTGTTCCTATTTGCCGCATCTCCTCTTTTATTTATTGCTTTCTGATTTTTGGAAGGACTTTGCTCCTACTAGTCCATGGCGGATTAATTGCCTAGCTTACCTAGGTTTGGTCTCGACCGATAGGGTTCGAGATATTGCGCGGGGTGAAAAAACATAATTTTTGCAGATTAATTAGGCCAAAATTTGAATTTTGTGAGCTATCACAAAATCGAACAAATTTGATAAATTATGTGTGTTTGACACAAAATTCTTTAACTTTATCCTCATGTTGATGGTGGTGTTTAGTTCAGGGCTAAATTTTTAAAACCTCGCATTTAATGTGCCGTCACTCTGCAAGAAACGGAGCCATGTAAGAGTGATGAGTGTTCAACCTCTTCACTGGCGTATTTATCGAGCAACTCAATATATTCACATGAAATTTATCCAGAAGGGTGCATGTAGCAACAATCCCAGATATTCTATAAATTTTGGCACCTTGCATGTATTATTCAATTAATATAAGTTTCTTTGAATGCTTTCTGTGCTATGTTCCCCAGCTGAAACCTTAATATTGATATGGCATGAAATTTTGTGTTCACTCGCAGCAGAGTAACACGAATTTCCAAGTATTAAGGTTAAGGTCCTTGCATAAAGTATTCAATCGGAAAGCATACTGCTATCTGGCAATGAACTTAAAGAACTCTGTGTCAACACATATAATTCAATCAATTTTGTGATAATTCACAAGATTTAGATATTACCCTGACTAATTTGCAAAAATTAGGGTTTTGCGCCATGCGTAAAATATTAGACCTTGCCTGTCGAAACTAAGCCTAGGCGAACTAGGTAACTAATCCGCCATGGATTAGTAGGTGCAAAATCCTACCCAAAATCAGAAAACAAGGAATAAAAGGAGCCGCGGAATTGGAGCAACAACAAAGGAAGGTGTGACCATGCCATAGGCCAGCCGGCGCCACTTGCAAGTGGCCACACCCCATGTTGCTCGACCGGCCCCTATTTTCTGTCGACCAATCAGGTCGCCTTAAACCCGCCACACACACATGAGTTGTGGCTGGGCCCATACTTGCCGGCCCTATTTCCCATCGACTAATCAGGTCGCTTTAAATCCGCCACACACACACTAGAAGTGTGGCCACACCCATTCTTGGCCGGCCCCTCTTTTTAATCGACCAATCAGGTCGCTCTAAACCTGCCACAGTATCAAAAGAAGCAAAGTTGCGCCAGATGGTCACAATGCCAAATTGGCTTTCCAAAGTCGCGCCAATACGCTAATTGGCATGCCAAACATGCCAAATGTGCCATTCTGCTCCGCCATATTAGTGACATGCCGAACATGCCATGCCTCGCCAAAACACTAATTGGCATGCCAAACATGCCAAACGTGCCGCTTTGCCATAGAAGCATGCCGAACGTGGCAACGTACCATAAATAGTGCGCCAACGTGCTAACCCACTTCTTGTTCGTGGCCAAACGCCATAACATATTCCAATTAGGGTATTCTAAACACGGCTCTGCCTTAGTGGCGTTAGTCGAAACCCTAATTTCCAGTCGTGGCCCAATTACACTACTTTGGCCCTACAACATGCCACAAGCCATGTGGGACCCGCCAAACCCTAGAAAAGGCGCCATTCTTTAACCACACGTGGCCATCCTTGCGCCGGTGGTTTTTCCCATATTATGTCCTGCCATAATTCCTTTAATGTGGCCATGGCACTGATTGCATAAAGTGCCACCCTGCGGCGGCCATGCCACACGCGCTAATTAGGGTTTCGACATGCCAAACCCTAATTTAGCAAAAGTTGCCACGCCAACTAAATCAAGTAATTCTCCTAAGGCCTTAAGTTTGATGTAACAACAAGGCCAATGTTTCCGGAGCCATATTTGGGTCAAACACCAATATGCCAAAATAGCTGCCATGGCTATGCAAGGCGCCACTATGCCACTAACATGCCGTTATATGCCACTACGCCATTGGCATGTGCCAATGACGCCACTGTGCCACCATCAGGCGCCAACATAATGTGGCCATAATCCATGGCCACCCTTTCTCATGAGTTACGATCTCAGCCGTCCAAATACGCCACAGAATTGACAGGCCTGTGGTAAGTTTTGGGCGACCAACTAAGAGAAGTCTAATATCATCACATGCTATTCTCCTGCGGCAAGTCTCCTGACTTTGAATTGCCACACATAGCAACCTGCTACATGTTTTCCATGAAAACACTCGAGACATCATGTCACAAACTGGGGGATGCTCATCAGGGTATTGGTCTAGCGGTTTATAGCGTGCGGCGTGCAACACGCCCATTATAAGAAAGTGTCAGAAAGCAGGGCAGTTACTGGCGGTAAGAAGTAGTGGGTGTAACTAACCAGTTTCCTCCATGGTGGGAACGTGGTCTCTGGCATTTACACAAAACCCCACTTCTCCATTACTCAATCACTCCCACTTTCTACGAGGTCAGGGTGCGTTCAATATGACTTGTATAAATAGGTTTCACCTATTTCAACAAAACAACAAGTTTTGGGTGAGAACAACAACACAATATCCAGAAAAATACCAAAGAACTGATAGCTTACATTCCGCAAGCCAGTTCCAAATTCTGATACAAGTCATAAAATAGCCACACCTTCATAATTAACCATTCTGGTCTCAACACCTTCTTCGCTTCCCTCGCTAAGACCAACCATTCTCCTTTACTTTGTGACCAAGGCAAGACTGGAACGGTCATTTCTTGGTTTAGGCCAGGATTGTACAGATTGATCTCTCGAATCGAAAGTATTCCCCGTGCAGTGCATTTGTTTAGGTTTAGATTTGTTTCTCATCCACACACCTAAATTTACCAAAACCAGCAGAAACAGTTTTTACCCATAAACAACTGGCGACCATAGTGGGAGATTAATCTCTCAGTTGCAATATCAATTTTCAATTTTCAATTTTCAATTTTCAATTTTCAATTTTCAATTTTTCAATTCCAATTTCAAGATGGTAGAGCTTAGATCCGGATCAGCAATAAGCCCTGATGCCACCAGCGCTGAGAACGTCCTTGGTATCAACGTCCCTTCCAGTGGCATCAATTTACCACCTGTCAGCATGACCAACACCATCGGCGCAGGAAACGTTGCCTCAAGCGTTACACCTCCGATCACTAGATCCAGAGCCACTGCCGCCACCCCCAATATTTCTTCAAGCGTGATGCCCCCAGTTGTCACCAGAGCTGCCATCAGTCCACCATCGGGATGAGAAACTGGAGGAACCAGAGGAGGCCAACCCCCTATTACCATTGCTTATTTGATGGAAAGACATGAAGTTCTTGCTAAGGCTCAAACGGACATGGCTTCAACTCAAAAGGAGGTACTCACTTTCCTCAAGACGCTAACGGAGCGGCTACCGCAGGAACCACGCCAACCAGAGCCAATGAGGAGCACTTTTAATACTCCTGGCGTTAGCACCTCAGTAGGGTGCACCCTTGTAGATGAAGAGGCACGTCCATTGGAGAGGAATAAACCATCCAATTTCATCACGCGTGAAGATTTGGAACGACTTCTCCGAAATCGAGATAGAGAAAACCCGGTGGACATGCACCAGCATCAACCTCCATATCCTCCTGATGTACAAAGAGTTCCTCTTCTCCTCAATTCTCCCTATATGACGGCACTGGTAATGCACGTGAACATATCTCTCGATTTCTAGAATCCTTGGGTGAACACGAGTACAATCATGTCCTCCGCCTGAAAGAATTTTCAAAGTCACTTACTGGAAGAGCGTACACCTGGTACAACAACATTGCACCAAATAACATATCCAACTGGCGTGAGATGGTTGCAGCTTTCTACAAGAAGTATTTCTTTGTGTTTGAGCAAATCACCTTTTCATACTTAGGAAGGATATTCCAACAAAACAATGAATATCCGAATGATTATGTCAACAGATATAGAATTCAGGCGCTGGATTGTCACGACCCAAACGTGACTGAACAACAATTGGTGGACTCTTGCATCAATGGCATGGTTCCCATTTATCGCGCCTTACTGGATAATCTACTCTTCCAAACATTCCCTGAACTTCATGAAGCTGCTAAGTGGTTGGCCACAACAGCACCAGCATTTTTAGAAAGAACCAAGCCGGCCAGAGGTGAAGATCCACGTGAAACTCGAGGAAACAAACGCATCATCAACAAGCAATATAAAACTGGCCCCTCTGTAAGCGTAGTGGGTGAAGGAGGAAAAAGGAAAGCTCCAGCAGCGGAACAGCAGCCCAAGCGTGCAGCACCAGCATATCAGGCGGCTCCACCTCGGAAGGCTGCGGCTAAAGCTCCTACGCAACACCAAGAAACTGAAGAAGCTGCCATAGATTTCCCATTCCCAATTGAGGAAGTAATTGAGCTCTTGGAGGCATGGATCCAAGATGGTGCTATCAAGCTGCCTCCTATCAGGCACCCGCCGACGGAAGAAGAAATAGCAAATCCCAAGTATTGTCGCTACCACAGGTTCTTCCATCACCCGACCAATGAATGCAATAGGTTAAAACGAATTTTCAAGGAAAAGGTGGAGGCAGGAGAACTTCAACTGGGCAATGACGGAGTTCACAGAGATCCTCTTCCAGTCAGGATCAGCATGCTCTCTGGGGACTCTGTTCACAAAACCGTGTAGTCCATGATGCAGCGTGCGTGCGAAATCATATACTTCTCTAAGGTGCAGCGTCAAGACATATTTACATCCCTCAACCGTGTTGTGTCGGGCAAGCGACTATTTGCTGCTGAGGAAGCCCCTCTGAAATCCTAACCTCTCTCAGGAAGTGCTGTTGGAAAGTGAAATTGGGGACTGCTGACCATGGCTTACCTAAAGAATGCTGCGTTCGATGGCACGCTAATTGACGCGGCCTCTGACTTCAACATTGTTACCGTCAAGACTCTGAGAGCTGCAGGAATTTCAAAACAGGAGGCTACCCTTTCCCCAATTGTGGTCAAAAACCTGGAAGGAGAAGCAATAGACGCGTATGGCTACATCAACGTCGAAATTAAGGTGGGAGATGCTCTAACACATGGAAAATTCCACATTGTCAAAGAATTCCCAAATTATGACATGATTCTGGGGCGCTTGTGGGTACATGGAAATAAAGAAAAATTAGGAGTATCCCCTCTGCCGGTGTCAATACCCGAAAGAATTTCCAACAAGCCATCCAACCCTGAAGATTACATGTTGCCGTATCAACAACTTACCAATGTAACTCAATTACCTGGAGAGATCCCGTCGATGTTCATCCATAGATTCCGAACACAAGTAAGTCTTATTGAACAACCTTTTCTGCACCCAGTCACTTCTCCTCTCGGTCAGGCATGGGGACTCGGTCCAGTTATCAACCCGGGCGTCACTAAGAGATGTGAATGGGATGCTGGGCCTTTTAAATGTTTCATCAAAAATTTGGAGGCTGTCTTAGTCGAGAATAATAAACCCAAGAATCAAGTAGCCGCGCAACATCAAAACCCATTCCAAGTTGGAGATATGGTAGTAAAAGTTGCCGCTCATCCTCCTTCGTCCAACACCACAGACAAACCATACTTGGTAGCAGAAGTTGTTTTGGGATGTTACTGCAAGCTCATCAATGCCGACAAGTTGGGAGGTGTAGTAATACACGCTCAGTGACTCAAACCCTTTTAAAGCCTCAAAGCGTCACGCCGCCTCTTGCCTCACAATTCTTCTTAGTATTTCCTTCAGCAATTTCCCTTTTCCCTGCAATATTTGTTATTTCTCTAAAATGATTGCACTTCTTGCATTCATAATTAGGGTTTCGATTTTAATTAAAAGCATCTTTATTTCAAAATAAGTTTTCCTAAATCACCTTAAAGGAAAAGTACCCAGCAAACCCACAAAGTCATTACCCATCAATTAAAAAACAGAAAAATCAAACCCTACAAAAATATATCTGTTCAAAAATACTGAAGAAGGGAATATGCGAGGAAGAAGATCATCAAGTGGTGGCACGGACACCTTCCTTCAAGAACCTCTGGCCTCAGCTTTCGCCTGATGAGGTTTCTCTATTTATCTCACGACGTGTTGTCCAGCTTGTGGCAGCTCGCACTTCTACATACCCAAGCGGCGTGCCACAGACGCCCTGGATAATTTGCAAGGGAAAATCCAATAAAAGGTTGGTCAAATCCTTAACTGTTGCTACTGTTTTTCCCCTGTTTTGAGTTGTTGTTGCCAACAACATTCGAGGCATTGCTATGAAAGTAGCTAAACAGAGAATATGACACGCCTACTAGCATTATTGCTGTGCTATTTCTGTGATTTGGCTTCCCATCTGCTGAATCGCTCTGGGAGAATGGAAGAACTTGTTTTTTCGCAAAAAGGGGTTTTAGGATTCTTTCGGGAGATTTTATTCATTCAATCAAAGATATGAAATTATCAAAGCAGCATAAATGAAGGAATATTACTCGGTGAAGCATGGCTTCAGTCATGTGAACAAAAGACAGAAAAAAAAAAAACAGAAAGTATCAAAACATCTACAAGCTACGAAAAGATTGTTCTCCTACTGAAGGGAATAATGAAATGGAAAGATAGCTGTCGATATCAACGCCAAGGTCAGCGGCGCCTCCACTAGAGTTCTCCCAAGCACCTGCTCCAACACCCTCTCCAACAACATGCATCCCATCTAGAAGACGTTTCAACAGAAGCTTTAGCATCCTCTCTGAAGCGCCAGCAGCTGAGCCTTGACACCATCTCCAAAGCTTGTTCCAGCACCATATCCAAAGCATGTTCCAGCACCAAGCACCGTCTCCAAAGCCTGTTCCAGCGCCATCTCCAAAGCCTGTTCTAGCGCCATTTTCAAAACTTGCTTCAGCGGTTTCTCCAACAGCCCCAACGTTTGCTTCAGTGCCCTCTCCAATGGCCGCTTCAATAGCATCCTCAACGGTCGCTTCAGCCTCTCCGATAATAGTTTCGCCATCCTGGGCCGTGCTGACATCCTTCTTAGCAACTGCTCCAACAGCCTCTTGAGGATACTCTGGTTCGTCAACATCAGAGTCAAGGATTACGATACCGTTATGAACAGGATAATTAAATTTACTCTCGCCTTAGGGTTCCTTAGGCTCGATCTTTCACCGCTTCAGTCGAGCAGCGAACCTTTCAGCCCTAGCACTGGGATGCTGAGATGATTCACCACATTGAGAATCAACGCGCTGAGACGCTTCATCATGTCTCCACTTCTCCTCCATGTCAACCGAAGCCATGAAAGCTTGAACACGCCCTCGAACAATGCGTAGATGAGTGAGAGACATACCTTGTATGGCCCTACCAGCCTCACGAAACAAAGGATCAATTTTGTTTAATATCTCCTCAGACGCATAAACTCTGGGTTTGTAAACTTCAAAGCTTTTCTCCGAGGAATTGGAAGAATGACCATCACCAGGCCTAGGAGTTCCCATCATGCAGGGAATCGTTATGTTTACATCAACAACCTACGTAGTAAAGAGGACAACAATAAAACTGCAAGAAGATATGAAACAATACCTAAAAGGAGATGAACGCAATCCTGTGGCTATCGATGTGAAACGAAAGGCTCGAGGTGCTCTCTTATATTACGCAAACCGATGAAACTCGGAAAAGGAAAACTATTTGCCTGCCATACATGAAGGCTCTAGATACGGGATATCAACTGATTAAACACTTATCTATCTAGGATGGTTGACTCACCTGGGTTGTTGGCGGAAAAGAAGTTCGCCACCGCAAGAGCAAGGACAACGAAGTAAGAATAAAAGGATGTGCGATGCCTTTTATATGCACGGCGCCTTAAGAGTTTGGATAAAAAGGAATCCGCTTTGGATTCAACCACGCCCAAATCAGCGCCAATGTCCTGTAGCCGAGCCAGCACCACGCCAACGCTCCAAGCGCCAACGCCTGATAGCCGAGCCAGAAGTATGCCTACACTCCGAGCCGCCAGCGCGGGGATCATACTCGTGCCTCATGCCAAGGTCAGTCGGATTCTTCCCGACCAACTCTATATGTCATGCCTTTTCGATTTTTATCCTCTTCTGTCACCATCTCATGCTTACCCCGCAACAGTGCCACTGTTACGTGCTAAGCAGGGGACTTAATGTTGATGGTGGTTTTTAGTTCAGGGCTTAATGTGTCGTCACTCTGCAAAGAAACGGAGCCATGTAAGAGTGATGAGTGTTCAACCTCTTCACTGGCATATTTATCGAGCAACTCAATATATTCACATGAAATTTATCCAGAATGGTGCATGTAGCAACAATCCCAGATATTCTGTAAATTTTGGCACCTTGCCTGTAGTATTCAGTTAATATAAGTTTCTTTGAATGCTTTCTGTGTTATGTTCCCCGGTGTGGATGGGGAAAAATGGTTCACTGGTTTTTTAGGAAAGTGAAGAGTCGAGCGTGTCGTCGAGACTCCTCGACTGAGCAAACTGCTTAACCTCACAAAGATGCACTGCAAAGGGAGTGCTTAGATTCGAGAGATCAATCTGTAGGACTCCGGCCTAAACCAAGACAATGGCCGTTCCAGAGTCAATTCGGTCGCAAAGAGGGAGATGGGTTGATCTGTAGGAGGGAAGCTGAGAATTATGTGGGATCAATGATGATCAAGGATTGTGGATGTGCTGAAGGTTTCTGCAATAATTGGTGAACTTTTGAGTTCGAATAAGTTCTGATAGATTGATGAATTCTTGAGAGTAGTTACTCGAGAAATTCTGTGTGGACGATTGCTGATAGCTAGTGATCCTTCGTTGTCCTCAATCATGGATTCAGAGACTTATTTATATTGTCAGAGTTGTGAACACCTTGATCCCTGTAAGTGTAAAGGTTTCATGAGTGGAAGAGTGGGCAAGTGGAAGATCGTGGTAAAGTCAGTTCCATGTCGTGTGGAGACTTGACGGATCGTGCACCCACTACTTTGCTAACTCCTTCAACCGTTCACACAACTTACGCACATTTCTCTTCGTGGATGAAATCCACGTGCTGTAGGCCGCCAGACCAAAACCCTAGTTGTTATCCCCCAATTTGACGTGATTGATGTCTCACGAATCGTGGAGTCTGCATGACAGATGTGTATTTAGTTTGTCAGTTGTTGACTGATTAGACAATGAGTCTAGGTTTTGTTGAATCGAGCATGTTTGACAAATGCTCAGCTATTCATGGGTCGAACATGTAGTTCTCTGAAATGATGTCAATATTGTTAATTCAGTGATGAATTATTGACTAGTTGAGCGATTGAGCAAGTGTTGCTCAATTCGGCGAATTACTGAATATTGAGAATTTGATGAGAAACTGAACAAGTATTGCTCAATTCACAAAATTAATGATTTTTGATAATCTGGCATGCAACTGAGCAAGTATTGCTCAATTCGACAAATTATTAATGAATTGCCGAATATTGATTATATTCGGACAATTGAGCTAGTAGTGCTCAATTTAGCGAATTATTCACTGGTGACGTGAGCCAATAAAATATTAAAATATTGGTAGATTACCGAATATTATATAATTAATTCATATATTAGTTGTTGAATCAATCATAAATTATTAGTGTTTGAACCTGCTCAGAATGATGATTTCTTAGAGCGTTTATTCGAAACCCTAATTTTTGATCAATCCTCCATCAATTGGCGAATTGCTGAAAATTGGTCATGAGTGATGGGGTAATGAGCATCCATGTGGTGCCCAGTGCTCGATTTGAGCACGCACCAGGGTTCTCAGTTTGAGAGTTGGTGAAAGAATGATAATTAAATGGTGGTTTCACCATTTACTGAAAATATTGTTGGATTCAGCATTAGGTGATAAAACCTAAGTATGAGAGATGGGGATCGACCAAGAGAGCATGGGACTGGCTCTTGGTGATCACATGACCAATTGTTGGTCGTTTGGAGAGTTCTCCAGTTGGTTGGAGAGAGTTCGGGCCCAGTATGAGCAATTGAGCAAATTAGGTCAGAATTGCAAAAACGTGTGGGACCGGCTTCGTGCAAGCCCTAGGAATGACCCTGGTCGGTCATGAAGGCATGCACGTGTTGCCATGATGTCTGTGTCTCCATACCAAGAATTTCAGTATTTTTTGATGTGCGTTCGAGCGACATTGTGAATTTTCAGAAGAGTTTCATCTTGACTGAAATTCTTGATTTTTGTTGGAATTAGCATGTATGCTGAATTCATCAATATTTCGAAAATATTAAAATAAAAGTGTTTTAATATTTGAAATTGCCGTGAGAGGCTAGCCAGTCGTGTAACCATGTTGGCTTTTGGTTTTTCGTGATTTGAGCAATATTTGAGATAATATGAAGAAATCATGAATTTTGCTCAAATCCAGGAGATTCATGAATTGAGGGAAATAATTATAAAAAACTAGGGATTGTAAGGTGTGGGACCGGCCAGGGCTAGGGCATGGCCGTCCGGCTAGGTTTCCCGGTCCCGCACACCTTTCCCTATTTTATATTATTTTTTATGAATCCTTGAAGTTATGGAGAATCCTTGAAGTTATGGAGAATCCATGAGTTTTGTTGAAAACAAAGGAGTTTTCGTGAGATTAGGGAGTAATAATTATAAAAAGCTAAGTATTATGAGGTGTGGGACCGACCACGGCTTGGGCATGGCCAGACGGCTGGGTTGCCCGGTCCCACACGCCTTTCCTTATTTTATAATATTATTTGGTGAATATACAAAGTTATGGAGAATTCAATAGCAACAAAGATTTTTGCAAAAACAAGGAAAGTTGCTCAAAACAAGGAAAGTTGCTCAAACCAAGGAGTTTTCGTGAGTTCACGAAATAACAAAATAAGAAAAATAATGGGAAAGGCACGGACCGACCATGGCTACGGCACGGTCGGCCGGCCGGCCGGTGGGCCCACCCTGAGCGCCTCTCATTATTTTATTATTATTTAATGTTTTCTCCTGTTTTGTGAAGGTGTTGATGGTGGCTTTTAACTTAGGTATAAAGTCATAAAACCCTAGTCAGACAGTGACGTCACAGAACTTGAGTAATAATGTCCAAACCAAGCACATTTATTGAACCCTTTAATTTGTCTGCGAGAAAATTACCATGGTACCTTTTTTTAATGCTAATTAGGGTTTCGACAAACCAAAACCCTAATTCTCACACCGCACGTGCCAATGGCTCGTCATGCCAGCCACATCCTACCGCGCCAAGGCATGCCAACCATGCTAGCCGCACCCTTGTGCCAATGGTAAACCATGCCAGCCACATCCACCGCGCCAAGGCATGCCAACCATGCTAGCCGCACCCTTGTGCCAATGGCAAACCATGCCAGCCACACTCACCGCGCCAAGGCATGCCAGCCACACCCTTGTGCCAATGGCAAACCATGCCAGCCACACTCACCGCGCCAAGGCATGCCAACCATGCTAGCCGCGCCATGTGCCAACGGCATACCAAACCCTTGGCCCCACATGCCAAGCCAAACCACACCTTGCCTTGTCCCTAGCCATGCTAGCCGCGCCATGTGCCAACGGCATGCCAAACCCTTGGCCCCACCATGCCAAGCCAAACTGCATCTTTCCTTGGCCCTAGCCATGCTAGCCGCACCTACCAAACCCTTGGCCCCACATGCCAAGCCAAAACGCACCTTGCCTTGGCCCTAGCCATGCTAGCCGCGCCATGTGCCAACGGCATGCCAAACCTTTGGCCCCACCATGCCAAGCCAAACCGCACCTCGCCTTGGACCTAGCCATGCTAGCCGCACCTACCAAACCCTTGGCCCCACATGCAAGCCAAACCATACCTTGCCTTGGCCCTAGCCATGCTAGCCACGCCATGTGTCAACGACATGCCAAACCCTTGGCCCCACCATGCCAAGCCAAACCGCATCTTGCCTTGGCCCTAGCCATGCTAGCCGCACCTACCAAACCCTTGGCCCCACATGCCAAGCCAAACCGCACCTTGCCTTGGCCCTAGCCATGCTAGCCACGCCATGTGCCAATGGCATGCCAAACCCTTGGCACCACCATGCCAAGCCAAACCGCACCTTGCCTTGGCCCTAGCCATACTAGCCGCACCATGTGCCAACGGCATGCTAAGCCCTTGGCCCCACCATGCCAAACGCACCTAGCCACGCCACCATGCTGGCCTTCCCTACAAGGCTACCAAAACGAAGGCGTACGACAATCAACGGTCCCCCTTCAATCCCAGGAGCAAATCCTAGCCATCCAAGGTTACCAGACAACACATGGTAACCTTTGGCTCGAAAACCTAAGTTTGGCCACACCAAACCATACCATGCCAACGGCATGCCAACCTAGCCGCGCCACCATGTTGGACTTCCCTACACGGCTACCAAAACGAAGGCGTGCGACAATCAATGGTCCCCCTTCAATCCCAAGAGCAAATCCTAGCCATCCAAGGTTACCAGACAACGCATGGTAACCTTTGGCCCGAAAACCTAAGTTTGGCCACACCAAACCATGCCATGCCAACGGCATGCCAACCTAGTCGCGCCACCATGCTGGACTTCCCTACACGGCTACCAAAATGAAGGCGTGCGACAATCAACGGTCCCCCTTCAATCCCAGGAGCAAATCCTAGCCATCCAAGGTTACCAGACAACGCATGGTAACCTTTGGCTTGAAAACCTAAGTTTGGCCACACCAAACCATGCCATGACAACGTAGCCGCGCCACCATGATGGCCTTCCCTACACTGCTACCAAAACGAAGGCGTGCGACAATCAGCAGTCGCCCTTCAATCCCAGGAGCAAATCCTAGCCGTCTAAGGTTACCAGACAACACATGACCCAAAACCCTAGTTTGGCCACGCCAAACCGCGCCAAGGCACGCCATGCCAACGGCATGCCAACTATAGGAGCAGAATATCGCGACATCAATACTTCACGAGATTAATAAACGACTATATTGCGAAGGCGTCGCAGGAAAGAAATATAAATGACGCAATAGATGACGAAAGCCAGAACGTGAGAAAAGTGTGAAGACTTGGCGAGATTTAGGAGTGTCGCAAGGAAAAATGTTTATAACACTCGCGACACTTCGCGAGTTATTCCCGAAAATAAAGGACAGCTTTAGTGTCATCCACTGTGTATTACCCTATATAAAAGGTTGAGTTAGTCTGTTGTGAGGAGAGTTCTTTTTGAATTGTTTAGCAAGTCATTAGGAGAGAGAAAATCTAGAGTGATTGTAATTTCTTTAGCTCTGTTCTATCTATCCTTGTAAACATTTCAAGAAGATAATCAATAAAATATATAGATATTCATCTTTAAATGGATTAGTAAAGTAAATTCTTGTGAGGGGTGTATTGTGGGATTTCCTGCAACTACACCAACCTTGCCGCGCCACATGATGGCCTTCCCTATACAGCCACCAAAACGAAAGCGTGCAACGATCAACGGCTACCTCTCGTCTTAAGATGCAAAATCTCGACCATCGGAGATCACCAAGCTAGCAAGTCTCCCAAGCATGACTTGCCAGGCAACAACAATATGCTACATGTTTTCCATAAAAACATTCGAGACATCAACACATATCACAAACTGGGGGATTGATGTGAATTTCAATTGAGTTGTAGTAAAAAGGTTCGTTGAGACTTGTGAAAGCAAAAGATTTTAGACTTATAAAACTTAAAAATAAGGAAAACTTAACACAAAATCGATTCAAGATATGAGAAAATAACCAAGATACTGATTTCACTATTACACATGAATGAATAACGGTAAATAACCCAAAACTCTATCTTTTAAATCCCTTGTTTCTTAATTCACAAATAATCAGGCAAATTCTCAAAAATTAATTGTATCCCCTAAGCATAGATTATCTTAATACAAGCATAACCTATCTAATTGAATCACAACTAATGAAAAGAATTTTGCAAACAATTAAAACTCTGCAAAAGCAGTGATTGAGTGAATTATTAATTATAAATTAGAGAAAATAAAATAGTTACCAATTATTCATGCGTAAATAGCTTCCTCATTGCCTTGGTTGTGGGAGAATTAGCCGCTCATCATGTTGGAAACACGCTCAAAAATCATTTTTATTGCTCAAAGGAGGTGTACAAATGATGAAATGGAGAAAAACTATTAAAAACCGGGTTTGTAACAATTATTTCTGTTACAAACCGAACTGTTACAGAGAACGATAAATAGTAACTTTCGTTGACACTGTAGAAACAAC